>OX380341.1:36638490-37091191 GCA_947425015.1 Pterostichus niger
GAAAATTTTTGGATGTAGAAGATCTTCAATTTTAGATCCTTCAAGTTGATTGTTAGAGTTCTTAAGTTCGAACCTTGTTAACTTCAACTATGCGCTGGAGTGGTTTAGATTTCTCTATAAGCTTGATGTCTTAATTTCTTATTGCAGCGTTATTATCAAAAATGTAGATACATGTTTCTCTTTGTCAGATGTACATCTTGAACCAAAATTCTTTAAATAAATTCTCGCGAATAATACCACAAGAAGCGAGGTTGCTTGGTAACAACCTAACAGACAAAAGCAATTGACACTAAAAAATCACGACACCAAAGATGACAGATGTCTAATATCAAGTTACTCAAGTTTCTTCAATTGTCTTTTCATTTATGGAGTAGGTGACTCAATGGCATTGAATTGCACAGTAGAATTGAGAAATCAGATTCAATTCCCATAGCCGACAAACAATTTTCACGATAATAATATTACCACAGTGGCTTCTACGCCATTACCATCTTTGAAGGTCATGATTTACGTGCATAAATATATTATTTATTGAGATCTGCTATTGCAGAGTGCCACATCCAGTAATGGATAAAAGACAAGAAGATATATTTATATTTATTTTTGTGCTCTTGATTGCATCTCATTCTACATATATTTGTTTCATTTAAGAATGTTTTAAATCTGACTTCAAGCATTGAAGTCAGATTTAAAACATTCTTATTATTATTAGTGGCATTAGCTGTATTCTATTTGCCACTTGGTTCACATAAATCAGTTCAGATAAATTAGACAGCATGAGTAAATGAACTAAACTAAGTAATTGATGTATTTATTGGGCAAATTCGAATCAGCAAATCTAGTATTGGAAGCAAAATTCATTAAATAGTCAAATAAATAAGTGATCTGATTCAGTAAGTATATAAGGCGTCTTAGCAACTAAACAACTGTAGTTAACTGATATCTCAAAGTAACCAAATTTGGATGAAAGAAATAAAAACTTGCACTTAGAAAAACAGTATCTCAAATATATTATGATTGTCCGTCAGTACGGTGGTGTAGATAGCGATACGGAATTCGAATCCGGAGATCCCGAGTTCGAATCTCACTCAAGCTAAAAATTATATAAACTTCTACACTGCGGCTCGGTGAGTGCGGACCCTGTACTGTAATTGGGATTAAGTTCCTGTTGTACAGCGTAACATAAATAAATAAATAAATAAATTATCTATTTGTTTAAAATTGTGATATTTATATTGGCTATATCTAATCCAAGGCAATACAAATAAATACACATTTATCCTCTTGCAGATACTTTTTCTGTTCTCAAGAATAAATATATCATCCATTTCTGAATGTAGTCAGCTGCTTCAACTGTAGTCCAACATTATAATATTGTAGGGGAAATTATATGGACAATTTTAATTTTATGAAAATCAATTGTTTTGCCACGACATGTAAAATGGATTGATATTTACGTCAACAAAAAAAAAGAAACAGAAGCAATTCAATAATGTAATTGTTAGTCCATTTGTCATAGAGTAGATTTAGAAAATTCCTCCTTTTAAGAAAATAAAAGCCCTCCGCCTGTGTGTAGCGCCACCACCCGAAAGTAATGACCATAATGGGCATAAATTTGGTTTTAATGGAAACCGGGATTCGTTATATTATTTATAAACAACTAAATTATACTAGAGAAAGTTTCTTTTATTTTCCGGATAAACGATCACCATTATTTCTGCCCACTTTTCAAAACAATTTCTTATTGATCACAACCAAGTAGAGTGGGTGTGGGATTAGTAAATTATTAAACGGTGAAATTATATTAATCTCAATGCTGCCACAATAATAAACAGTTGTGTTCCAGAGAGAAGGGATTTAGTGGCATTAGAGGAAATTAAATATATCCAATTTCACAACACTACCGAATAGCGGGGAACCGCCACGAGATGAAATTCTATCCACATACGGATAATAAAGTTAACCTATTTGTTACAGGGTAAATTATGCCTGTTATTATTATTAAATTACCTTTAGAAAATTATGTAGCTTTGCGTTAAATAATTGTATTCATGTTTGTAATCTACAACTAGTTGTAACCAAGATTTTATGCGTTCAAATCTCATTGTATTATATATATATATATATATATATATACAGGCTGTTTCATAACTTCAAGTGCATACGTTAATGGTATATGCTGATATATATATATGCTGATTACGAATCAAAAAGATTTTTTTTTAAATTCGAAAAATTAAGGGTTGTTTAACTAAAACATTGTTTGTAGTACTGCACTGGATTTGCTTTCTTATTAAACACAAACAATGAAGTAGGTAATCAACAATTTAAATTACATAATACTAGTAAAATAAACAAACAAAATTTAATTATTTTTAATGAAACGATAATTATAGTTTATTTGTATTCAAAATAATTAACATATCAAAATAAATAAAACACATTCAATTCTCTGTCATACATAATGCAGCACGGTGAATTAAAGACACGCTGCAAGCTTCGTTAAACGAATTATGATGTCTCATAAAATTAGCAGCGTTTTTAACCTGTTCCCTCAGTTGTTCCAGAGTTTCAGGAGCTTCCTGGTTATCATAAACTAATAATTTGAAATAGCCCCAAAAATAAAAATCTAATGGATTTAGATCCGGAAATCTAGGAGTCCATTGTACAGGAACACCACGTCCTATCCACCTATCCTCAAAAGTTTGAGTTAAGTATTGTCGCACATTACGTGTAAAGTGCGGTGGTGCACCGTCATGCTGGAACTATGCATGCTGCCGTATATTTAAGGGAAGAAACAATAAATTGACCTGTTGACGTACTATGAAAGAATAATTACACAATTCAATTATTAGCAGTTATTTATAATAGAATTTTATTTAATTAATAACTTTAACATAATCATCCACCCAGTGGCAGTGGCAACTAAAAATTTTGGACTGGGAAACATGGAAAATTATTTAGCGATTTGAAACAAAATTATTTTTGATTCCTAATCAGCATATCACATAACATATACTAGAGATGGGCGAATATCAAATTTCTCGAATTCGAATATCGAATAAGAATATTAATCAGATCTCGAATATTCGAGGTACTCGAATATTCGAATACTCCTAAAAGTTGATTTATTTATTATTAATAATTATTTAATTATGTCCTTTTCATTATTTGAATGAAATTGTTAAGATAAAATAAAATTTAAGCAAAAAGTACAAACAAAAAAGAAAAAGACGAAAACTTCAAATTTAAGGTGAAACGTACGGGCTGATGTTGGCGAAAAACAAATTTGAAATATGGTACGTCTTCATGGTTTTGAATCAAAATATCTTTGTTATTAATAACTTCAAAGTATTGTAATAGCTTTAAGTTTATGTACAAATGATAAAGAAAAACATAGTCAAAAATTGAGGTCAACATATGGCGCGATATTCGAGGTATTCGAATGTTCGCTATACTGACGTTAATATTCGAAAATCTCAAATATCGAATAATGTCAATATTCGCGGCATTCGACTATTCGCGGATGATATTCGCCCATTTCTAACATATACCATTAACGTATGTACCTGAAGTTATGAAACACCCTGTATATAACAATGTAACATTAATAAGTTGTTGGAATGCACTCAAAATCTGAAGAATAAGAAGCATTTAACTTTTTCAAAGACTATATAAAATCCCTAGCTAATATCCCGGCAATACCCTGAATGAAAACCCGGGATGTACCCACTAATTACTAATATTGAAATATGTGAAAACATGAAATTTATTTGCAAATTATAATGAAAAAGGAATTAAAAATTTGAATTGAAACTCAGTAGCATTTAAATATTTGATGTATGTTATAAAATGGTTTTCAGTGTGTAGTTGATGTAAACATTAAGTTGTTATAAAAGTTATAAGTACGAGTTCGCTAAAGCTTAGAACAGAACAGCCATATCCATTACAGAGTTTGTATAAAACTAGAAGTATTTAATTAACTAATGGTTATAGTTAAATTAGCTTTATTTAATAAACCTAGCGCGTAGTTCGTCGCTCGCTACTCGTTGCTTTTATAAAGTCAGTTAAGTTAGTTTGTTAGTTTTACATGTACCCAATCTTTATTCAAGTTTAAGTGACTGTAACCCGGAATCGATTGCGACCCTAATCTAACAATAATCTACTGACCTATATCTAAACTACCTTAACTTTCTCTCTACTAAACATCTATTAATTATTAACGCCTTGCGCCCTGCACACTTCACCCTTCACTAAAAGCTAAACAGATTGTACTTCATTTAATTATTCATCATTTAACCGCATTTAACTTATATATGTCAGTATTTCGATAAAGATCTCTCCATGTAAAATGCGTTTAATTAAATCAACTAAAATCTTTCGAATTTAGCACTCATCATTCACCAACTAATGATTAATAATACAAAGCACAGATTCCACATGACTTTTCAAATCGAAACAGTTAACTGTTTTGCGAATATCGAAATGATCCATCCATCAATAGTAATTACTGCCGTCCATTTCCGAGGCGCCGTAATTAATAATTAAACCACAGCGAAGCAACGTGTAACCAGCAGGAGCAGCAGGATCGACAGGAACGGCAAGCAACACACTATGATTAAATGTCACTCAGTACAGGCAGTGCAGCTTCGAGAATACTTCGTGCAGCTGTGATTGCTCGTCACTTTCACGCTAACCACATCAAAGACATTACAGCTTTCTGTATGAGTATACTCTGGATCAAATCTTTATCAACCATGTCAAATTATTTCTAGTACCTTGTGTTTGCGATTGTTGCTAAACAAACAAAAAAACATGCAATGGTTATTGTTGATTCTAGATTGCGAAATGTACATTTCGCAATCGAGTATCAAACAACGTTTTTTCGAAAACTATGTCCCAAAATTAGTAATAATGTAATGAGAAAATTTTGACGTTTAGGATTATTAATGTGACATCTAATGTCTCCATGACAACAATGTATGTAATATAATTGCTATCAAATCTGCTATTCTCTGACCAGCAATTGACAGCTGGCTGGCAATAGAAACCAAACAAATTTTTATCTGCGATTTATTGGGATTCGCATTGCATTTCGCATTACATTTTTCAAGAAACTATTCCAGTACACCAGATAACTTCTTCAAATGGGATAAATATAAATAATTGCTCAATTGGAACATTAAATATAAATTTTGTTAAAGAAGTATTGTTTCTAAGCAAAAAAATAAAGTGACAAATTTTATTAAATTGTGAGCCTTTCTTCTATCAAAAAATTACAGGATGCAAAGAACTCTTGCATCCTGCTTGCAAAAGTCTTTTGCGTTCTGTAGACAAAAAACACTCATTTCGTGTGTTGATAGTTGTCATGTAGATTTTAACTTTATATGACAGTTTTCGAAAAAATATATTTTTTAAAAAGTTTCTATTTCTTCTATTCTATTTTATTTAGATTACTTCTGACTTATGTTTATTGTACCAGATCAGTTATTTCCGCTAATTCCGCTCACTTTTCTTGCATTATAAGATATACTACTTCGGATTCATCTTGAAGTAATCCACCTTATTAAGTGCATCAGTTTTCTATCTTCAATTCAGTTAGTCAAGTGGTCTAATTTATCTGATCTGATCTATCACTTTTTTTGAATTCTTCTTTTAAATTAGTCAGAGGTACAATTGTAGCAGGTTGCTCATGCTAGTTTTGTTTTTAAAGCATGGCGTAGTAACATTCTTATAGTACGCAGGATCACTTTCGCAAGCACATCTTGCAGTGGTGTGGCATGCTGGCATCGTCCAACATAATGCATTCCCGTAATACGTCGTGGCCAACTATGCACATTACCGTAAATAACCGGAGTTACGCGTTTTCCCGTCGCCTCCACCGCCGCCACCAGCGCTTAATGAATAGTTCGGGCATTATCGGGAGCAGAAAGTAAAACTAATTTCAGAGCACTGGAAGTTGGTGCTGTGCTGTGGCGACATTGTCTCTGTCTGTGTTGGCTGTTCGTGTTCGTTGCTGTGTTCACGGTAATTGTTTTATATTTGTTTTAGCAACGCTGTATGTACATTTGCTATAAGATAGGTATGAACGCTGAAATGGTGTTGCCTGACACTTCATTTATACGATACATTGTAGATTTTGTGTTTGGAATATTTTGCATGAGTTTCGCAAGTTTTATTTCAAAAGAAACCAAATATTAAGGCAGGATCTATACTAGACATCAGGTGTAACATTAAACGAAAATAGTATTTCATAAAATTTAACAATAACTATCTTAATCATAAGTAAAGCCCGGATATTTAGGCTCTTAAAAACACCCAAATAAGCAGGCATATAGGCCGGTAATTACTCTAAAATAGGCGGTATTATAGGCAGCCTAAATGTAAATAATTTGATTAAAAAAAAATAAACGAACCCTTTTTCTAATATTGGTACTCGTATCTAATTTTAAACAAAAATTAACGCAATCTGAAAAATAATAATGTAGGGTTTTCATTTTATTAACTATTATGCAAATTCAAATTATGTAGTATACTTTAATTCACAAAATATTACGAGCAATTGCTCTATGAAAGACACTATCTTCGGTCTGTCAGAACTTGCTTGTAAGTTGAAAACTTCGTTCGACATCACAAAATGTGCCAGGAGCGTTTTTATATTTAGCCGTATCGTATAAAGTTACCTCAGCTCCATTGATTAATGGCAAAGACAATTGAATTGCCACGTAAAATTTTGACTAAAAAACGTTTTTTCATCGGCATTTTAAATTCACACACAAAAACTTGATTAAAGTAAGTTCTTTAGATATTATAGGTTAGGTTGAAACACTTTGTCGAGTGCTGAATTAGTCAACGAAGTAGATGATAAACCTTGTCTGCTCAATAAAAGTTACAATAGGCAACAAAAATAGGCAAAATAGGCTGTATAAGGTAAAATAGGCACAATAACCAAAATATAGAAAAAATAGGCTCTAAGGCACGAAAACAAAACCTTCCATTACACGTAAACATGTTACTTATGTATAGAAAAACAAAATTGCCTGAAGTATATTAAAATTTGAATCTAGGCAATTGCCTAAAAATCCAGGCTTTAATCATAAGTAATAGTACAAGACCTTTTCATTTTATCAAACAAAAAAACCTGGAGGTCGTGTACTATTTACTAAGAAATATGTGAAATTGATGTAATATTTGTATAAACGCTGCTTTTCTCCCCTAGGGAGAGAAACATTATGTTTCTAGGTAGGATGTTTCTCTTCCTAGGTAGCATGTTTCTCTCCATAGGGACATGTTTCTCTCCCTAGGGACTACGATTATTAGCTGTTTGCGACGTTTCCTAGGTAACTAGTTACGCAACCAATATTTGACATTTGTCCCGATAAGATGGTAATTTTTGTGCACTTGTTACGAAAAGTATAATATGCTTCACGGGAGGGCGCGATTATCCCTTGTGTCCCTCCCTTGATGCATAACATACTATTTACTCCAGAGATATACATATGACTGTTCTTTCATATCATTTAATAAGAAATATTTAAAATACATGAATAAATAAATATCTAAGACTGTGCTCTTAATTGCTATGAAACCAACCATAAATAATGGAGGAAAACAGTTACTTTTCTCTGAAGGGAGGAAAATTTCTTTCCTCTTGCTGGAAAAGACTTATCTACTTTGGTCCCGTATATGAGGGAAGAAAAGCCAACTTTCAGTTAAGGTTGTAAAACACACTTATTTAGTGATGGTAACAAGATTTTATCGCCATAAAACTATACTTATTGGTTGAATTTTCAAATGTATTGCATTATGATTGGTTGAAAACAAGTTATGAAAAATTATTGGATAACAGTACGAAAACAAGCAACAATCATTTGTTCACGTAATAACTAAATAAATAATATTAACACATTTTTTTTCATATAATATCGTTTCGCCCTTCATTTGCATAACATCCATTTATTTTAAAGTTAATTTTTTTTTCTGTCATAAAAATTTAACTTTAAAATTATCTTCATTACTGTACGTTCAGTCGAAGTCATATGTTAAAAATTCATCCATTTATTCTTACGTCTTTTACCCTCAATTTTACAAATCTTTAACAATACGTTGCACATGCCCAAACAATCTCAACTTCCTACACTTACTCTAATAACAGTCTTCTCAATCTTACACTCATCATACACCAAACAAATGTATTATCCTAATTCCTATTGAACATGTCGATTATATTTTTTTTTTGTATTCTTAGTCTATGCAAAGAGCAAAATTCCAGTTGGTAAATAAAAACCATTTTTTATGTAGCAAACTGTTAGACAACTATTCTGTCTGTACTTAATTCCTAACTGCATTTTACAAATTGCAGCGTAGTTCAGGTACGGCAGAGAATAGTAATTAATCTCATCAATCAATAATTACAACACAACTTGTGCATTACAAGAACAAAGAACTCAACAAAATCAATCAACTTCCACTAAACTTTGCCCAGCGTACAAAAAGAGGAAATTCATCGAAAAGATTTTGTTTATTACACTGATATATTATTATTATTTATTTTTTTAAATTTATATATCGGACCAACTACTAAGGTCATATGCCGATATGTCCTTTGTATGGTCGCCACGGGCGGGACCCGAACCCACGACCTTATGGTTGCGAGTCAGGCCCTCAACCCGCGCGACCATCACGCGGGACAAGATATATTATTTATTTATTTATTTATTTATTTATGTTACGATGCACAACAGGAACTTAATCCCAATTACAGTAGTGTAGTGCAGTGTAGTAGTTTATATAATTTTTAGCTTGAGTGAGATTCGAACTCGGGATTATTATCTTGACATTCAAATTTGCCGTTTTTACCATAAAAATACGTTCTATACTAGGTCAAGCATGGTTAGTGGTGTTTATTATTTTTAAAAAACATCTGAATTTATTTATTTATTTATTTATTTATTTTCATTTCAACAGGCTTGTAAGCCCAAATACAAAAGGTTATAAATCGTATATAATTAGGTACATTAATATAGCAGGTAATACAAAAGGGTCATTCATATCTATGTACATTATGTTTCATTTGATTTTGAAATATCTTATACGGTAGGTACAACGAAGACAAAGAAATTTTATTACCTATTCGAGAGAATCTAGCTATGGGGGAATGATGGCAAAAGTTTGATCTAAAAGTGGGAATTATAAATCTTTGGTTGTTACGGAGAGAATACGGATTCGTATTTTCAATGAAGAGAGATTTAAGTTCAAAACATGGTTGATTGTTCATAATCTTATACAGCAGACATGCATCCATAGTCGCGATCAGATTCTAATGAACATGTATTTGTTAATCTCGCAATTTCATTGTAATTATGTAGAATTCTCGGATTTGCTAACAAAACGTTTTAAATTATCTTGGCATCAAATTTTCCGGGTTTTTCTATGTCCGTCTTGTGCCGATTTCACCAAAAGTCACTAGCGACTCGTAGCCAACTTCAGGTTTGTCCATCAACTACGGTTTTACCAAAAAATTATGTGTGCATCACGAGCTTAAAGTGTCTTTGTTCCTCTTACACTATTGCAGCGCGAGCCGAAGGCGAGTAACAAAGAATCACTTTACGTTCTTAATACACAAATAACTATTTGCCAGTCAAAAAATTATCTAAAGCACCAAAACCGTCGCACTTTGTACAAATTTGTATCTAAAAGCATCCACCTAATTTGCGGAGTGAGATTCGAACTTGAGATCTCCGGATTCGAATTCCGTATTGATATCCACACCACCGTACTGACAATATTAATATAAACTATTATATTCTACCTGAGTCATTTAGAAAGTTCTGTGCATAATATGTGGCAGAAAGCTTTCCGCAACATTTTAAAATGATCATTATTGCAGTAAAGCTGTTGAAAGCTTCGGTTTTATTTTAGGAAAGTTTGCAACACTTGAAAGTTTGCAAGTGGAACTCACACTGGACATTATATTTGCTGGAATTTGCGCTACTTTTACAATTTTTATTATTAAAACTTTATCACCCAAATAAATAAGATAAAAGTTAGGATTATAGAATACTACATACAATGTTACAGTTTGTGAAATCATTTCAAAATCTTTGCGCAGATGATTTTCAGATTACATGACAGTTCTTAAACCTTGACAATTCGAATCAGACACGAATTGTCGCATTTTATTGGATATAAGTCAGTCAGATTGAAACGCTAAAATAAATAAATAAATATATCATCACGCCTTTTACCCATTATTGGGTGTGGCACTCTGCCGTAAATAGATCTCGGTAAGTGATATATTAGTGCGGTTACCAGCCTTCAAATCACGGCCCCTAAAGATATTAGTGGCGAGGGAGTCAAAGGGGTAGATTTAAATTGGTGAAAATTGTTTGTCGTCTGTGGGGATCAAACCAGAGTTCTCAAGATCCACCAATGAGCCATCTACCCCATAAAAAAAAGTAAGAAAAAAACTAAAACAATATTATACAAAAAAGTTTATAAATGACATTAAGTCAAGTCTTACAATGATATCTTCAAAAATGTGTGTATTTTTCTTATTATCAAACATTCGTAAATTGTTAGGATGTTTCAAATAAAAGTACTATTAAAATTAGATTCCTTTATGTTTTATTTAATATTATAAAAACAAGCTAAAATATTTAGTTTGTTTAAAAAATGTTGTAAGTTTTTTTCCATTTGGATTTGTTTCTTTGGAAAAATGCAGGGTTCGTAAATATCATGATATTTATAATAAATATCAAAATATCTGATATATAGGATATATATCAGATAAATATCACTTTTTGGATATTTATTTTTTAATTTTAGTTTTTGTACACATTTAGAAAAACTGAAAAATTCGAAAAATTTCACTTTTCCGGAGGCTATATCTCAAAAACTAAACAAGATATGTCCGAATTGACTTATAAGCAAATTTTCATACAATTTTATGCAATTTAATATTTTTAATTATTTCCTTTGGTTTTTTCAGATTTTAATTCAATTTTACCAAAAATCCTTAATCGTAGGATTATTAAAACGAAAATTTACATACATATGTATTTTGACCCACTGAATCCAGTGGTGCAATCTTCAAATGCATATGACTTCTGGTTTTCGAGAAAATGTTAAAAAAACCGCTTTTTGCGAATTTTTTGGCGGAAAATTGAAAAAAAAATAAAAATCGCTTAAACTATGTTTATAAGTTAACTGAAGCACGAGAAAATTAATGCCGTTGAGCGCGTTTTCATATCACATTTAGTTTTTGAGATATAGCCTCGGAAAAGTAGAAAAACTGAAAAATTCGAAAAATTTCACTTTTCCGGAGGCTATATCTCAAAAACTAAACAAGATATGGAAATGCGCTCAACGGCGTTGAATTCCCCGTGTCCGAATTGACTTATAAGCAAATTTTCATACAATTTTAATCAATTTAATATTTTTAATTATTTCCTAAGGGGTACCCCTTTGGTTTTTTTAGATTTTAATTCAATTTTCCCAAAAATCCTTAATCGTAGGATTATTAAAACGAAAATTTACATACATATGTATTTTGACCCACTGAATCCAGTGGTGCAATCTTCAAATGCATATGACTTCTGGTTTTCGAGAAAATGTTAAAAAACCGCTTTTTGCGATTTTTTTGGCGGAAAATTGAAAAAAAATAAAAATCGCTGAAACTATGTTTATAAGTTAACTGAAGCACGAGAAAATTAATGCCGTTGACCGCGTTTTCATATCACATTTAGTTTTCGAGATATAGCCTCGGAAATGTAGAAAAACTGAAAAATTCGAAAAACTTCACTTCTCCGGAGGCTATATCTCAAAAACTATTTGATATTTTTATATAATGGATATATATCATTGCAAAAATATGACGATATATATCAAAATAAATATCATGATATATATCGATCGATATATATCTTCGAACCCTGGAAAAATGTCACTTGATGTTATGAATAATTAAATTATTTGTAATAAATGATACAAATAAATTATATTTTAATGAAATAGACAATTAAATTTGACACATTTAAAAATTCTTAAATGAGTGAAAACACGCATGATGTATGAATATCATCGTATATATGAATAGATAGGTAAATATTTCGCCAATGATATATTTTGTTTTAATTAGGTAATTAAATTAAATGTGAATATTTCAATTAAAACTAACAATTATGTTTCAATATCAGAATTATTGTTCATCAAATACGTCAATATTTTTGTAATAAAATCTGTAACCAACAATATAACAAGTTTTGTTCAATAACTATATGCTATACTAATTATTAAGCTTTTAATACATTGAAACTAATTAATATAAATTAATAATATTCGCAAAATTTGTAATTTAAACAATAGTTGTTTTGCCACTACCTCGTTGTGTTGGGGATAGAATTAATTTTCATTTTTAAGTAGTGCGATAAATAGATTCCGTAACAAACAAACTTTACTTCAAATTAAATTTTGATGTTCACTAACATTTTTGGGAGCAGTGCTTTGTTGATAGGCCGCAGGAAAAGTAGAATCTACCGATAAAATATAGGATGTACAATATTTTTTCTACGATTGCTATGGAAAGTTGACAATTGCGCAATGTCGTAAAGTTGATATTTTCTTTGGATCAATCGAAAAATATCTTTGTCGCGCGTCTCCAATGTCAACGCGCGAAAAAGATGTTAAATGCGCGCGTTTCCAATGGCAACGCGAGAAAAAGATATTAAATGCGCGCTAATTTCAATAGTTATCAAGGATACAAACAAAACAGAAACTTGTCAAATTGACAGTTGACAGAACGTATTTATTTTCAGTACGTATACGTTTTTTAATAATTTAAGATGCAATCGTAGAAAAAAATATGTATGCATCACGAGCGTAAAGTAGCTTTGTTCCTTCGACTCACGCTGCAATTACCGTGTTCGAGTAACAAAGAATCACTTTACGCTCTTAATACACAAATAACTATTTGCCAGTTAAAAGATGATCTAAAGCATCAAAACCGTCGCACTTCGTGCTAATTTGTATCTAAAAGCATCCACCTAATTTGCGGAGTGACTACCTCTTAAAGCGTAAATAAGTAAATGAATCTGATGGTGATTTACAGGTTCCCATTTTGTAAGACTGCTACCGTGGTTCCGTGACATTCCCAGCACTCGCGTGCGCTGCTAAATCAACCAGAACGAAGAACCAAGTGACCACTAGCGCTGTACGGAGGATTATATAACCGCGTAATGTCACTTCATTTCCTCCAGACAGACTGTCGAGCGAGAGGTTCACGTGAAGAGATAAAGCTGTTAATGACTGCCGTGGTTTCCTGCAAATCTCAAGGCTTTTAGAAGCTACATTTATTTATTTATTTATGCTACTTTATATAGCAGGAACTTAATTCTAGTTACAATACATGGTCTGAAATTACCGAGCCGCAGTATGGTATTTCAAATATTTTTAAATTAGCCTTTTGCATAAGCGAGATATCTAAATTTAAATATTATATATTTTTTGTTTTTACTTCCTTGTACGAAGTAAAGGAAGTATTGTAATCGCGAAAATTTTCGGTTCTCAGATTTCAACGGAAATAGGTGTTTTGGCCCTCCCTGAATCCATTTTGACTAATTTCGTCGTGCCGTCTGTACGCACGTATGTACGTACGTACGTATCTCGCATAATTCAAAAACGGTAAGTCGTAGAAAATTGAAACTTTATATTTAGGACTGTTATAACATCTAGTTGTGCACCTCTCTTTTTGGTCATTATACAACTACCGGAAGTGGTACTTTACTTGAAGCCTATAATAGATTTTCATGAACAACTATATTCAAATATAATTTAAAACTTTCCAAATTTGGTATATAAGACTACTATATCAATGGAAATAACATAATAGATTTTGGTTAAAATAGACTAACCGGAAGTGACATTACATGAAGCTGCTAACAGTTTTCCATGAAAAAAATGGTATTATTTTAATTTTAGAAATAAATGCTGCAAATAAAAGTTTTAGAGAATTAAATTCTGCGTCTAGTATATTAAAAAAATTTAAATTAACCTTTTGTATAAGCGAGATATCTAAATTTAAATATTATATATTTTTGGTTTTTTAAAAATTAAGTTTGCTATGGATTAGAACAAAAAAAAAACCTTTTGTCAAATATGTGCAATTAAAAAAATATCTATACTTTAATACGCGTACTAGGAAGTCATGTGGTGTCCACATCAGATTTTTTTATTTGTTACTTTGTGCACCGAAACTCATAATGGAATTCGAATCAATCAAACATAATTATAGTTTTTATATAAGTTGAAGTTTTGCTCAATAAATTATTAAATAGTTCACGGATGAGCAATAAATAACATTTGTACTTTCCATACTTTGAGAACAACAATTATGAGTCATAAAGATAAAAGAAATTAGTACGAAATTACGGGTTTTCAATATCGTAAAGTTCAAATGTCATATGATTCCCACAATTTCATCATCATCTAATAAAACTTTCCCATCAATTGTGAAAATTACCTTACAAAGAATACGTAATATATTCTACAAATTTTCTACAATAATTTTCAATTTTAGGTAAGTACTTTTGGTAAAAACAGAAAGTTAGTATAAAGTAATATTAATTCGTTTAATATTTTAATACCTTTTGAGAAAGTATTTAACGATTTCTATTTAGAAGTTTAATTTCTTGGCAAACGAATCAAATATCAAAAGGCATCTTACAAAACTTTTCACCAGTTCACAAGCTTGAAACAATGTTTATTTAAACTCTGAAACTTCATTCTCCTTCCACAAAATATTCAAATGTATCAATAACAATTATTACAAATTGTCCACTTATTTTTGTATGAAACCCTTGTCAATAAGAATGTGTTGTTTGATATTCTATCTGGAATTTTTCTTCAACAAAGTTCTGAAAGAAATTACAGTCTTTGAGTTGGGATATTACATTTCAATTACATTAGAAGTTTACCTAATATATTCATAGATGTTATATGAAGTTGTTGGAGCTGTACCGTTAGTACCGTGGTATTGACCCCTGTATTTTCGTATCCCCTTGCTCCGTAGACTATGCGCCGGGAATAAATATGGATTCACTTTGACTTTTGATCAGCCATCAACTTGAAAGTCTACTTTAAACGATAAATACCTACATTTTTACCACTTTATATTGTGCGTAAAGTTCGTACTTTATATTCATTTATTTGCACATAGGGAATACAATACCGGGATCCCGGACATAATTTGTCCGGTATTCAAACCGATGTTTAACATAAAAATACCGGTCTTTCGGTATTTTTTCAATTGAAGAATAAGATACAATTTAGCGGAATGTTATTATTATTATATAACGTTTAACTCTTTTTAAAATTATGTTATTGAAGAGTTGGCAAGCTTGTTGCGTGGAATCCCAAATAATGGAACAGTGGAACGTTGTGTATTTGTCAAGTATTAGCTTGCCGATCGCCAATTCGTAGTTGTCTCGTAGTCGTTCGTTAGCAAATAGAAAAAGCAAGGAGTTGAGCAACTAATCTGGAAGGAAATGATATTTTTTGAAGAAGTATTAAGGGTGTGAATTTACACTTAAAATACGATTATTTACAAACAGTTGAAAGAACAAGTGTGGAATCAGAAACGGCATTTTCAGTCGCACCTCAAATATGTATAAGAATAAGATTCAGATTAAATGACGACACACTCGATCATATTTGTTTACTAAATTATTATTTTAATTCCATTGAAGCAAAAAAATAAAAGTTTATGTTGTTTATTTTACATATATAGAATTACCTATCTGTATCTTTTTATGTTGTTCAATTTTATTTATATTTTATAATTATTAAAATAAAATGATTATTTTTGATTAAATTTGACATTCCCTTAATCTATATACCACACGCACACACCACACTCTACTGTAAATAAATGTTAAATAGGTTCAATTTTTAAAAAATTATCAATACCGGTATTAATATCGGTATCCCGATTCTCAAAACGAAAATACCGACGTACCGGCATTGAAATTTTTGACCGGTATAGCATTTCCCATTTGCACAACAGGATAGTAAGATTTCTAATACATCCCATAGATATACTTAACTATAATAGTGGAAACAACGGAAGAGTAGTGTTTCACAAAATTCAGCCTACAGTTAGTAACCATAGACGCGTTTCGCTCTTATTAGAGCTCATCAGTATGGTATAACTCACTTCTTCACCTAGAACAAAGTTCACGTGGAGAAGCTGGTGACGAAGAACTGTGCCAGCAGAGAATAAGATCTCTAACAAATGATAAGATGACATGAGAAGTTCTGTGGAACAGGCCATGCCATCTACCGAAAAAAGGAAAAGCTACGCAATAGCAATTTAAATAACAACAAAGACTAAATTAATTGTCATCCAAGTGTTGGATGAGCTCTAATAAGAGCGAAACGCGTCTATGGTTACTAACTGTGCTGGCCAACCTCTGACGATGCCCTCATAAGGTGACTTAGAGGCTGAATTTTCTGAAACTTAGCCAAGTGTTTATTTTATACTTTTTATTAAACCTAGTTTCACCAAGTGTTGGATGACAATTTTGTCTTTGTTGTTAACAAAATATTTAATTCAATTCCAATGAGTGATTTAAATGTAACTTCCATACTAGTACGATATTAAACTAGAAGCCACTTTGCACAATATCTCCCCGTATGTTTAACCCATTTGATGTTGTATTATCAACAGCTGCGCGCCGAATTTCCTATCAGATACAATAACTATCACATATGATATGACAACATCGAACATAGCAGCTTCCAGTTCTGAATTCGGGAATTCAGTTCCCAAACATAATAAAACTTTCATCTAGATTCTAGACTAGTAGCTCCATAGCTCCACTAACTTTCTTGTTAATGTACCATCAAATATCATTCTGCATTACACACATAATTTTATAGGAGAATAAAATTTGTTTCAGCCTCATAAATTTTTAGTTTCATTGGGACAGTAAATGTACGCGTATACTACCTCATATAAATATATTTAGGTCATAGTTTTATTAAGTAATATATAAATATCTACAAATGTTATTGGTTCAATGAACTTTACAATATAATACAAACATTAATCTCAATTATAGTATGTATAGAAGAAACATAATAAAATTTTACTCTTCGTTATTATAATACTAGTTTTAATTAGGGATCGACCGATATGATTTTTTGTCGCCGAAAAATTTTGTCGTAATTTTTTTGCTGTATAAATGAGGTAAAACTGATTTATAATAATATACTGGAATACTTTTGATGAACTTACTGATATGACGACAAGTAAATCAATGTCATATAAAAAAAGTAATGATGATATGATGAATAAAATTGATGATGAGATTGAATTGTATAAGAAATTAGAAAAAATATCAAGAAATGAAGATCCTTTGACTTGGTGGGCGCAAAAAAAGACATTTTTTCATTGATGTACAACGTTGCAATAATATATATAGCACCGCCGCCAAGTAGTGTTGCTACTGAACAGCTATTTTCTTCAGCTGGAAATGTTTATGAAAGCGCAAGAATCGTCTACTCCGGAAAGAGCAGAAAGCTTAATTTTGTGACATTACAACTTACCAAAACTTAACTTTAAATATTAATTTGTTTAACTTAGTGTGTAACTTTGCTTCTACATTTTTAATGACTTTTTTGATAAATTTTGGGGTAGGTGGCTCAGTGGTATCGAGTCGGCATGTGGATCTTGAGAACCCTGGTTCGATCCCCACAGCCGACAAACAATTTTCACCAATTTAAAAAATCTACCCCTGTGGCTCCTCCACCACTAATATCTTTGGGGGCCGTGATTTGACGGCTGGTAACCGCACTTCACGCGAAGAAATATATCACTTACCGAGATCTGCGTAGGCAGAGTGCCACACCCAGTGATGGGTAAAAGGCGTGATGATATATTTATTTTTTATTTATTTGAATAAGAATAAACTTGATTTGTTTTTTATTTAGTATTTCAGTTATAATTTGCTTAAAAAATCCTTAGCAACTGAAATATTCAGCAATTTATATTTTATTAGGCCGATACCCATATAGGCCGATATCGTGGTTTACATATCGGCCGATACCGATATCGGCCAAAAAGACCGATATGGCCGATATACCGATACCGATATCGGTATCGGTCGATCCCTAGTTTTAATGTAGTCATACAATTTGATGATGTTTCGGGCTAATTTAAGTCCATTTTCAGGTTGTACAAAAATGAAAATGAAATAATATAATTAAAAAAGTAATACAATTAGAAATGTAACCAAAAAAAATTAATAATAATATAAATTACTTATTATTTTATTTATTTAAGGTAATCAGTGAGTCTTATCTATGATTGATTTTGGTTACATGTCTAATGTAGGTACCTATACAGGGTGTTTCAGGACTAGTGTAACAAACTTTAACAGCTTATTCCTGAGGTCATTTTGAGCCAAAAATGTCATATTAACATAGGTTCTATTACTTCTAGTTACCAAAATACAAGAGGTTAAAGTTCTATAAATAACACGAAATGATCAAATTTTTGTAATCAAGATACTTTTGGAAAACAAAAATGCGCGCAAATAGGGGATGGGAAAGTTGGCTTCTATTTGGATATCTGTCTTGGTATTCTCCGGAGGCATAACGGGCATTACCATTACATAATCCATAAATAAAAATCATATCTGCATATTCAGCAGTACTATAACCATCCATTATGTAACAATAATACAATCAAAAGTACAACAACTTTTAATTAAGACAAATAAGGTATGACTTTTCAATAAAATTCTTGTTTTCCGAAAGTATCTTGATTACAAAAATTTGAAAATGTCGTGTTATTTATAGAACTTCAATCTCTTGTATTTTGGTAACTAGAAGGAATAGGACCTATGTTTATATGACATTTTTTGCTCAAAATGACCTCAGGAATAAGCTGTTAAAGTTTGTTACACTAGTCCTGAAACACCCTGTATAAGTATATTCTAATTATTGTAGCCCTGACGATGGGTTAAAATAAGCACGAAACGTCGTCAAATTGTATGACTACATTAAAGCTAGTATTCCAATAACGAAGAATTAAATTTTATTATTAATCATCTTTTTGGATTTAGTGGAATATTAACTATTTACATTTACTTTTTCTATTTTTTGGTAATGTAATTATTCCAATGCTTTCACTATACAAACAATTTTAGAAAGAATCTTGCCTTGAAAAGAATTGAGAAACTTCAGTGAATACTTTGTTGTATCAATATTAAAATTAAATAACGCAATAAAAGCTTACTATTAAATTGTGACAAAGAAAAAGGAGAAACACTTGGCGAGGAAATAAAAGAATTCTCGCATCGTTGATCTGAGACTGAAGTTGAAGCTGAAGCAACAAAATGAAATGCTCCACGAAATCTCACGCGTGCTGATAATAAATTTAAGCGTAAAAGGTCAAAGAAACAGTAAGAAATTTGAAAATACTGGTTTTCGTTGTGTATCCACCGCCGACGACGTCGTCGGCATCAACTTCGTGAAAAACCAAACAAAATGCAACGAGCGATTTCACATTTCAACCTATACTATTTCATACATTTCTTATGAATATGAAACAACAGAACGCACCCGTCAATGACGAAAAATAAAAGCTTCTAAAGTTGAGAAAGAAAAACTAAATTTCAAAAATATGCTAACGTGAAATGAGACACAAAAGATACGAGTGAAATGAGATACGTTCGTTTCATCGATGAGCTCTTCGATGGAAATAGAAGAGCCTCTATTTTTCGTCGATGACGGATGCGTTCTGTTGTTTCATCGAAGAGCACATCGATGCTCTACGACCAGTGTGCATAGGCATTAGAATTTTACTAGTTTCTGACAGTTACAATATACAAATAAAAGCCTTCTACAAATATTTAAATAATTTCTTGCTTATGTATTTGTTATCGTGCATAACAGAAAGTTAATTTAAATTAAAGTAGCTTATTGTAGAATTCGAACCATTCAAGACACATTCGAATTTGGATTGTACGAACTCTTACTTAATGGAAGAACTGGGTTACAATCTTCCTGCGATTTTCTGGGTAAACTGTGATATGATGAAACTGTTTACTATGTGAAACAAAAGGGAATGTCGACGAACGACATCTGCCGGTAAATAAATGAAATGTAAAACCTGAGTAGCTTTTATATTTTCTCTGTCTACGCACACGCATATTCTATGGGAAATGCATGTTTCAAAGTATTAAATTGTCAGGCCAGTAAGCCGTGTTGGACACCTGTGTTTCATGGAGAATTTAATCCGGGATAAAACCGGGATTATGCTATTACTGATATGATATACACACACTTATACCACACATGTGATACCTGCTGCCCGGATATCCTGTACGACACAGCATACACTTTTATACATACATCCATGCACACAATGTTTTATCAAATGGAACATGGAACCTAGACGCATTTATTAGATTTATTCTGCAATTAATCTTCGCCAAACATTCCTATTTTAACATAGCATTCACGTTCTTAATTACTTCCATACAAGCTCGACTCAACTTTCGTTCAAGCAACAAATTATATCCCTTCATTCATTCTTCAATCTTTCACCATCAATTTCACCAACACTTTCTTTATGACAAAATTACTTTACCGAAGACACAGGGTAGATTTAGATTTAGTTTTATTTACTACTTTACATGTTATGTTTGTAGTATGTCGATAAATACAAAAGGTGCAAAAAATACCAAAATACCAAATATAAAAATAGTTATTTGTGTATTAAGAGCGAAAAGTGATTCTTTTTTACTCGAGCACGGTAACTGCAGCGCGAGCCAAAGTCGAGAGCTGCAATAGTGTAAGAGGAACAAAGACACTTTACGCTCGTGATGCACACATAATTTTTTCTACGATTGCATCTTAAAATTATTAAAAAACGTATACGTACTGAAAATAAATTTGTTCTGACAACTGTCAATATGACAAGTTTCAGTTTTGTTTGTATCCCTAGTAACTATTGAAATAAGAGCGCATTTAATATCTTTTTCGCGCGTTGCTATTGAAAACTTGCGCATTTAAAGTCTTTTTCACGTGTTGCCATTGGAGACGCGCAAAAAAGATATTTTTCGATTGTTCCACAGAAAACTTCAACTTTATGATGATAAATGAGAGCGTAATTATCAACTTTTCATAGCAATCGTAGAAATATATATAGCCATGAAACATAAAATACAGAAAAACAGAGTAAAAACATGTTTCTAATAGATACCGCTTTATAGTTACTTTAAATCTCTGTTACTTAAGTCTTTGATGGCTTCTGGCAATAAATTATACAAATCTAGATCAAAAGAATTTTTAATAGATTTATTTAGTTTGAGATGCGGCTTACGTAACCTGTTAGCAGATCTAGTATAATAACTGTGGAAATCACCACTTGTGTGGCTATGCGAAATTAAACAAAATGTAACAAGGTAAAATTAATGACAACAATCCAGATATTTATTTGTTACTTGTTTCACGTGTTTTGTCATTCATTTTACATTGTTACATTTTGTTTAATTTGGCATAGCCACTTAAAATAGTTGAATAAAAATAAATTCTGACATTTCTCAATTATCTTATTTATCTCGATTTTTTTCATTTACATTTATAACAAGTAATACATCGTTGAAAAGAGACAAAAATGGCGGTTTTTATTTTAATAAAATAATTCTTGGTTCCCATTTAAAAAATAAAAGTTGATAGTCGTATCATGTAAACCTGACTTTATAAAAAATTTCTATATGTGTCATAAAATAGTATATTTAATATACTAAAACTTACATATGAAGAAAATGTTTCTATTTCTTATAATAAAAAAGTTAAGGAGGGGTTCGTCTTTCCAGAATCATCCTATATAATATATATATATCACACAGAGATGACAAATTATTGTACATTTGCGAATCACGGGAATTATTTATAATAATCCTTTTCAAATTGAAATTTCTGGTCCGAGTTTGACATGACGATGAAGTATTAACTAAACATTTTTTATTTAAACACTGAGGCTTGGAAGTATTGTCCTGCATACTATATATGGATAAAATAGTAATAAACGTTCCGTGCTTTATCACATATATTTTTTATTATTTTAAATTCACGTCAATTTTTTATCGCTGTCGCTTATTTATTTATATTTTTTTTGACTTGCTGAATTATTTCTGTAATGTTTTATTTACGAGTTGCATTATTACACATACTTATAAATAGTATCTATTTTTAATCACTACTCAAGCGACATATATATATATAATTAATGATTTCTTGATTGAGTGTTGAGTGTTTAAATCAGGGTTCGAAGATATATATCGATCGATATATATCATGATATTTATTTTGATATATATCGTCATATTTTTGCAATGATATATATCCATTATATAAAAATATCAAATAGTTTTTGTGATATAGCCTCCGGAAAAGTGAAATTTTTCGAATTTTTCAGTTTTTCTACTTTTACGAGGCTATATCTCGAAAACTATATGTGATATGAAAACGCGGTCAACGGCATTAATTTTCTCGTGCTTCAGTTAACTTATAAACACAGTTTCAGCGATTTTTATTTTTTTCAATTTTCCGCCAAAAAAATCGCAAAAAGCGGTTTGTTAACATTTTCTCGAAAACCAGAAGTCATATGCATTTGTAGATTGCACCACTGGATTCAGTGGGTCAAAATACATATGTATGTAAATTTTCGTTTTAATAATCCTACGATTAAGGATTTTTGGGAAAATTTAATTAAAATCTGAAAAAACCAAAGGGGTACCCCTTAGGAAATAATTAAAAATATTAAATTGCTTAAAATTGTGTGAAAATTTGCTTATAAGTCAATTCGGACACGGGGAATTCAACGCCGTTGAGCGCATTTCCATATCTTGTTTAGTTTTTGAGATATAGCCTCCGGAAAAGTGAAATTTTTCGAATTTTTCAGTTTTTCTACTTTTACGAGGCTATATCTCGAAAACTAAATATGAAATGAAAACGCGGTCAACGGCATTAATTTTCTCGTGCTTCAGTTAACTTATAAACATAGTTTCAGCGATTTTTATTTTTTTTCAATTTTCCGCCAAAAAAATCGCAAAAAGCGGTTTTTTAACATTTTCTCGAAAACCAAAAGTCATATGCATTTGAAGATTGCACCACTGGATTCAGTGGGTCAAAATACATATGTATGTAAATTTTCATTTTAATAATCCTACGATTAAGGATTTTTGGGAAAATTGAATTAAAATCTGAAAAAACCAAAGGGGTACCCCTTAGGAAATAATTAAAAATATTAAATTGCTTAAAATTGTATGAAAATTTGCTTATAAGTCAATTCGGACACGGGGAATTCAACGCCGTTGAGCGCATTTCCATATCTTGTTTAGTTTTTGAGATATAGCCTCCGGAAAAGTGAAATTTATCGAATTTTTCAGTTTTTCTACTTTTCCGAGGCTATATCTCGAAAACTAAATGTGATATTAAAACGCGCTCAACGGCATTAATTTTCTCGTGCTTCAATTAACTTATAAACAGGGTTCGAAGATATATATCCATTATATAAAAATATCATATAGTCTATAATAAATACAGTATACCTCTCATTATTACTTTCATTAATTCTGTTAAAATTATATTCTAAAGATAATTCTTACTTTACTAGCTTTTGACTAACTTCACATCAACGACATAAATCCAAATTGTGTGCCATTTGTGATGTCATTAACGGCAAAGTCTGAACCATTTCCAAAATTTTTATTTGGTACTCATTTTAGAAATACAAATCCTTTAATATGGTGGAAAAGTGTAACTATCAATGAGTCAGAGTGGCCAAATAAAAGTACATTTATTGAACTATGTGAACAGTTACACACTGCTGTAGCAGCCACAGCAGGGCTGGAACGATATTTCTCCACTTTTGGCATTGTCCAATCTCAATTACGTAATCGTCTCGGTAACGACAATGCCGGTAAATTAGTTTTTATGTTTAAATATTTAAACCAAAAAGAAACAACAAAAAAAAACTAATTTAGATTGGATTTGACCAAGTGAGTCTCTATCTGCAACGCTATGTTCAGGAAGTTCATCAGAAGATGATGATTTGCCCCTATTTAGGATATAGGATTATTTAAATATTCTTACTATACTTAGTACTATATAATATTTGTGTATCCATTCAATGTATATTTACTTTTTTTCATTACCTATGTTAATTTTTTATTTAGGAGTAATAATTTATTTAGTATTTCCTATTGTGATAATAAATGTGTACAAAAACTAAAATTAAAAAATAAATATCCAAAAAATTATTTATCTGATATATATTCTATATATCAGATATTTTGATATTTATTATAAATATCATGATATTTGCGAACCCTGGTTTAAATAAATATTCTGGCTGAAGATTCCAAGTATGAGGAATGATGGTGTGTCAGTATTAGAATATTTGAATATTGATACTTCGATGAATCTGAATGAATGTTTCAGGAGTTTATGCTACTCCATTTGATGTACTTGAAAAGTTTAGTTTTGTTGCTTTTAAAAATAATAATAATAATAAATGTCTTTATTGAGCACAATACTCAAGGGCGAGGTTCAGCCAAGGCTGTTCTTTTATCTAACCCAAATTACAAACACATAATATGTTGCATTAAATGAAGTACACATAATAAACAAAACTTAAACAATAGAGTTAAAAACGAGTACATTGTTTTCTTCTTGTGGATTTCAATATACAAGGTAACATTAAAGCTATGAAATTACCAATTTGTACAAATCTTTTACATGCATTTTAAATGTGGACACGGACAGAGACTTTCAGTTATTTGGAATTTCATTATAAAGAGTTGGAGCAAGATAAGAAAATGAACTTTTAAATTTAGATTTATTGAAAGATGGAACAACAAATGCATCTTTTTCTCGTAATGAGTAATTATAATTTTTTTTAATTAGTTTGGTACGTAATACGATGGAGTTTCACTAATAAGAATTTGATGAATAGGTACAATATTTTCATACGTTGATCAATGTAATTCATATTCGAAGTGATTCTATATCCAGAGATATGATCAAATTTTCGCACATTATACAGGGCTGTTTCACAACTTAGGGTAAACTTAGTTGAAGGGTATATTTTGTACGACGTGCTGATCTTAAAACAAAAAGAATTTTTTTAAAATCGCAAAACTATTTTCCATGTTTTCCAGTCCAAAATTTTTCGTTGCCACTGCCATTGGGTGGATGATTATGTTAAAGTTATTAATTAAATAAAATTCTATTATAAATAACTGCTAATAATTGAATTGTGTAATATTCTTTCATAGTTGATACCTACTTCATTGTTTGTGTTTAATAGGAAAGCGAATCCAGTGCAGTACTACAAAAAATGTTTTAGGTTAACAACCCTTAATTTTTCGAATTTAAAAAAATTATTTTTGTTTCATGATCAGCACGACGTACAGAATATACCCTTTAATTTTTTGCTCTAAGTTGTGAAACACCCTGTATATAAAAGATGGTTAATTACTAGAGATGGGCGAATATCAAATTTCTCGAATTCGAATATCGAATACGAATATTAATCATATCTCGAATATTCGAGGTACTCGAATATTCGAATACTCCTAAAAGTTAATTTATTTATTATTAATAATTATTTAATTATGTCCTTTTCATTATTTGAATGAAATTGTTAAGATAAAATAAAATTAAAACAAAAAGTACAAACAATAAAGAAAAGACGAAAACTTTTAAAAAAATTTAAGGTGAAACGTACAGGCTGATGTTGGCGAAAAGCAAATTTGAAATATGGCACGTCTTCATGGTTTTGAAACAAAATATCTTTGTTATTAATAACTACAAAGTATTGTAATAGCTTTAAGTTTATGTACAAATGATAAAGAAAAACATAGTCAAAAATTGAGGTCAATATATGGCGCGATATTCCAGGTATTCGAATGTTCGCTATACTGACGTTAATATTGGAAAATCTCGAATATCGAATAATGTCAATATTCGCGGCATTCGACTATCCGCGGATGATATTCTCCCATCTCTATTAATTACTAATTGTAGTTTTCAACCCAATTTAAAATAATAATAATTCGTCATTATCATTTGTAAATTTTTCGATTTAGTTCATAGAAATTAAATATATAATCATGAGCTGAGAGCTTTCAGGTATACAAGTATATGTACATAAGTTTGATTTTTGCTGTGAATACATTTAGTAAATGTATTGATTTACGTCACAATCACAACACGCGCAATAAAAATTCCGCTTCAAGAAGAAAAAATCCAAAACATGTTTGAAAGTTCACGTTTATTGATAACCCATGCATGATGTATAAATTCGGAGCAAACTAATCGAATACTTGACAGCAACGAGACGTATCGCCATCGCCTCTAACTTCTCCAACTCGTTCAATCATCTCGTACTGGAGTCATCATCTCAGACACATTACGTACAGAACTATACGCTGCTCGACCAAGTGTTGTGTACTTGTGCTACTGAAGTGCAACTCACATTATTTCATAATCTGTTACAAGTTTCAGAAGAACTTGCTTATTAAATTCATCACAAAGATGAAGAAAATTGTCGTATTGCTGGTGTTCAGTGCTTACTTAACGACTGTTGTTCTTGGTAAGTTGAAATTGTCATGAACTTTTTTCGATAAAAATAAAAATATAAAATTAATTGTCATCCAACACTTGGTGAAACAAGGTTTAATAAAAATATAAACACTTGGCTATGTTTCACAAAAAAATTTTCGGTAGATGGCATGACCAGTTCCACAAAACTTCTCATGTCATCTTACTAGTTTGTTAGAGATCTTATTCTCTGCTGGCACAGTTCTTCGTCACCAGCTTCTTCACATGAACTTTGTTCTAGGTGAAGAAGTGAGTTATACCATACTGATGAGCTCTAATAAGAGCGAAACGCGTCTATGGTTACTAACTGAAATGTGCTGGCCAGCCTCTGACGATGCCCTCATAAGGTGACTTGGAGGCTGAATTTTCTGAAACATAGCCAAGTGTTTACTATATATTTTTATTAAACCTTGTTTCACCAAGTGTTGGATGACAATTAATTTTGTCTTTGTTGTTACTTTTTTCGATATTTGGAACATGTTAAACTATTCTTTCAAAATTACTGGGTGTGGCACTCTGCCTAAGCAAATCTCGGTAAGTGATATATTTTTTCGCGTGAAGTGCGGTTACCAGACGTCAAATCACGACCCTCAAAGATATTAGTGGAGAGGGAGCCACAGGGGTAGATTTAAATTAGTGAAAATCATAATACAAAACATTTTAAAATTTAACCAATTAAGATAAAATCCCGTCATCAAGTAATTGTATTTATGTTCGACTGCATCATATTACCTTGTTTTACGACACTGTTTACTGTCCATAATCGGGTACTTTATTGGGGACTAGTACGATAAAAATGCAAAATTGGACTGCTGTCAATGTCACATTAAAACAAAATTCAAAAGAAATAGTAAATATAATTTAAAGCATTTTATTAGAATGAAATTACAATTAATTAAGTAAAATACTATTAAAGTATGCCAGGATACAATCTTCGGTGGTTTTTTTTATTTTCATATTTAAATTCTATTTTCTATATGTATTATATGTGTCTTTATACATTTGTTTCGATTTCGTTGGTAATAGACATTCTCTTGCATTACATGCAAGATCTTTTATTTCTTTTGGAACGATTTCAATGTCTTCATCCATCTCAACACTTTTTTCACTTTGACAATTTGATAAATAAAGCAACAAATGCATAACAACGAAGCACACTTTGAGATGCAATTAAATGTTTTAAATATAGGTATTGACAATCATATTTTAAGAGAAAATATTCTCCATGCAGTCGAACATAAAACGTTGTATGCAACTCGTACATAATCGGACTCGCTGCGCTCGCTCTGCCATAAAATTCGACTCGTCCAATAAAGACCTAAATTATGTACTTGTTACATAAACTACTATTATATGCTGTCAATTTGTGATTAAACTAATTAATTGGTATTTTATGTAGTTCGTTAGACACAATATAATTTGATTTGTCTGTAATTGGAATTAAGTTTTTAATGTGAAAAGTAACAAATACTTTTATTAATTAAAATAATACCATTTTTTTCAAGGAAAACTGTTAGCAGCTTCATGTAATGAGTCACTTCCGGTTAGTCTATTTTAACCAAAATCTATTACGTTATTTCTATTGATATAGTAGTCTTATATACCAAATTTGGAAAGTTTAAATTATATTTGAATATAGTTTTTCATGAAAATCTATTATAGGCTTCAAGTAAAGTACTACTTCCGGAAATTATATAATGACGAAAAAGAGAGGTGCACAACTAGATGTTATAACAGTCCTAAATATAAAATTTCAATTTTCTACGGCTTACCGTTTTCGAGTTATGCGAGATACGTACGTACGTACCGACGTCACGACGAAATTAGTCAAAATGGATTCAGGGATAGCCAAAATGCGTATTTCCACTGATTACAATACTTCCTTTACTTCGTACAAGGAAGTAAAAAAGGGCATACATTAAATAGAAAAACTGATACAGCAAATTTAAGGGATGTATAATTTTGGAAGACTCCAGTATATATTTTATTGTAACTCACGAACTGAGGTGGATAGAATAAAGTTTAATAAAAATATAAAGTAAACACTTGGCTATGTTTCACAAAATTCAGCCTCCAAGTCACCTTATGAGGGCATCGTCATCGTTTGTGAAACATAGCCAAGTGTTTACTTTATATTTTTATTAAACCTTGTTTCACCGAGTGTTGGATGACAATTAATTTTGTCTTTGTTGTTATTTAAATTGCTATTGCGTAGCTTTCCCTTTTTTTCGGTAGATGGCATGACCAGTTCCACAAAACTTCTCATGTCATCTTACTAGTTTGTTAGAGATCTTATTCTCTGCTGGCACAGTTCTTCGTCACCAGCTTCTTCACATGAACTATGTTCTAGGTGAAGAAGTGAGTTATACCATACTGATGAGCTCTAATAAAAGCGAAACGCGTCTATGGTTACTAACTGTGCTGGCCAGCCTCTGACGATGCCCTCATAAGGTGACTTGGAGGCTGAATTTTGTGAAACATAGCCAAGTGTTTACGTTATATTTTTATTAAACCTTGTTTCACCAAGTGTTGAATGACAATTAATTTTGTCTTTGTTGTTAGAATAAAGTTTATTCTAGAATTATTCGTATTGCTAAATGAAAGTTTGCAATGTCTAGGCATCACAGGAGGTGACGACACAACAATCGACAAATACCCTCACACGATCCACATCCGCCATTTCAATCGCAGTATCTGCGGGGGAGCAGTGGTCAACACGAGATTCGTGCTCACAGCAGCTCACTGCACTGACGAGTAAGTTCTCAGTTCTCACTTCTCAAACAAACATCTACACATCCACAAACCACAGCTTCAAACCCGGGGATAGACAGGCGTACAGCCAAGTCATTCACAGCACAACGCCTTGCGACTCAATTTATTATATAGCTAGTGGTGAACCACTATACACTACAAGGAATTCAATAGTAGAATGGTTCATCAAGATCTGATGGACAAGTTAATTGATGAGAAAAACAATTAGGAAATATAAAAGATAATGAATATGCCCTGCATCTGGCGCCTCGAAGATCGGATGATTTTTATTAATTTTCTACGCTGAACAACGAGAAATTGAATGTAATGAAAACGCTTCACAAAATTTCAAATACTATTAGATATATTAATTTTAATTTGACCATATACAGGGGGTAGGTGGCTCAGTGGTATCGAGTCTGCCTGTGGATCTTGAGAACCGTGGTTCGATCCCCACAGCCGACAAACAATTTTCACCAATTTAAAAAATCTACCCCTGTGGCTCCCCCTCCATCTTTGGGGGACGTGATTTGACGGCTGGTAACCGCACTTCGCGCGAAAAAATATATATCTCTTACCGAGACCTGCGTAGGCAGAGTGCCACACCCAGTAATGGGTAAAAGGCGTGATGATATATTTTTTATTTATTTTACAGGGTGTTTCACAACTTAGAGCAAAAAAATAAAGGGTATATTCTGTACGACGTGCTGATCATGAAACAAAAAGATTTTTTTTTAAATTCGAAACTGCACTGGATTCGCTTTCCTATTAAACACAAACAATGAAGTAGGTATCAACTACGAAAGAATAATTACACAATTCAATTATTAGCAGTTATTTATAATAGAATTTTATTTAATTAATAACTTTTAAATAATCATCCACCCAGTGGCAGTGGCAACGAAAAATTTTGGACTGGGAAACATGGAAAATAGTTTTGCGATATAAAAAAAAAATTCTTTTTGTTTCATGATCAGCACGTCGTACAAAATATACCCTTTAATTTTTTGCTCTACGTTGTGAAACACCCTGTATATATATACAAAAGAATTTTAAAGAATTGACATTTAATTTACTGTATAACAACAGAAAAATAATATCACAAAGAAATTCATTAGCATATTTTGAAATTATTATACATGACCTAATAACCACATATATATTTTTAAACTGCAAAATAAACAAATTTTATCAAATTAAAAATTAATTAATATTTCTTATACTCGCATACCAAATTAATTTCACTTTTACTTTGTACTTAATTACAACATTTTCATCATACATAATTATGAATTTACATAAATTCTAATTTTCCATTACATTATTTTCAAAATAAATTAATTTCCTAATAAACCTCAAGCAAAACAGCCCTGGGAATATTATTTTATATCAATTTTACTTAGTTCTCCAAATAATAAATATGTTTTAACTTTCTAAATAAATATTATAAAAATTATCAAATAAATAAACACTACAAATAATAAATTACCTAATAAAACAATAACCAATATTTGAAGTTTATAAATTCGTATATGATACAGTTTGATAATTAAAAACAGAAATAATAATGCAAATTAAAAGTTAATCAATGTTGTATATGCATAAAATCATGAAACAAATCGTTTTTGAATTTATATTATTAACTATACATTGATGGGATATCATTTTACAAAAGGGAGTCCACCCTTGGTCAACCCTCTGGAGTCTATATTAAATATAAGCCTTTCAAACATATACTAAACAATTATATATTAGTTTTTCAAAGTAATATATATATATATATATAAGCTCAACTTTGAGACGCCATAAGTCAAAAACTAAAAGAGATATTGAAATGCGGTTTGAACGAGTGTATTTCTCGTGCGCTACAATTTTCTTTTGTCGATATTTCAAAACGTTGAAAATATAATGAAAATCTGAAAACACCAGTGAATTCCTCACGTAAAAATACATAGGTATGCAAATTTTCAGAAGAAAATTCGAACGGATACATTTTTTATTACAAAAAATCGAAAATGGCCGTATTTGGAAAATTTCTTAAGGGGTTAGCCTTAAGATTTTTACGATTTTTAGCTATTTTTTGTTTTTTTGTAATAAAAAATTTATCCGTACGAATTTTGTTGTAAAAATTTGCATACCTATGTATTTTTACGAGAGAAATTCACTGGTGTTTTCACATTTTCATTATCCTTTCAAGTTTTTGAAATATTGAGGAAGAAAATTTTGAAAAAAATTGAAAAAGTTAAAAATTTTCAAAATACCTGTACAAGTAAATACACTCGTTCAAACCGCATTTCAATATCCCTTTTAGTTTTTGAGTTAGGGCTTTCAAAGTTGAGCTTAAAAAAAAGTAAAAAATCGTTGTAACTCAAAAACTAAAAAAAATATGAAGATGAGCCTTGCGCCATTCGATTTCTCGTTTATTATATAGAACCACATTTTAATAATTTTCGATTTTTGAACTGGTTCAACCCAAAATTCTCATTATTTGTATGTACGAGCTCTTAAACGAAGAATTTGAGAATAAACCTCTACACAGAAGAACTTTTGGATTGTTTTGAGGTTCTAAATTTATATATATATATATATATATAGATATCCAATTAAGAGTTTTGATTTATGATTTGATTCAATGGTCATCTATACCTATCCGAAACAATTATTTAGTAAATTACAATCTTCGCCATTTTCGTTCCTTTAACATTTTATATAAGTTCGTTTATTCCTTTTACCAATAATCTTTTGTCCACGTATCATATTTATCCATTAATTCCCAGGTCATTCATGTAATCTTTCTTCTTAAATTTGACCAACATACATCTGTACCGATGTTAAATTCGCCATATGTTCCACTGTCCAAACCATTTCTTTCTCAGAGTTAAAAAACTATAAAGGGAACATATGCGTAATTTGATTCTCCTTCCGTTCCAATGTTACCCCCTAATTTCTATTTACAGTCTCAGTGCTAAGTACATGACAGTGCGTGCGGGCAGTAACTCCAAAGTGGATGGTGGCGTGATCATCCAAGTGGAAGAGATCATTCAACACCCTCAATACAACGGCCTTATCAAGGACTACGACATTTCCGTATTAAAGGTAAGACAGACAAGTTAGTAAGTTAGCTATTAATAATGATAATTTGTGTTGTTTGTTTAAAGCTGTCCCAGCCACTGACTTTCGGCAGGAATGTAAAAGCGATTACGTTGCAGACAGCAGGAGAAGAAGTTAGCGCAGGGACGATTGCTGTCATCTCTGGGTGGGGCAAAGCTCAGGTATAAATTCTTCCAAAAATGGCTGTGTATAAAACTATATTATATTGTACAACAAGCATGGTAAGTTTGTAGCATGAATAATAATAAGAAAAACTTTATTTAACTGAAGCTATACAATAACAGCATAATAAAACTATAATACATGTAATTTGTATATTCTATTTAAATAATAGTCTTCGATTTTTATCTAAATTTTTGAAAATCTAAATTCTTAAAATTATCAGGTAACTTGTTATAAGCTTGTACTCCTTTTCAAAGTAATGTATTTTGCCCTTGTACAGTGTTTTTATGTGAAATATGAAACTTATTCTTATTTCTATTATTATGTTCATGAGTAAAGCCCGGATATTTAGGCTCTTAAAAACACCCAAATGAGCAGGCATATAGGCCGGTAATTACTCTAAAATAGGCGGTATTTTAGGCAGCCTAAATGTTAATAATTTGTTTTAAAAAAAATAAACTAATCCTTTTTCTAATATTAGTACTCGTATCTACTCTTCGTTAGAAAAAAAATCATTTTAAACAAAATTTAACGCAATCTGAAAAATAATAATGTAGGGTTTTCATTTTATTAACTATTATGCAAATTCAAATTATGTAGTATACTTTAATTCACAAAATATTACGAGCAATTGCTCTATGAAATTTTCGGAAAGGGACTGTCTTCGGTCTGTCAGAACTTGCTTGTAAGTTGAAAACTTCGTTCGACATCACAAAATGTGACAGGGGCGTTCTTATATTTAGCCATATCGTCTAAAGTTACCTCAGCTCCGTTGATTAATAATGGCAAAGACAATTGAATTGCCACGTACAATTTTGACTAAAAAACGTTTTTTCTTTCGGCATTTTAAATTCACACACAAAAACTTGATTAAAGTAAGTACTTTAAATATTATAGGTTAGGTTGAAACACTTTGTCGAGTGCTGAATTAGTCAACGAAGTAGATGATAAACCTTGTCTGCTCAATAAAAGATAGAATAGGCAACAAAAATAGGCAAAATAGGCTGTATAAGGTAAAATAGGCACAATAACCAAAATATAGAAAAAATAGGCTCGAAGGCACGAAGAAAAAACCTTCCATTACACGTAAACATATTACCTATGTATAGAAAAACTAAATTGCCTGAAGTATATTAAAATTTGAATCTAGGCAATTGCCTAAAAATCCGGGCTTTATTCATAAGTATCTTCAATTTTAATTAATTTTTTGTCGAAGTACTCTGGCTGCAATCCTAATTTTATTTTATGTATCAAAATTATAATTTGCCTTTCTGTTAGATCTTTAATATTGCACCATTTTAATTCTTTTAACATTAATTCTACACTCGTATGTCTGTTACATTTTAAAATTATTCGCATTGCCCTGTTTTGGAGTAATTGTAATTTATTTAAGTCAAGAATGGATAAACATTTCAAGTAAGTTGTACACTATGCTAATTCTATGACTGCAATATTGTTGCCCTATTAACTTATATTTTAATAATAAGTTTGCCCCGATTTCACTATTCAGAATCGTAAATTAGTATTCTAGTAACGGTTACATATAAAAATGTGCATGAAATGTATTTTACAGCGTACAGATAAAACCTCATCAAGCGTGCTCCAAAAAGTGGAAGTGGAAGTATAAATTCTTCCAAAAATGGCTATATATAATAGTATATTATTCAATGAGTAAGTAATATAAGCTATTACTCAAGAGAATGAAGTTTGCAACACGAGCCGAAGGTGAGTGTTGTAAATCATTCGAGTGAGTAATAGTTATTACTTGCGAATAGAATACTATACTTTATCTACGACTATATGTTATTATGTAATAAGATTTTACAATTATTTTTTTTATGTTACATTATGAATAAGTCAGATTGCTTAAATTTTTTGTTTTATTTAATAAATATTAACACTACTTAACATGGAATAAGTAGCCCATAATGACGATGATTTATATTTATCAGAAAGTTCGGCAAAATATACTATAAGAACATTTTCCTAAAAGGAATTTACATTTTTGCGTATTCGCCAATCCATAAAAGCTTTATAAACTTGTTCATACTATTTTTGTTTGATTTTTCGGGCAGTAAATTTAAGAAACGTGCGTGTGCGGCTTCTACAATATCTGGTGGAGTACAAATTTCACTTTGTTCGCTTTCAGAATCCATAACTCACATGTATAATCACACAAATTACAGTATTATTGTAAACAAAAACATTTTAAACTAATTTTGACAGATAATTAACAATAGCGCGCTTCACTGTTTCATAGCATACTTAACGCGCGGCAATTATCGTTATTTTTTGAATGGCTATTAAAGTGTTAAGTAATGAAAATTCAGACGTGTGATTGGTCGTGAAGTGTTGAGTAATGAATTATTACGTAACACTGTCAATAATGATTAATATTACTTATCATAAATTTCATAAGTAATGAATACATTATTTAATAAGAGTAGATAAAACTATATTATATTGTACAACAAGCATGGTATAATATTCATTTCGCACGAATATAAAAGTTTGTAAAAATATAAAGTAAACATTTGGCTATGTTTCACAAAATTCAGCCTCCAAGTCACCTTATGAGGGCATCGTCAGAGGTTGGCCAGCACAGTTCAGTTAGTAACCATAGACGCGTTTCGCTCTTATTAGAGCTCATCAGTATGGTATAACTCACTTCTTCACCTAGAATTATTTTATTAAACCTTGTTTCACCTAGTGTTGGATGACAATTAATTTTGTCTTTGTTGTTATTTAAATTGCTATTGCGTAGCTTTCCCTTTTTTCGGTAGATGGCATGACCAGTTCCACAAAACTTCTCATGTCATCTTACTAGTTTGTTAGAGATCTTATTCTCTGCTGGCACAGTTCTTCGTCACCAGCTTCTTCACATGAACTTTGTTCTAGGTGAAAAAGTGAGTTATACCATACTGATGAGCTCTAATAACAGCGAAACGCGTCTATGGTTACTAACTGAACTGTGCTGGCCAGCCTCTGACGATGCCCTCATAAGGTGACTTGGAGGCTGAATTTTGTAAAACATAGCCAAGTGTTTACTTTACATTTTTATTAAATCTTGTTTCACCAAGTGTTGGATGACAATTAATTTTGTCTTTGTTGTTATTTAAATTGCTATTGCGTAGCTTTCCCTTTTTTCGGTAGATGGCATGACCAGTTCCACAAAACTTCTCATGTCATCTTACTAGTTTGTTAGTGATCTTATTCTCTGCTGGCACAGTTCTTCGTCACCAGCTTCTTCACATGAACTTTGTTCTAGGTGAAGAAGTGAGTTATACCATACTGATGAGCTCTAATAAGAGCGAAACGCGTCTATGGTTACTAACTGTGCTGGCCAGCCTCTGACGATGCCCTCATAAGGTGACTTGGAGGCTGAATTTTGTGAAACATAGCCAAGTGTTTACTTTATATTTTTATTAAACCTTATTTCACCTAGTGTTGGATGACAATTAATTTTGTCTTTGTTGTTATAAAAGTTTGTAGCATGACTGGACAGACATTTCAAGCAACTTATGTTAAGTATTTTAGATTCAGTAGTATCAGTTCACCTGATGACGATAGTAAATTTTTTACCCTATCGAAACCTTGTGTAATAAATATTTAAAGTATTTCACTAATAAAGATAATAGAAGTTCAAAATAAATTGGTTTTAATTCATTTCAAGCAAGTTGTACACTATACTAATTCTATGACTGCGATATTGTTGCCCTATTAATTAATATTTTAATAATAAGTTTGCCCCGATTTCACTATTAGTATCCTAGTAACGGTTACATATGAAAATGTATATGAAATGTATTTTACAGCGTACAGATAAAACCTCATCGAGCGTGCTCCAAAAAGTGGAAGTGGAAGTGATCAGCATGAAGGACTGCAAGGACCACTACACACAAAATCCTCTGACGGACCGTATGTTCTGTGCTACTGCTGAAGGCAAGGATTCGTGCAAGGTATAAACATTCACAATCAATCTTCAATAAACTCAAATTAATTACAATAGTGTACACACATCACAATAGCTATATCCCGTTACGTGATGATTCACCACGATAGATTCACAGGATAATCGAACGTCAAACAATCCTATAATTGTTTATCTACAATGATTAATATTGATTTAACAACACAATGCCTTAGTTAAGAAAATAATTTAATTTTTGTAAAAATATATTAATAATTAGCAATGAAATAAATTTTATCGGTTTCAAAATATTAAAGCTATATTTACATGCACAAAAGTAGGCCGGTGAGTAAGTAATAACTGTATTCTGTACGGTAATATTACCAGACCGACTTGTCAAAACAGTCAAGAAAATGAAAATAAAACACAGTTATAACTAAAGCCCGGATATTTAGGCTCTTAAAAACACCCAAATAAGCAGGCATATAGGCCGGTAATTACTCTAAAATAGGCGGGATTTTAGGCAGCCTAAATGTAAATAATTTGTTTTAAAAAAAATAAACGAATCTATTTTCTAATATTAGTACTCGTATCTACTCTTCGTTAGAAAACAATTAATCATTTTAAACAAAAATTAACGCAATCTGAAAAATAATAATGTAGAGTTCTCATTTTATTAACTATTATGCAAATTCAAATTATGTAGTGTACTTTAATTCACAAAATATTACGAGCAATTGCTCTATGAAATTTTCGAAAAGGGACTGTCTTCGGTCTGTCAGAACTTACTTGTAAGTTGAAAACTTCGTTCGACATCACAAAATGTGATCGGGGCGTTCTTATATTTAGCCAAATCGTCTAAAGTTACCTCAGCTCCATTGATTAATGGCAAAGACAATTGAATTGCCACGTAAAATTTTGACTAAAAAACGTTTTTTCTTTCGGCATTTTAAATTCACACACAAAAACTTGATTAAAGTAAGTACTTTAAATATTATAGGTTAGGTTGAAACACTTTGTAGTGCTGAATTAGTCAACGAAGTAGATGATAAACCTTGTCTGCTCAATAAAAGATAGAATAGGCAACAAAAATAGGCAAAATAGGCTGTATAAGATAAAATAGGCACAATAACCAAAATATAGAAAAAATAGGCTCTAAGGCACGAAAAAAAAAACCTTTTATTACACGTAAACATATTAGCTATGTATAGAAAAACGAAATTGCCTGAAGTATATTAAAATTTAAATCTAGGCAATTGCCTTAAAATCCGGGCTTTAGTTATAACAATAACACTATTAATACAAAGGGCTGTCCCGCGTGATGGTCGCGCGGGTTGAGGGCCTGACTCACAACCATAAGGTCGTGGGTTCGGGTCCCGCCCGTGGCGACCATACAAAGGACATATCGGCATATGACCTTAGTAGTTGGTCCGATATATAAATTTTAAAAAAAATACAAAGGGAACTCAAAACAATAATAATACAAAGATTACTTCTCCTGCTTATCATAATATATAGGGTGTAGAATTGAAATGTGGCGTATAGGGATTTCAATGTAATTTTTTAAATATTGCTGTATCTCTTTACCTATTCACTTTAGAGCAAAAGCGTAAATACAAAAATTGTTCAGAAATTAAAAACGCTTCCTATAAGGTAAATTTCATTACATAAATGTGAATAGTTCACGAGATATTAATTAAATGAAATTCAAAATTTTATTTTGGCCATATTTAAAAGAAAGAAATTATTTTTGTATTTACGCTTTTGCTCTAAAGTGAATAGGTAAAGAGATACAGCAATATTTAAAAAATAACATTGAAATCCCTATATGCCACATTTCTATTCAACACCCTGTATATTAATTGTACAGTCTTTCAAATTAGAGATGACCACGTTATGACGTTTAAATAAAACATACAGACCACAGACTTACTGAACACCTTGTAAAATGATGACAATGACGTTATTTATAAAAGTATTTCAAAAAATAATATTATAAACTTATTTTTACTATATTTAAAATAACCATTTTCGGTGGGCGCGTTTTGTCGGCTGTTTGACGTATAAAAATATCTCACTTACCTAGATCTCCTACGGCAGAATGCCACTTTCAATAGTGGTACATAAACACCCTGGAATCCTTTGAGATCCATCTAATAGACTGGAATAGATTCCACTGCACTTCCACTTATCGTTGCTTTTACACATCACGCACTAATACGCACAGTTACACATAATTTAAGCTAATTTACGCATTAAAATATTACTAAATATTCACTAAAATACTCACAAAACACTGAAAACATTGCAATCAACACAGAGTCCCGCAAACTACTAGCTTAACACGAATAAACCTTGGTACCTGATTGTAAATTGATTATAAAATATGCTGAAACTTGTTCGGTAATGCAAAGACATTTTTATTTATAGTCATTATATCATCATATCTTCTCAATTTAATATAGATGAAGTTCTAGATTTTTTCGTTTAAATAAATTGCAAAAAGTCTTAGATATTTTTATATAAGGTGAGGTAGTGGGGGTGGGGGGATTATATGACATGATACACTGATGATAGAACAAAAAGTTGATTAATAAATTAACTATTGTAGTGTTTCATAATTATAAATATATATATATATATATATATATATATATATATATATATATATATATATCATCACGCATTTAAATTGATGAAATTATAATTATAATTTAATTAATAATATATTAACATTAACTACCAAATCAGTGGTACTATAAATGTTTATTTGAAGTGAACCATCTTCAATGTTACGAATTATGAAAAAAATATTTTCGTTCTTTGATCAGTCCATCATATAATATATATTTTCTCCAGAGTATAAAAACATCCTGTATATTTATCTACTTCTTAGTATAGTATGTTATGCATTAAGGGAGGGACACAAGGGATAATCGCGCCTTCCCGTGAACCATATTATACTTTTCGTAACAAGTGCACAAAAATTACCGTCTTATCGGGACAAATGTCAAATATGAGTTGCGTAACTAGTTACTTAGGAAATTCCACAAACAGCTAATAATCGTAGTCTCTAGGGAGAGAAACATCCTACCTAGGGAGAGAAACATCCTACCTAGGGGGAGAAACATAATGTTTCTCTCCCTAGGGGAGAAAAGCAGTGTTTTTCTCTCTAAAATTAAGGAATAAGAACGTGTATCTTGTGCATGTGTTACAAAAAATGTCTATTCCATTTGAATTCAAGTATTTTGAGACAAATGTTTAACAAATATACTGATATTTTTACTATTTTCTTCGCTTTCGTTTACAAGAAATTAAATCAAAATTACTAAATAATTTTTCGTTATTATTTGAATCTAAATTTAATGTTTGCAACTTCATTATATATACTATTTTCATTTTAAACTGGAGGGATCGACATAAAACGATTAAACGTCCCTGTCCCATATAACTACAATGAAATTCATATCATGATATTTACGAACCCTGCTTAGAACCATTATTTTTTGTAAAAAATCAAAAAAAGTTACCAACCCTTAATTCTGCCCGGAAAGGGTTAAACTGGAGAGATCGGCATAAAACGATTGAACGTCCCTGTTCCATATAACTACAATGACATCTATTAGTGCGGCTACCACAAATCGCTTAACGATGGTCAAAATAGGTAAATTTTCAAGGGTTATATTCAGCCTAAAATTATTCTTGTTTTTTCCTATGATTGACCGTACCGGCGAATAGGGTTGTACAACCCTGTGTGAACCTTGTGAAACCAATTATGACAGATCATATTTTAAGTTCCTTTGTAAACGTAATTACGGTGCATTTAATCGTTTTATGCCGATCCCTCCAGTTTAAAATGAAAATAGTATAACATATAATGGTCTATATCTAATTTTAAGTCATATACGAACCATGTAGTAGATATTTCACCTTAGTTTGACTTTCCTTAATAAATGACAATTTTACATTTTACATTCAAATTGAATAATGTATAGTAATAATAATAGTACTACAGTAAAGTGTTTGTCCAGGATTGCAGGATAATAGCAGGAAATTATACACCTAACCTAAGTATATGGCATAAAAGTGTTTAACATGACAAATCGACTATTATAACATTTATAACGAACTGTAACCTCATTTAATATGAAACTTCGACTTACTTTATTTTGAAAAATAAAACAGCTAATGGGTATTCTTTGTGGTTACCCCCTATTAATAATCCCATTATCCACGATGCACCCTACAAGAAACTCAGTAATTACAATCCAGTAGACGCTTCTTATAGCTCGTACTCGCTTTTGTTTATGTAAAAAGAAAGGAAGTGGCCTGAAATATGAGCGCTAGTTTATTAATATAAATGAAGGAAAAATATATTGTACGTTCATGTGAAAAATGATACCTGCTCTGTTTATCTTAAATAAATATAACAAAAGGGAGTTGAATTAATGTTGCTTTCACCTTAAACCATATATTATGTTTTATTATCATTTTAAATAATTAACTTTATTATATTTCATTTTGCATAAATTAGATAAGTACTTTAGTAACCACATTCATTATATTTTTTGTGATAACTAAAGCCCGGATTTTTAGGCAATTGCCTAGATTCAAATTTTAATATACTTCAGGCAATTTCGTTTTTCTATACATAGGTAATATGTTTACGTGTAATGGAAGGTTTTTTTTTTTCGTGCCTTAGCCTATTTTTTCTATATTTTGGTTTTTGAGCCTATTTTGCCTTATACAGCCTATTTTGCCTATTTTTGTTGTTTATTATAACTTTTATTGAGCAGACAAGGTTTATCATCTACTTCGTTGACTAATTCAGCACTCGACAAAGTGTTTCAACCTAACCTATAATATTACTTTAATCAAGTTTTTGTGTGTGAATTTAAAATGCCGAAAGAAAAAACGTGTTTTAGTCAAAATTTTACGTGGGAATTGAATTGTCTTTGCCATTAATCAATGGAGCTGAGATAACTTTAGACGATATGGCTAAATATAAGAACGCCCGTGTCACATTTTGTGATGTCGAACGAAGTTTTCAACTTACAAGCAAGTTCTGACTGACCGAAAATAGTGCCATTCATAGAGCAATTGCTCGTAATATTTTGTGAATTAAAGTATACTACATAATTTGAATTTGCATAATAGTTTATAAAATGAGAACCCTACATTATTATTTTTCAGATTGCGTTAATTTTTGTTTAAAATTATTATTGTTTTCTAACGAAGAGTAGATACGAGTACCAATATTAGAAAAAGGAATCGTGTATTTTTTTAAAACAAATTATTTACATTTAGGCTGCCTAAAATCTCGCCTATTTTAGAGTAATTACCGGCCTATATGCCTGCTTATTTGGGTGTTTTTAAGAGCCTAAATATCCGGGCTTTAGTGATAACTATGAATATCATATAAGTAATTATTTGAAATATAGTACAGAAAGTTAGGTACAATATACAATTTACAACTGACTCTGTACTATAATTGGGATTAAATTCCTGTTATGCAGAGCAACGTTAATAAATATTTCACATTTATCCCGCTTGGTGACCGCGCGGGTTGAGGGCCTGACTGACGACCATAAGGTCGTGGGTTCGGGTTCCGCCCGTGGCGGCCATACAAAGGACATATCGGCACATGACCTGAGTAGTTGGTCCGATATATAAGTAAAAAAAATAAAAAATATTTCACAATTTCTGGATTAACGTTTATTAATTTACTATTCTGCATATCAGAAACAGGGGCGGATCCAGACTTCGAATTAGGGGGGGAGGTCATGGAGTAAATTTTGTCTCTGGAGGGGGGGAGGGTATTGCCCATCTTCTAAATATAAAAAACATTTGTATTTGCTCATATTATATTCCTGCTTTAAATAATTAATTTGTAGCTATAAGCAAAATTACTTTTCTATAAACAATTATAAACGTGGTAAGGCAAAGTGATTATTTTTTCACCTAAAAAATTTCCTCTAAGAACGCCAACACTTTTTAAATCATAAAGATTCAATATCTAAACGGTTCTGCGATAGAATACAAAAATTATTGAATTAGAAGTTGATTTTCTAAGTGCAAATGTCGATAGTCACATACTTGACTAGGTCTTAAATAGAATACCTCTCCCATCTGCGGGTCGAAATAATATTGGTTTTTGGCTATTTATTAGAATAATAAATCAAACAATAGTTCTTAATTATCTTAGAATTTTAAGTTCTTAGATAATATTTTCTATTTAATTTGTTTAACAAATTGAGTTATCGTAAATAATGACATCATTATTATGTATTAGGGCCAATTAAATATTAAAGCCAACATTTAATGATCCCTCTTGGATCCGCCCCTGATCAGAATCTTAATTATTTGCTCTTTGGCACAACAGAAACTTAATCCCAATTACACTAGTACAAATATTTAGATACATTCCTCGTGAGCGAGATTAAAAAGCATGATCTCTTGCCACTTCAGTGAGATTTGATCATTCGAAGTTTTGCTTAATAAACATAAATTGTATGTGACGAAAGTTATCTGACAAGATTGAGTAATGTTGTGGTGATATTCCAGGGTGACTCGGGTGGTCCGCTCATCACCAACAACAAGCTGATTGGTCTGGTGAGCTGGGGCCGCGGCTGTGGTAAGACCAAGTACCCGGGTGTCTACACCAAGATCAGTGCTCTACGTTCGTGGATCGACACCAACACCAAGTTGTAAACACCACGAAGAAGAAGACTACATTCTAGCCGTATTCCACAACAAATTACTTATTAGTAGAGATGGGCGAATATCAAATTTCTCGAATTAGAATATCGAATACGAATATTAATCAGATCTCGAATATTCGAAGTAGGTACTCGAATATTCGAATACTCCTAAAAGTTAATTTATTTATTATTAATAATTATTTAATTATGTCCTTTTCATTATTTGAATGAAATTGTTAGGATAAAATAAAATAAAAATAAAAACTACAAACAAAAAAGAAAAGAAAAAGACGAAAACTTCAAAAAGGTGAAACTTAAGGGCTGATGTTGGCGAAAAACAAATTTGAAATATGGTACGTCTTCATGGTTTTGAAACAAAATATCTTTGTTATTAATAACTTCAAAGTATTGTAATAGCTTTAAGTTTATATACAAATGATAAAGAAAAACATAGTCAAAAATTGAGGTCAACATATGACGCGATATTTGAAGTATTCGAATGTTCGCTATACTGACGTTAATATTCGAAAATCTCGAATATCGAATAATGTCAATATTCGCGGCATTCGACTATTCGCGGATGATATTCGCCCATCTCTACTTATTAGTAATACTGTTTGACTGGCTTAATAAACTTACGTTACCGCTAGATTTACTGAATGGCAATTGAAATACAACTTATATGTAATATGAAATTATTGTAATATAGATTTAATTTAATTTGTTTTGTTTTATTGTTATGTTTTGATGATGAATTTGTTATTGTTCGTGTTATTAATTAAAACACAATAAATATAAAATAATAATGATTTTGTGTCGTTTTTTTATTCCAGCTTAAATGAGCTGATTTTAATGAACACTCGTATGTGGTTTTATTACAATTATTACTCAAAGCAAATAAATGATACAAAAATATGTCAATAGATGTATTTTTATAAAAATACTCATGAAATAATAATTGATATACAATTATAAAAAATAACAAATTGAAAACATGTTTTGTATTTTGAAATATAATATCCGTTGACTGTATGTATGTATTAATTAAATTGTTTAAACTCAATCATTGAGTTTTTTAAATTATCTCTTTTATCTAGTCATCTAAACATTTCTTTTTAAAAAAAAACAAACATCAATAAAATAATATAACTTTGTAAGTTAATTTGTCAAAAAATCACATATCTGAACTTGCTGCAGAATGCTTTAAATAAATAACATAAATAAATAAATATATCATCACGCCTTTTACCCATTACTGACTGTGGCTCTCTGCCTAAGCAGATCTGGGTAAGTAATATATTTTTCTCGCGAAATGCGGTTACCAGCCATCAAATCTCGGTCCACATAGATATTAGTGGAGGAGGAGCCACAGGGGTAGATTTAAATTGGTGAAAATTGTTTGTCGGCTGTGGGGATTAATTAAACTTAATTGAAAGTAATATTAAATTATTTTTAGTATATTTTCGTTAATCATTCCCAGCATAGAACAGTACCCATATTAGTACTTCCTTTCAAAGAAACTCCCTCTTTCATCTTACCTTTTACAAGAAACCTTCAATCATATCCATCCATTTATTCCTAGATCGTCTCCCAAATAAAATTACTGAATCATCCCCTGAATAATTCCTGCGAACTACAAACTTTTTCCAAGAAAACTTTTTCTACTTTTCTACTTACCGACGAAAGTAGTCATTCCTCCAGAGATCTACTTAAAGCATTAAAACATGTCTGCCAAAGTTACACTACACATCATAATTAGCGACATAAACAAGAAAATGGCCGCTGTAAGATTCAACTCACGTAACAACAGATTTAAATTGAAATGAAAGGATCGCTTCAATCATTGATCTACTCGAATGGATTGTTGAAGGTGTTGTGAAGAGCTCTTGACGAACAAGATTATGAATTTTAATGAAAGGGTTAAAGGAGCTACTAATTCTATTCGTTTACCATAATCAGCTAACGAACAAGAAAATTATATTGGGTTCATTTTTACTCGAAAAGGCAAGAAGTAATTTTCATGAATTAAATCGAGGTTATAGTTAAAATACTGTAAAATATGGAAATATTCAAACTCGATTAGTATCAGTGAAATGTTGATAATTGAATCACAATCTCGATAAATTACAATATTGATAGCGCCTCAAGGGAACTAGTTTCAAGGTAATCATAATTTAGTAATCGAGTCTTAAAACTTCCGATACAAATTATAATTCATAGCATTAGTGAAACATTACATTTGTAAAGAACTTTGAAAAGGATCATAAATAAAAAAACCGTTGTGGACACCACATGACTTCCTTGTACGCGTATTAAACTATAGATATTTTTTAATTGCACATATTTGACATTCAATCTTTTATTTTTTATTTTTTGTTCTAATCCATAGCAAGCTTAATTAAAAAAAAACCAAAAATATATATAAAATAAATATATCATCACGCCTTTTACCCATTACTGGGTGTGGCACTCTGCCTAAGCAGATCTCGGTAAGTGATATATTTTGTCGCGTGGAGTGCGGTTATCAGCCGTCAAATCCCGGCCCTCAAAGATATTAGTGGAGAGGGAGCCACAGGGGTAGATTTTTAAATTGGTGAAAATTGTTTGTCGGCTGTAGGGATCGAACCAGGGTTCTCAAGATCCACAGACCGACTCAAAAACGGTAAGCCGTAGAAAGTTAAAATTGTATATTTAGGACTGTTATAACATCTAGTTGCGCACCTCCCTTTTTGGTCATTATATAACTTCCAGAAGTGCTACTTTTCTTGAAGCCTATAATATATTTTCATGAAAAACTATATTCAAATATAATCGAAAACTTTTAAAATTTGGTATATAAGACTACTATATCAATGGAAATAACATAATAGATTTTGGTTAAAATAGACTAACCGGAAATGACACATTACATGAAGTTGTTAACAGTTTTTCTTGAACATAATGGTTTTATTTTAATTTTATAAATAAATGCTTCAAATAAAAGTTTTAGAGAATTAAATTCTTCGTGTAGCACATTAAAAATCATTAAATTAGCCATTTGTATAAGCGAGATGTAAATTATATATATTTTTTTAGTTAAGTTTGCTATGGATTAGAACAAAAAATAAGGAAAAATTAAAAGATTTAATGTCAAGTATGTGCAATTAAAAAAAATATTTATAGTTTAATATGCGTACAAGGAAGTCATGTGGTGTCCACATCAAATTTTTTTCTTTTAATTAAGGGAAGAAAATTTTCATTTTTGCATCAAATAATATAACTACCGCATTAATTGTTCCTGAAAAGTTTGCAAACATTTCACTAACTACCGATTTCTTATAGTTATTGGATTGGTAATGATAAGTAGTAAATATATGTTTGTAGCTCTTAAAAATGACCAATTTGTGGTCGAAAACAGGAGTGGATCCAGCGGGGGGGTCATGGGGGTCATGCATGCTTTTTTTAATGTTGGCCCTAATAGTTAATTGGCCCTAATACATAATAATCATGTCATTATTTACGACAACTCAATTTGTAAAACAAATTAAATAGAAAATATTATCTAAGAACTTAAAATTCTAAGATAATTAAGAACTATTGTTTGATTTATTATTCTAGTAAATAGCCAAAACCAATATTTTGTGGGGATATTATTTCGACCCGCAGATGGGAAAGGTATTCTATTTAAGACCTAGTCAAGTATGTGACTACCGACATTTGCACTTAGAAAATCAACTTCTAATTCAAATATTTTTGTATTCTATCGAAGAACCGTTTAGATATTGAAACTTTATGATTTAAAAAGTGTTGGTGTACTTAGGGGAAATTTTTGAGGTAAAAAAAATAATTTGTTATCTAAGTATATTCTAAAGATGATTTAATGTTAATCAATGTGATTTATTGTGATTTCAAAGATGATTTAATGTGAGTTAATGCCAAAGACGATTTACTGTGATTTAATGTGATTGTAAAAATTATTTAAAGGAATATAATATGAGCAAATACAAATGTTTTTTTAATATTTAGAAGATGGGTAATCCCCCCACCCCCCTCGAGATAATTTTCGATCCATGACCTCCTCATAATTCGAAGTCTGGATCCGCCCCTGGGTCTAAACGTTAGGAAAATAATTGAAATATTTATGAAAATGGATTGATACTCAGAAACTAGTTATTTACTCATTTCAGTGATTATCATAATTTAGTATGTATGAACGCTTGCATTATTTGACATATAACAAACAATTGTAATACATAATTAGATAGCTATCATCAAACAATAATTCCTTACTGACCAAATTACATTTAAAATCATCATCTCATTTACTGTGTCACCTACAACCCATAAAAGGTTAAAAGACACATTGTTGTATATACGTCGCTGTTACATTGCTCCCAAATCTCGTAAGTAATTACGCACGTCGACGTAACGCAGAGCGTAACATGGAGCGTAGCACAGCTTCCCAGCCACGCAATATACACATATTTATTCCATTCAATTAATTAGCGATGTTAGTAAACTGGCTACATGGATAATGTAATATGCTCGCGTATGTAGAACATGGAGCTTTAACGGTGCGGTAGCGCTGGTGACGTCACACTCACACTACGCACGAGTATTTCATAAACTTCCAATAATGCTAATTTAATTAGTCTTATCATTAATTATTGGTAAAATTCGCGAATGGATTTTAAAAGAAACACAATGACTGCTTCTATCAACCTGGATTAAGAGTAACAAACATTTCTAAATTATTATAACAACAAAGTCAAAATTAATTGTCATCCAACACTTGGTGAAACAAGGTTTAATAAAAAGAATAAAATAAACACTTGGCTATGTTTCACAAAATTCAGCCACCAAGTCACCTTATGAGGGCATCGTCAGAGGCTGGCCAGCACAGTTAGTAACCATAGACGCGTTTCGCTCTTATTAAAGCTCATCAGTATAGTATAACTCACTTCTTCACCTAGAACAAAGTTCACGTGAAGAAGCTGGTGACGAAGAACTGTGCCAGCAGAGAATAAGATCTCTTAACAACAGATAAGATGACATGAGAAATTCTGTGGAACAGATCATGCCATCTACCGAAAAAAAGGAAAAGCTACGCAATAGTAATTTAAATAACAACAAAGACAAAATTAATTGTCATCCAACACTTGGTGAAACAAGGTTTAATAAAAAGAATAAAATAAACACTTGGTTATGTTTCACAAAAGAGCGAAACGCGTCTATGGTTACTAACTGTGCTGGCCAGCCTCTGACGATGCCCTCATAAGGTGACTTGGAGGCTGAATTTTGTGAAACATAGCCAAGTGTTTACTTTATACTTTTTATTTCTAAATTATTATATTATATGTTCAAAGTAATGATTTACTAAACTATATATCCCATCAATTGCAGCATGAAGAAAGATTCCAAGTGCAAAAAAAAGAGCTTGTGTGAAGGTAATGTGAATATGATTGAAACGAAGATCAAAATTATTGATTCCTTTCTTATCTTTTTGATACATTTTCTGTTTTTACTATAGAGTGTTCAACTTCAATTGTGTGGAATTCAGTTTCAAAAACAAGCGCAAAGAGATACTTCCTTCCTTCCTCATATTTTTTTTTTTCATTTTCAGTTTTTACTATACAGTGTGTAACTGCAATTGTATTAAATATATTTTTAAACAAGCGCAGGCGATGCTGCCTTCATTTCTTATAGATTCGTTGTTAGAGAAGTGGGCGTAAGTGAAGATTTACGAAACAGGTGTACAGGAGCGAATGGATGGATGTTTGTTACGTGATGATGGATTTTGGTTGTGAGAAAAGAAGAGTTCGTATGGAGGAAGTGTTAATGTGGTCGAAACGAGTATCGCGTGTCAGGATGAGAATGTTGACGGGTTCGTGCTATCCCATTTAATGGGATATAGCATGATGTTATGTATGTATGTATGTATGTGATAAATTAGATGAGTTGATGTTTTGTGAATATTTCATCCCATTTGATGGAATATAGCGGTATGGTAATATTTCTCCTTTCATCATCCTTTCTCAAAAATAACACATTTCGATTTTGATTTTGATTTTTATGGGGTAGGTGGCTCAGTGGTATCGAGTCGACCTGTGAATCTTGAGACACCTGGTTCGATCCCCACAGGCGACAAATAATTTTCATCAATTTAAATCTACCCCTGTGGATGATATATTTATTTTCAATTTTGATAGATTCTTTCACGTCATCACCTTACCCGCTGTCTTATCTTTCTTAAGACGTTACTACAGCCCAAATTACATCGTCATATCACAGTGGTTTCGGCTCTACACCCCGTGGTAGCCCCGGCAACGCCGCGGTTAAGCTCGGGTGTGTTGTTTCAGGACGCGACCACGGGTCGAGGGGTTGCGAGTCGCGGGTTACGCCAATAAGCGTCACGATGTAGATATTTACTTGTCTATTATTATTTCATTACGTAAATGCTATTAGGGACTGTACAAATGATGTGTACATGCTAATCATGTCAGTGGGAAAGGGAAGAGAGGCAGAGAGAGAAATAGAAGAAATAAAGACAAAATTAGAAAGATTAGGGCATACAAAAATTAATTGTCACTTTATATAATTTTTAAAATAAATAAATATATCATCACGCCTTTTACCCATTACTGGGTGTAGTACTCTCAGGGGCGGATCCAGACTTCGAATTGGGGGGAGGGGGGTCATGGAGTGATTTTTTTCTGGCGGGACCAACCCTCCCCATCTTCTAAATATAAAAAGATTTGTATTTTTACAATCACATTAAATCTTCTTTGGAATCGCATTCTTCGATAGAATACAAAAATTATTGAATTAGAAGTTGATTTTCTAAGTGCAAATGTCGGTAGTCACATACTTGACTAGGTCTTAAATAGAATACCTCTCCCATCTGCGGGTCGAAATAATATCCCCACAAAATATTGCTTTTTGGCTATTTATTAGAATAATGAATCAAACAATAGTTCTTAATTATCTTAGCATTTTAAGTTCTTAGATAATATTTTCTATTTAATTTGTTTAACAATCGTAAATAATGACATCATTATTATGTATTAGGGCCAACATTTAAAAAAAAAGTCCATGCTTATGGGGGGAGGGGGTCATGACCCCCATGACCCCTTTCCTGGATCCGCCTCTGGGTACTGTGCCGAAGCAGATCTCGGTAAGTGATATATTTTTTCGCGTGAAGTGCGGTTACCAGCCATCAAATCACGGTTCCCAAAGATATTAGTGGAGGGGGAGCCACAGGGGTAGATTTAAATTGGTGAAAATTGTTTGTCGGCTGTGGGAATCAAACCAGGGTTCTCAAGATCCACATTCTGACTCGATATCACTGAGCCACCTACCCCATAATAATTAATAATAATAATATAATTTTTATTTCAAATAATTTATTTTCCGTGGTAAACAATCAAATAACGATAACCACATCTATTCTTATCTGATATCAAAACAAAATAATTACAGATTTTCAAATCAATATCTTCTTCGTTAATCAAATTATTATTAATATTATCTTCAAGAGTTTTTTTGATTCCTCATTGGTAAAAATCTACATTTAATATTTTATCCGATTAAAGATAACTACTTCAAATCTAATCTATTTGTTAAACACTTCAAAATTATAATTTAAAACTAATTAAATAAATTAAAGAATATCGATTAAACAGTTTATAATCAAAATGTTTGGCATGGTGATAAGTTTAACGTTTCTATCCATCGTATTTGGTAAGCCAGAATTTATTTATTTAAATCTTAGTTGTGCAATAAATACAAGCAATTACATATTTATTTAACAACAAAGACAAAATTAATTGTCATCCATACACTTGGTGAAACTAGGTTTAATAAACATTATAAAATAAACACTTGGCTAAGTATCACAAAATTCAGCCTTCAAGTCACCTTATGAGGGCATCGTCAGAGGCTGGCCACCACAGTTAGTAACCACTATTATTAGAGCTCATCAGTATGGTATAACTCACTTATTCACCTAGAACAAAGTTCATGTGAAGAAGCTGTGTGACGAAGAACTGTGCTAGCAGAGAATAAGATTTCTAATAAATGGTAAGATGACATGAGAAGTTCTGTGGAACAGGAAAAAATGAAAAGCTACGCAATAGCAATTTAAATAACAACAAAGATAAAATTAATTGTCATCCATACACTTGGTAAAACTAGGTTTATTTTATATTTGTATTAGATATTTATTATACAATGTTAAGGAGGAGAACCCGTCCCCCATCTCGATGGAAGAATAATCGGAGGTGAACCTACCACCATCGAAGAATTCCCATATCAGATCTCACTCCGATACCTGGACGAGCACATCTGCGGAGGTTCCATCCTCAACGCAGACACTGTGATAACTGCGGCACATTGCACTGATGAGTAAGTTTTAAGTGATGTGAGTGAAATGATAGCTAGAGCAGCAGCAGGAAACAGGAATTGCAAATTCAAATCCGTAATTCGAATAATCTGATAGTAGTGGAGATGTAATGTTGAGAGGATTGGAGATGATTTGATGATTGGCAAACATAAATTAATGGATCAGTCAGCGTGATTGGAATTCAGTGTTTGTAGGTATTGTTTTTGATGACGGATTGCAATTTGATTGTTTGCTACTTTCAGAAGAACTTGACATTATTTAATTACTTTAGAGATAATACAAACTATATTATTCGTGACAATCAAAGATTGAAGTTTTTTTTTTAATAATAACATTTATTTATTTAGCAAAATATGCTACATTAGAAAAACATAGTATTGATAAAAACAAAAACAAAAAACATATACATATATTAACATAACTGTTTCTGTGTGGAAAAGAATGAATTTAAACACTTTTTAAAAGTATATAGATTTTTACATTCTTTTAAACATGTTGGTAATGAATTATACATACTGAGGCCGTCGTAAAGAACTGATTTGCACGTTACACTTTTATTGTATTTATTTATATTGAAATCCAATCTATTTCGCAATCTATAATTAGTTAGGTTCATTCTAATTTCAATAAAATCCTCTAGATAAGTTGGTGTGAGATCAGATTTGACATTATATATAAATATTAAAACAGACTTTCTTATTTCTATTTATCAAGTTATCACTTGAGATGATAGGTAACATTCTGGTAAATGCTAACCTTGTTTCAAATTTATTTGGAACAAATACTTGCTATTTTAGTAATATTATTATTTATTTATTTAGGAATAAATACAATAGTATTGTACAAACGAGATAAACTTTAAGAAACGTGTACGTGATATTAACTTTTTTACAATTAAAAACATAAAATATAGTATTTTTATTTTATCTGTGGTGCTACAGCCCAAACCGGGCCTGGGCCTACCGGACACACCGAGCCGCAGTTTTTACAATGCCGTACTGCCGGTTTTCGTAGTCGAATGCTACATTATTTAAGGCGTATAAGTGACTAGCTTATAGCGCCCGAGTGTGATAAATACATGTAGCTGTATTTTTTATATTTTACGATAAATCACACATTGTCGACAGGCGGATTCGAACTGACGAACCTTGGCTCGGGTGACGTCACAGTATGTTAAGAGATGTGCCTTAACACGCTCGGCCACCGCGCCTTATAGCATTTTTATGATAACGTAAAAGTTCTTCTAAAAATAATCATTACTAATAACAATATTTTGATATGAATTATGAGTTGTTATAGAAATGGAAATAAAGCTATTGTACAGCACGATCTGTATCTCCCATCTCCGTGTACAACAAACTTAAAATCATCCAAATATTATTTGACAATTATCATATTGTAAGTAATATTTTGCATGAGAATTTAACAAGTAAAACATTTGTGTAATCAGTTTTTCATCGAGAATTTGCCATTTCAGTAGATGTTTTTCAATTAACTTTTATAAAAATAACATTTATTTTATTAGTAACCAAGTAAATTACAGTGAAAAATGATAACTTATTAATTTCACTAACGGAAAGCTATTAAAATAGTTTTCATTTCATTGGTTCATTTTCAAACAAATTTGTGATTCTATTGGTACCTACATAAATAAATAAAATAATAAATATATCATCACGCCATTTACCCATTATCTGGTGTGGCACTCCCCCATAGAAGATCTCGGTAAATGATATATTTCTTTGCGTGAAGTGCGGTCGTCAAATCACGGCCCCTGAGGATGTTAGTAGTGGGGGAGCCACAGGGGTAGATTTAATTCAGTGCCTATATATATATATATGGGGTAGGTGGCTCAGTGGTATCGAGTCGGCCTGTGGATCTTGAAAACCCTGGTTCGATCCCCACAGCCGACAAACAATTTTCACCAATTTTAATCTACCCCTGTGGCTCCCCCTCCACTAATATCTTTGTGGGCCGTGATTTAACGGCTAGTATCCGCACTTCACGTGACAAAATATATCACTTACCGAGATCTGCTGAGGCAAAGTGCCGCACTCAGTAATGGGTAAAAGGCTTGATAATATATTTATTTTCACATATACGTGATCGATTATAAGAGACTATTAAAGTTGCAAATCTGATTTGTGAATCTATTGAAAAGCAATAAGAGTGAACTAAGCACTCCACAATAGTATAAGATCTGTGATCTCCCATCGTAATCCTGTTAAAAAGTTACATTTCAGGAAACAGTGAAATAGTTAATTACATTCCGAAACTTTCATGCTGGAACAGTTTCGTTAATATACGTTTTGTATTCGCTCTTGCTGGCTGTGTCTCTAGCTAAGAAGAAATAAATGTTGGTCGATAAAAGGAAAATGAATTCTCAGGAAATCCGTCAAGTATCTGGAGGTCTCCTGCGGAAGCGCAGCGGTGGACTCGCCACGCCAGATCGTCAAGATCAAAGAGCTTATTCAGCATGAACGATTCGTGCCGAGTACATACGACAACGACGTCGCTATCTTGAAAGTGAGTAGCAAAAGATGCCATCAGAAAACACGCTTACAACCTCCATTTCTTACCATTACATTCATAATCAATACATATTTGCACTTTAATTGACAATAATATCAATTCGAGATTCAAAAGACTCTTGTTAGAAGAAAGTATGTGACATTACAAGACATTTAGCGAAGATTAATTGCAGGATGAATCTGAAGCAATAAATATTTTACTCTATTTTATGAATGTATGCAAATTATAAAATTATTGGTATACAGGATGAATTTCTTTTTATGGGGTAGGTGGCTCAGTGGTATCGAGTCGGCCTGTGGATCTTGAGAACCCTGGTACAATCCCCACAGCCGACAAACAATTTTCACCAATTTAAATCTACCCCTGTGGCTCCCTCTCCACTAATATCTTTGAGGGCCGTGATTTGACGGCTGGTAACCGCACTTCACGCGAAAAAATATATCACTTACCGAAATCTGCTTAGGCAGAGTGCCACACCTAGTAATGGGTAAATGGCGTGATGATATATTTATTTATTTATTTAGGATGAGTTTTTTAAAGTAACCAATCAGTTTTGCTGTCTAACTACTAATTAAAAAAAAAATAATGCACAGGTTTATATAGCAATAATGACAACATAATTATACGATTGGTAAAATAATAGCTATTTATGAAACTAGTAAGGAAATGAAGGTTATTACCTTACGCAAGTGAAATTTGCAGAATGAGGCGTAAACACATAAGTAAGGTAATAACCTTATTTCCTTACTAGTTTCATACAATATTTTGGCTAAACTTGACTTGGGGGCCAAACCTGAAGTTGGCTGCGGAACAAGCCGCTTCTGGCTTGAATTCAGGAGTACCAACTTAACGTCAAAAGCCGAGCAATTTGAAATACGAAGTATATTTATCATAAAAATGCGTTCTGTACTAGGTTTGGCATGGTTAGGGGTTTTTTTTAAGTTGGTACTTCTGAATTCAAGCCAGAAGCAGCTTGTTCTGCAGCCAACTTCAGGTTTGGCCCTCAAGTCAAGTTTCACCAATATTTTTTCTACTTCCGTTCTAATAAATACGAAAGAGAGAGAATTTTGACATATTAATGACAGTTATAAATTCAAAAAATAAAAGAATAACACATCAGAATTCGTCTACCAAGATATCTGTTGCTATGTTACCTCCTTATTTCACTAGTTAAATAATGCAATTCATTACCTAACTCAAATAAGTGAAATAAAACGTCTATTTCCTGACGGAAGTATAAAAAATTATTAGGGGGACAATACAATTTCTAATAGGCTGTGAAACAATAGAAGTTATTGTTTGTTTTGATTTTCCAAATTAAAGACGATGTGAACTTTGTAATTTTATGATATAGAAACATGTTACATCGTTGAAACGGGAACATTTCCGGCTATTTATTCCAATAAAAATGGTATCCCTTTCCATTTAAGAAACTATAGCTTTAAGTCTCCCTAATAATTACATATTACGAACCATATAATTATGTCCTCCTCCTTGCTGTATAAGCTTGTGTATGTATTTTATCACCAAATTTATAAGTTTTATTTGTTTTTTTTATTTATTTATTTTTTTAGCAAACGATGCTACATTAGAAAAACATAGTATTGATAAAAACAAAAACAAAAAACATATACATATATTAACATAACTGTTTCTGTGTGGAAAAATATGAATTTAAACACATTTTAAAAGTATTTTTACATTTTTTTAAACATGTTAGTGATGAATTATACATACTGAGGCCGTCGTAAAAAACTGATATGCACGTTATACTTTTATTGTATTTATTTATATTTATATAGTTAGCCAGCCAAATTGATACTTTACCTTTAAAAAACATCCTGTATTTAAAGTAGAATATCTATATTTAAAAATGTAGTAATTGTAATAAATGCGTGATGATATCTGCAGAAATATTATTCTTACAAATGCTATTCGACACGTACTATGAAATCATGAAATGTACAATTTCTAAAAGAAAAAGAAAATAAAACTACAATTACAAAAAATTAATTGAAAACTGCAGACAGAGAAATCAGACATCTAAATTTATCCTTCTAAAATTACATCAGAAATAGGAATAACAAAAAATCTCATTTTCTGTTTCACTTTTCTTTTATAATCAATTTCCATCACAATTCAAGATACAAATATCCGCTGGGTGTTTACCAACGAATATTAAAAATACTTCAAAATATAATAGAAATCTAACTGTATTGAATGTGTGCTTTCAGCTAGCATCTCCATTAACCCTGGACGAAACTAGATCCCCCGTCGCCCTCCAGGACACGGAAGTGCCTCCTAAAACTAAAGCAGTGGTTTCCGGATGGGGACTTCTAGAGGTAAACTCATTTCCTTTATGTTATAAATAAGAATAAGTCTGGAATAAAATTCTAGTTGGCTCATTCTGTGTGTGGTTTAATGGAGCTAAGTACCGCTATTAAAGGGGTAAGAATAAAACGCTGAACAGTGCTGATCGCAAAAACGCTGACCGACGTTAAAGAGCGCTGAAACCCGCTAACCCATGGTAAATATCCGCTGACCAATACTAAATAATAACAAATAGAGCCATACAAGTAATATTTAGTATATTTTAACCCGGCATCGCGACGCCGACCGACGCTGATCGGCATTAATACACGCTGGTCCTGATAAAAAATGATAAATATTCGCTGACCGATACTAAGTGATATCAAATAGAGTCATATAAGTAATATTTAGTATATTTTATTCCGGCATCGCGACGCCGACCGACGCTGACCGGCAATAATACACGCTGACCCCGCTAAAAAATGATAAATATTCGCTGACCGATACTAAGTGATATCAAATAGAGTCATATAAGTAATATTTAGTATATTTTATTCCGGCATCGCGACGCCGACCGACGCTGACCGGCATTAATACACGCTGACCCCGCTAAAAATGATAAATATTCGCTGACCGATACTAAGTGATATCAAATAGAGTCATATAAGTAATATTTAGTATGTTTTATTCCGGCATCGCGACGCCGACCGACGCTGACCGGCAATAATACACGCTGACCCCGCTAAAAAATGATAAATATTCGCTGACCGATACTAAGTGATATCAAATAGAGTCATATAAGTAATATTTAGTATATTTTATTCCGGCATCGCGACGCCGACCGACGCTGACCGGCATTAATACACGCTGGCCCCGCTAAAAAATGATAAATATTTGCTGACCAATATTAAATAATATCAAATAGAGTCATACAAGTAATATTTAGTATATTTTATTCCGGCATCGCGACGCCGACCGACGCTGATCCGCATTAATACACGCTGGTACTGATAAAAAATGATAAATATTCGCTGACCAATACTAAGTGATATCAAATAGAGTCATATAAGTAATATTTAGTACATTTTATTCCGGCATCGCGACGCCGACCGACGCTGACCGACATTAATACAAGCTGAATCCGCTAAAAAATGATAAATATAACTTAGTATCGTTCAGCGAATATTTATCATTTTTTAGCGGATTCAGCTTGTATTAATGCCGATCAGCGTCAGTCGGCGTCGCGATGCCGGAATAAAATATACTAAATTTTACTTGTATGACTCTATTTGATATTATTTAATATTGGTCAACGAATATTTATCATTTTTTAGCGGGGTCAGCGTGTATTATTGCCGGTCAGCGTCGGTCGGCGTCGCGATGCTAAATATTACTTATATGACTCTATTTGATATCACTTAGTATCGGTCAGCTAATATTTATCAGTTTTTAGCGGATTCAGCTTGTATTAATGACGATCAGCGTCGGTCGGCGTCGCGATGCCAAAATGAAATATACTAAATATTACTTGCAAGTCTCTGTTTGATATCATTTAGTATTGGTCAGCGAATATTTATCATTTTTTAGCGGGGTCAGCTTGTATTAATGCCGATCAGCGTCGGTCGGCGTCGCGATGCCGGAATAAAATATACTAAATAAAACTTGTAAGTCTCTGTTTGATATCACTTAGTATTGGTCAGCAAATATTTATCATTTTTTAGCGGATTCAGCTTGTATTAATGCCGATCAGCGTCGGTCGGCGTCGCGATGCCGGAATAAAATATTCTAAATAAAACTTGTAAGTCTCTGTTTGATATCACTTAGTATTGGTCAGTGATTATTTATCATTTTTTAGCGGGGTCAGCGTGTATTAATGCCGGTCAGCGTCGGTCAGCGTCGCGATGCCGGAATAAAATATACTAAATATTACTTGTAATTCTCTGTTTGATATCACTTAGTAATGGTCAGCGAATATTTATGATTTTTTAGCGGGGTCAGCGTGTATTAATGCCAGTCAGCGTCGGTCGGCGTCGCGATGCCAAAATAAAATATACTAAATATTACTTGCAAGTCTCTGTTTGATATCATTTAGTATTGGTCAGCGAATATTTATTATTTTTTATCAGGACCAGCGTGTATTATTGCCGATCAGCGTCGGTCGGCGTCGCGATGCCGGAATAAAATATACTAAATATTACTTATATGACTCTATTTGATATCATTCAGTATTGGTCAGCGAATATTTATCATTTTTTATCAGGACCAGCGTGTATTAATGCGAATCAGCGTCGGTCGGCGTCGCGATGCCGGAATAAAATATACTAAATATTACTTGTATGACTCTATTTGATATTATTTAATATTGGTCAGCGAATATTTATCATTTTTTAGCGGGGCCAGCGTGTATTAATTCCGGTCAGCGTCGGTCGGCGTCGCGATGCCGGAATAAAATATACTAAATATTACTTATATGACTCTATTTGATATCAATTAGTATCGGTCAGCGAATATTTATCATTTTTTAGCGGATTCAGCGTGTATTAATGTCGGTCAGCGTCGGTCGGCGTCGCGATGCCGGAATAAAATATACCAAATATTACTTGTATGACTCTATTTGATATTATTTAATATTGGTCAGCGAATATTTATCATTTTTTATCAGGACCAGCGTGTATTAATGCCGATCAGCGTCGGTCGGCGTCGCGATGCCGGGATAAAATATACTAAATATTACTTGTATGGCTCTATTTGTTATTATTTAGTATTGGTCAGCGGATATTTACCATGGGTTAGCGGGTTTCAGCGCTCTTTAACGTCGGTCAGCGTTTTTGCGATCAGCACTGTTCAGCATTTTATTCTTACCCCTATTAAAGTAGCCTATTTTCATAAACAAGCTTGTTTCCAGCGGATACAAAGAACTTCATAGCTTTTGCAATTATTGTAATTAATAATTGATTTGTAATTATTGAATTATTCGCTATGGACTTTCGAATGTATTATTTGTAATTAATTTGTATTTGTAATTAATACGGTGATTAACATAACGTAAACAAATTGTTATTGTAAACACACGCATAGATCTAACTTTGTGTTTCAAAATTAGTTGTGATTGTCAGAGATAACAAGAGATCTATAATTATAATAATAATGTATCTTAATAACCTACATGGAATTAAACAAATATATAGTATTTGATTTAATTGCAAAGTGTTACAAATTTGAGTCTTATTTTTATATAGACCAATATTTCGATATCATGCTATTAAATTTTAAATAATCTCCAAGGAAATAAATAATAGTATGTTATGCAGCAAGGGAGGGAACCAAGCGTTTATTCCCGAGTGTGAAGTTGGCAAAGCGAGACGTAAGCGAGGGCCGAAGGCTCGAGCTGAAGTCGAGGTTTGTCAACTTCACACAAGGGATCATCGCTCCCTCCCGTGAAGCATATTATACTTTTCGTAACAAGTGTACAAAAATTAATGTCTTATCGGGACTAATGTCAAATATAGTTGCGTAAGTAGAAAACGCCGCAAACAGCTAATAATCGTAGTATCTAGGGAGAGAAACATCTTCCTAGGGAGAGAAACATGCTATCTAAGGAGACAAACATCTTATCTAGGGAGAGAAACATAATGTTTTTCTCCCTAGGGGAGAAAAGCAGCGTTTCTCTTTCTAAAATTAGAGAATAAGAATGTGTTTCTTGTGCATGTGTTACGAAAATAATAATATTGATAAAAATAAAATTAAAGCAAAAAGAATGTTGAATTTATTATTTGTTTGAACTATTTTATAATTTTCACGTTATTTATTTATTTATGTTACACTGTACAACAGGAACTTAATCCTAATTACAGTACAGAGTCCAGTCTCACCGAGCCACAGTATGGTAGTTCATATAATTTTTAGCTTGATCGGGATATCCGGATTGAAATTTCGTAATGCTATTCGCACCACCGGACTACCGGATTTAATATAGTTCAAATTGTGTCTTTTTTATATAATTTTTTAATAGAAACAAAGACTATCATAATCAATATGTAAAAGAAAATATTTAAACTACATTTGCGACATATTTGTGAACATAATAACATTTGCAGCTGTTTGGTTAGAACGATTGCCTCAGAAAAGACAGTTCTGGGGTTCAAATTCGCCGACTTAATTTAAAATATAAACTACGTTTCTCGGAGTAAAATAAATAAATAAATCATCACGCCTTTTTAGTGCGGTTACCAGCCGTCAAATTACGGTCCCCAAAGATATTAGTGGAGGAGCAGCCACAGGGGTAAATTTAAATTGGTGAAAATTGATTGTCGGCTGTAGGGACCGAACCAGGGTTCTAAAGATCCATAGGCCGACTAGATACCACTGAGCCACCTACCCCGTAAAATAAATAAATAAATATATCATCATGCCTTTTACCCAATACTGGGTGTGGCACTCTGCCTAAACAGATCTCGGTAAGTGATATATTAGTGCGGTTACCAGCCATCAAATCACCTCCTCCAAAGATATTAGCGGAGGGGTAGATTTAAATTGATGAAAATTGTTTGTCGGCTGTGGGGATTGAACCAGGGTTCTAAAGATCCATAGGCCGACCCGATACCACTGAACCACCTACCCCATTAAAATAAAAGATGCAAAAAACAAAATGTTCTAAAGATTTTTGGCAACGTGAAATGTATAACTCAGTGAACGCGTATCGCAAACAGATCTTTAGCATTTAGTGAAAAATGTAATTAGAAAATGAGTTTGGCATTTATCCTGTTCGTTTTTCGTGAAACTATCTCGACAGTATTACATTTCTAAACAATGCTTTTGCAGGAAGGATCACACGATAAGCCAGACATACTTCACAGAGTGGAAGTTAGCGTCGTGAGTTCGGAAGAGTGCAATGCAGATTACAAAGGACAAATAACGCAGGCAATGCTTTGCGCCGGGGCCTCGGGCAAGGATGCATGCCAGGTATTGTGACCCTAATACTATATAACTTTCTAAATTTAATAACGCCATTCCATTAATAGAAACTCTCTTGTTTAACTAAACTAACCTGAAATTATCCCCAGGCAAAATAACAACTCAATTCATATCTCTCTAGATTCTAGATTCTATCTAAAATTAATTAACTGACAGATAAGTAACCTAAGCAACGAAACAAACAACAAACTATTGACATATTTTAACGACAGAATCATTTTTACTTTCCCTAGCTACTTTATTACTTTAGCTACTATATTAATTACAATTATTCTAGCTATAGTTGTAGCTTTACTTAATGTTAAAATATACAGCTATAGTTTAAATAAATATATCATCACGCCTTTTACCCATTACTGGATGTGGCACTCTGTCATAGCAGATCTTGGTAAGTGATATATTTCTTCGCTTTCTTACGGCCTCCAAATATGTTAGTGGAGGGAGAACCATAGGGATAGATTTAATTTGATGAAAATTGTTTTTCGGCTGTGGGGATCGAACTAGGATTCTTAAGATCCACAGGGCGACTCGATGCCACTGAGCCACCTACCCCATTAAGCTATCTTTATATAAAATAAATAAATATATCATCACGCCTTTTACCCAGGATTCGTAAATATCATGATATTTATAATAAATATCAAAATATCTGATATATAGGATATATATCATATAAATATCACTTTTTGGATATTTATTTTTTAATTTTAGTTTTTGTACACATTTAGAAAAACTGAAAAATTCGAAAAATTTCACTTTTCCGGAGGCTATATCTCAAAAACTAAACAAGATATGGAAATGCGCTCAACGGCGTTGAATTCCCCGTGTCCGAATTGACTTATAAGCAAATTTTCATACAATTTTATGCAATTTAATATTTTTAATTATTTCCTAAGGGGTACCCCTTTGGTTTTTTCAGATTTTAATTCAATTATCCCAAAAATCCTTAATCGTAGGATTATTAAAACGAAAATTTACATACATATGTATTTTGACCCACTGAATCCAGTGGTGCAATCTTCAAATGCATATGACTTCTGGTTTTCGAGAAAATGTTAAAAAACCGCTTTTTGCGATTTTTTTGGCGGAAAATTGAAAAAAAATAAAAATCGCTGAAACTATGTTTATAAGTTAACTGAAGCACGAGAAAATTAATGCCGTTGAGCGCGTTTTAATATCACATTTAGTTTTCGAGATATAGCCTCGGAAAAGTAGAAAAACTGAAAAATTCGATAAATTTCACTTTTCCGGAGGCTATATCTCAAAAACTAAACAAGATATGGAAATGCGCTCAACGGCGTTGAATTCCCCGTGCCAAAATTGACTTATAAGCAAATTTTCATACAATTTTATGCAATTTAATATTTTTAATTATTTCTTAAGGGGTACCCCTTTGGTTTTTTCAGATTTTAATTCAATTTTCCCAAAAATCCTTAATCGTAGGATTATTAAAACGAAAATTTACATACATATGTATTTTGACCCACTGAATCCAGTGGTACAATCTTCAAATGCATATGACTTCTGGTTTTCGAGAAAATGTTAAAAAACCGCTTTTTGCGATTTTTTGGCGGAAAATTGAAAAAAAATAAAAATCGCTGAAACTATGTTTATTAGTTAACTGAAGCACGAGAAAATTAATGCCGCTGAGCGCGTTTTCATATCACATTTAGTTTTTGAGATATAGCCTCGGAAAAGTAGAAAAACTGAAAAATTCGAAAAATTTCACTTCTCCGGAGGCTATATCTCAAAAACTATTTGATATTTTTATATAATGGATATATATCATTGCAAAAATATGACGATATATATCAAAATAAATATCATGATATATATCGATCGATATATATCTTCGAACCCTGCTTTTACCCATTACTGTTTGTGGCACTCTGCCGTAGCAGATCTTGGTAAGTGATATATTTCTTCGCTTGAAGTTCGGTTACCAGCCGTCAAATCACGGCCTCCAAATATGTTAGTGGAGAGAGAGCCACAGGGATAGATTTAATGTGATGAAAATTGTTTGTCGGCTGTGGGGATCGAACCAGGGTTCTCATGATCCACAGGCCGACTCGACACCACTGTGCCACCTACCCCATAGCTATAGTTTGTAGCTATTAATTTTTCGATTTATGGTTTAAAAATAATGTTTTATCAATTGAAGTTATTTGTTATAGTTCAAAATAAATACTACTTAAACAGTATTTTAAAACTATTAAATAATTTTTTTTTCTATTTCAAAATAACTCAAAAACTAGAAGAAATTTGCAATTGCAGATCTGAAAAATCGATTCTATAGGCAATTTTATATAGATATGGATAAAATATATTCAGTTAGTTTAAAACTTTGTTTAGAAAAAATTAAGTTGTTTATATTAAATTTAGATAATTGTCAATTGTGTTTCTAAAAACAGATTAAACCCTTTTATATCAAATTAAACCTCTTAGAAAAGGTAGTTACAAACAAGTTTGAGGGTAGTTAAAATAAAATAATATTTAGGCGATTATCAATTATTTTTCTAAAAGTACTTTTACCTACAATTACTTTAGCTATAGCTTCACTAAATATGAAAATATATAACTACAATTTAGTATTTGTTAGTTTATCTTTAAATTCACAAATTTGTTTGTAGAAAATTCAGTACTGTATACGTGTATATAAATTAGGGCAAATTTGTTTACTTCAATATTTACATTGTGTTCGTTCAAATCTCAAATAGGTAAATAAAGAGACAATTTTTGTAAAATGGATAAATTGTCCTTCATTTGTTGAACGACAAACAAAATTGTATGTGGTTTTATTTTATTTGGGAAACGAAACAATTATTTAAATGAAAGTTCAATATGTATTTAGAGAAAGTAATATTATCAGATTATGAAAACGAGAATTCAAGTTTATTTTATACCGTGTCTCTCCCTCTACTAATATGTTGAGGGCTGTAATTTGACGACTGGTAATCGCACTTTTATATACAGGGTGGTGACTCGCTCAGCCGGTCATAGGGATTTAACATAGGAAATTAGTTTTTTGCAATTTCCTGCTTCCCTAATTATTTTAAGCAAAAACGCGTCAAATAAAAGTTTTAGGGCATCAAATTCTGCATCTAAATCAGTAAACAGAATTACTTTTACGTGCTTTGTAACGACAGAAATTAAATATGCAAATTACGTCAAAAATATTGATAGCCATGGAATTGAACAAAAAAATAAATAAATGCTTGACGTTTTATCTGTCAAAACATCAACGTTTGACGTTGTGACTGATAAAATGGCCAGCTCGATCACCGGATTTGTCACCTAATGACTTCTTTCTGTGGAGTCGTTTAAAAAAAAATTACAAAAGTAAGCACCCAAATGTGGATTCTCTAAAACAAAGAATTGCAGAGGAATGCAGGAATAGTACAGCCCAGCAGCTATCAAATATGCGCCGTCATTTTTACGAAAGACTTGGGCATTTATTATCTCCATTATAGTTTAATTTTGTTATAAATAAATTTTTCTTCTGATATTAAAAATAAATAAATAAACTGTTTACTTGCCTACTTAATTATGAATGTTTTATAAAATATAAATAATAATATTCTCCTGCAGGTCCAACGTTAAACGTTGACATTTCATCTGTCACAACGTCAAACGTTGATGTTTTGACAGATAAAACGTCAAGCATTTATTTATTTTTTTGTTCAATTCCATTCACGTAAAAGTAATTTTGTTTACTGACTTAGATGCAGAATTTGATGCCCTAAAACTTTTATTAGACGCGTTTTTGCTTAAAATAAATAGGGAAGCAGGAAATTGCAAAAAACTGATTTTCCATGTTAAGTCCCTATGACCGGCTGAGTGAGTCACCATCCTGTATATCTCGCCGAGCGAAATGTATTTTATCAAAATGTAAAAATGTTATCTTATAATTCTTCGTCTTCTGATGGCACTACAGCCCAAATCGGGCCTGGGTCTACCGGACACACCGAGCCGCAGTTTTTACACTGCCGTACTGCCGGTTCTCGTAGTCGAATGCTACATTATATAAGGCGTATAAGTGACTAGCTTATAGCGCCCGAGTGTGATAAAAACATGTAACCGTATTTTATATTTAACGACAAATCACACATTGTCGACAGGCGAATTCGAACTGACGAACCTCGGTTCGGATGACGACACAGTTCGGCCACCGCGCCTGTAAAATGTAAAAATGTTATCTTATAATTAGCGAAAGAAAAGAGTAAATTATGAACCCGGTTATAACATATTCATGGAATCATTCCTCTCTCGGTGTTATTTTAAGAGAAACGCAAATTCGTTCAGCTCATAATAGATTCAGTTCTGTCGACAACGAGCTTTTTGTTTCTTTTCAATCAGGTTATGTGCTACGTCCTCAAATCGTTAATTTCATTTGCTGTCGCCCGTCGCGACTGTTTCGTTTTTCTTCCATGAAATTTTAACAGGAACATCACGTCGATAACTCGTTTCGTTTTTGTTCACTTTCTAAAGTGGCGAACGATATTTTAAAAGACTTTGCAATATTTTGTTTTTCTTACCCGGACTCGGTCTATTCCATTTGCAGCTGTGTGTTTTGCGACCCATTTTATACCTATTTACAGAAACTCGCACGCGGAATTTACAACAGAAACTACACAACTATCACTTGGAAACTGTTACTACTTTAATGCATTTTTTATTTAATATAGTTTTTATTTACGCTCGATTTTATACGGAAAGCTAACGAAACTATTAAACTTTCGCAAGGAAGGAACTTATTTTATTAAATTAAATATCTAATTATCTCGATAAAAGTTCTAATAGCATGTATGGTGACTTCAGTTATGCGCAAATTTCATGAATTATATATTAGAATTGACTTAAAATCAAATTTTTAAGGATTTATTTCTTCTAGATTTTTGTTAGGTCTAACCATCGGAAAAGTACAAAATTTGGAGAAAAATTCTACATTTCCAGAGTACATATCTTAAAAATTAAACAAGATATAAAGATGCGCTTAACGGCATCGAATTCCTCGTGTCCGAATTGTCTTGTAAGCAAAATTTTAACAAATTTGGAGAAATTTAATTTTTTCAAATTTTCTTAAGGGGTATCCCTTGAGTTTTTTTCGATTTGAAGCCAATTTCAGACTATTTACTCTAAACTTCATTCGCGTACGAATATTGTAACGAAAATTTACACACATACTATATATTGAATCTAATGGTAAAATCCCCAAATGCATAAGTCGTATAGGTTTTGATAGTATACCATGAGAAAATTTCGGTGAAAAATTTTCAAACTTTAAAGATTGCTAAAAATTAGTAAGTAAATAAATAAAATAAATGTATCATCATGCCTTTTACCCATTACTGAGTGTGGCACTCTGCCTAAGCAGATCTCGGTAAGTGATATATTTTTCGTGTCAAATCACGGTCCTCAAAGATATTAGTGGAGAGGGAGTCACAGGGGTAGATTTAAATTAGTGAAAATTGTTTGTCGGCTGTGGGAATCGAACCAGGGTTCTCAAGATCCACAGGCCAACTCGATACCACTGATCCACCTACCCCATAAAAATTAGTTTGTAAGTTAATTGAAGCACGAGAAATTTAATGCCGTTGAATGCATTTCAATGTCTCGTTTACTTTTTGAGATATAGCACCAAGAAACTACAAAATATAAAATGATTAAAATTTAGGAAAAAATTCTTACAATTTTCACCTATTTCTTCTAATTCTCAATTCATGGCATTTAACAATGTTTATGATAGAAAATTCACTGATTTCTTTTGTTTTTAGGGCGACTCCGGCGGCCCACTAGTCGCTGACGGTAAGCTCATTGGCATAGTGTCCTGGGGAGAGGGTTGTGCGGACCCCATGCACCCCGGGGTTTACTCCAAGGTATCCTACCTTTTACCCTGGATAAACCAACACCTGTAAGGAAACCACTGAAGCCTCACTATTGCCCATTGTTTATTGTTAATTAATTTACACGGGAATTTCAAATATTTCTCATGTGGTATTACATGTTAAATGTTTATTATGAAATATACATACCTATCAAATTCAAATATAATTTTAAATAAACTATTTATACAGATATGCTTCGCTTCTATAGTTCAGTTTTAGATATAAAAATTATTCATGAACAATAAGAAAATACTCGGGCGTTGCGCAGCTGCCTCATTTGCACATGCAATAGTCCGAAGAAGATTCAATTCATCCTTGAAAGATCAATCGATGTCCTTGCAGTCCTCAAGTGAGCCATGAATAATAAGAGATGACATCGGCGTTGAAGTTGGCATCAGAGTCCAAGTTCACTGTTAGTAAAACTATGAGCAAGTGAATTTAGAATTTACTCGTCATTTGTAAACTTACGATGGAAGAAATTTCTCACTGAATACAGGGGTGGATCCAGGGGGGATCATGGAGGTCATGACCCATCCTAAACATGGACTTTTTAAATGTTGGCCCTAATACATAATAATGATGTAATTATTTACGATAACTCAATTTGTTAAACAAATTAAATCCAAAATATTATCTAAGAACTTAGAATTCTAAGATAATTAAGAACTATTGTTTGATTTATTATTATAATAAATAGCCAAAAACCAATATTTTGTGGGGATATTATTTCGACCCGCAGATGGGAGAGGTATTCTATTTAAGATCTAGTCAAGTATGTGACTACCGACATTTGCACTTAGAAAATCAACTTCTAATTCAATAATTTTTGTATTCTATCGAAGAACCGTTTAGATATTAAAACTTTATGATTTAAAAAGTGTTGGCGTTTTTAGAAGAAATTTTTGAGGTGAAAAAATGATTTAATGCGATTCCAAAGACGATTTAATGTGATTGTAAAAATTATTTAAAGCAGGAATAATAATATGAGCAAATACAAATGTTTTTTTATATTTAGAAGATGGGCAATACCTCCCCTACCCGAGACAAAATACACTCCATGACCCCCTTTCCCCCAATTCGAAGTCTGAATCCGCCCCTGGCTGAATAACTACCTACCTTACATTTCACATTTTTTATTTTTCTTTTATTTTGCTTCATGGACAATGAACAAGATTTTGTTCTAGTTATTCTATTTGTTTTATTTTTGAAGCTACGTTTGCGTTTCATTTTGCGCTAAAAGTATTATTCAGTATATATGATGATTTTTAAAACAAACGTTCATACATTATTTTAGATACGCATGCTTTTACATGCTTTTATTTGAAACCATTGTTTATGCTTGATACTAAATATAATCAAAAGGATTTGATATCACTGGGTAATAGTTATTTACGTGCTCAGTAAAAATTAATTGCAAGCGTGCAGCGTACAAAGTTATTTTAATACGTTATTATTAGTTTTATAAAAAATAAAATTACATTTTGTAATCAAAGGTTGCTGACGGTAGAACAATTTATAGCTTAACGTTATTATGTTGTTGTAATCGTTGTGTTGAAAAATCAACTACTGCCAGTGTCAACAGTTTTGTGAATCATAGAAATAAATAATTTGTAAGAATGGATTTAATGACTAATGAAGACTTCCAAGGCGATTTTCTTGCAGTTCAAGAAAATATAATTTTTCAGATGCTGCAAATAAAAACATTTTTAAAATGCACATGACAACTATCAACACGCGAAATGAGTGTTTTTTATCTACAGAACGCAAAAGACTGTTGCATGCAGGATGCAAAAGTTTTTTACATCCTGAAATTTTTTGATAGAAGAAAGGCTCACAATTTAATAAAATTTGTCACTTTATTTTTTTGCTTAGAGACAATACTTCTATTCTTTAACAAAATTTATATTTAATGTTCCAATTGAGCAATTATTCATATTTATCCCGCTTGAGGAAGCTAACTGGTGTACTGGAATAGTTTCTTGAGAAATGCAATGCGAATCCCAATAAATCGCAGAAAAAAATTAGAACGTTTGTTTGGTTTCTATTGCCAACCAGCTGTCAATTGCTGGTCAAAGAATACCAGATTTGATAGCAATTATATTACATACATTGTTGTCATAGAGACATTAGATGTCATATTAATTAATCCTAAACGTCAAAATTTTCTCATTACATTATTACTAATTTTGGGACATAGTTTTCGAAAAAACGTTGTTTGATACTCGATTACGAAATGCTTTTGCATTCTCGAATCAAAAATAACTATTAATTTATTTATTTAGTTATCATAAATACCTATACCTTGGTCATGTCGTTCTCGATGAAACATAGTTTGTTTTCTTTTTCATACTTGATGGGAGATAAGCGTCTTGTCCGGGTTGAGTTATATAAGGATTTGGGGGTGGTATTTGATCCCTGTTTGCATTTTAGTTCTCACTGTGAGTATGTTGTAAATAGTTCTTATAAAACATTAGGCTTCATTATCAGAAATACACAGCATTTTACTAACCCTGCAACTCTAAAATCCTTATATTACTGCTTAGTCAGAACTAAACTTGAGTACTGTCTTATTGTGTGGAATCCAATTTATGATACATATAGCATTCAACTAGAATAGGTACAAAGAAAATTTGTTAGATTCTGTATGCGTAAAACATCTGGCTCTTTCAATATAATAACCTATAGCTATACTGTATCTTTATCTTATTTCAATATGCATAGATTGGATTCCAGGCGCAAATTATGCTCTCTAATATATCTTTATAAACTACTACAAAATAGCATTGATGATGTCTCAGGTTTAGGTAATATTTATTTTAAAATTCCACGTCTCTCATCAAGATCCCTTCAAACATTCCATCTTCCTCGTTTAAGAAGAAAGTATGAACTTAAGGATCCATTTAAAAGGCTATGTCTCATCTTTAATGATTTTGAAAGTTCAACTGATGATGTAGTAGATATATTTTACTTTAGTCTTCAACAATTTAAAAATTACTTATATAAGAATGTACATTTACTGTAGTCTATAATTTCATTATTCTGTATTTAATTTTTGTGACCATGTGTTTATTTATTGCAAGCACGCTGTGCTATTTTTTTTGTATTTGCTTTTTTTAACCTTCCTGTTATTGGGATACTTGTTATCCTGTTGGAAGGTTGTAAATAAATAAATAAATAAATAAATAAATAAATAAAGTGTTAACTGTCAGGAGAATTGACACGAAAATCTGTATTGCCGAAGATGTAACGATTTTGTGTATTGATAATATGAAAATGTTCTCGACAAGAACGAAGGTTTGATTCTTATCGGAGTGCAAGGAAAACGTTTCTAAATTAATCTGCTTCTATTGTTATTCCGGTGGAAGTTATCCGAGCAACATGTGGCGGCGGGTGTCGCGGCGCCTGCCCGGAGCGTTTGATAATAATGCCTGGTGTTATTATATCGATCGAGCGTCTGAACGAGGCAATAGACTGTTACATTGTTGTTTTAATAAATTAAATGCCGCGGTCTCATATTATTATAAAATCAGCACTGGTTTGGGACACGCCCACCACAGAAATTTATTGTTGTGGCTGGAAGGGATGATTGGAAACATGAACTTGTATACAGCGGGATTATAATTCATATTATATATTGTTATTTGAGAAACTGTTAATTTAATAATAATAGTAATATGTTACCGTTTCAACATCATATTATGTATCTAGTTTTGTTGTATCTACGTTGTTATAGCAACTATAAATGTTCAATAATTTAGTTCTGTTGTTATGTTAATTATTATAGATGTTAGAGAAGGGGAAAATTGTTTAATTATCGGTTGTTTGTACTTGGAAATTAATGGATTCCTGAAGATACTGTTTCATTATCCTACCCGAAGCAAGAATGACACTTTCATCACGAGATATACACATCATTTTCTTCACCAATTAAATTAGAAAATACATCAGGAATAAAGCTTGAAAACAATTACCACTTGATTTACTTAAATCAATTCAAAGAAATTAGACTACATGACAAAATGAACTGAATTAAGTCAACTAAAACATTTATGGGGTAGGTGGCTCAGTGGTATCAAGTCGGCCTATGGATCTTGAAAACCCCGGTTCGATCCCCACAGCCGACAAACAATTTTCACCAAATTAAATCTACCCCTGTGGCTCCCCCTCCACTAACATCTTTGGAGGCCGTGATTTGACGACTGATAACCGCACTTCATGCAAAAAAATATATCACTTACCGAGATCTGCTCCGGCAGAGTGCTACACCCAGTAATGGGTAAAAGGCGTGATGATATATTTATTTATTTATTTAAAACATTTATTGAAATTAAATTCGAATCAGTTATTTCAGGACTAAGAGAAAAATGAGAGAGAATCAAATAAATAAGTGATCTGGTTCAGTAAATGTAAATTAGATTTGATCCAAATAACAGATAAAAATTGTAATTATCTTGATAGATGTCACCTGGCAGTACTAGAGATGAAAAGTACAACTTTCGTTAGTCAGTTAAAGAAATAATTTTCTTTCCTACGACCTTCATCGAAAGTGGACTTTTCTTCCCTCATAAGCGGATCGAAAATAAGTAAGTCTCTCTCAGCGAGAGGAAATAGAATTTTCCTCCCTAAGAAGAAAATTAACTATTTTTCATCCTTATTTATGTTGGTTTCATAGCAACCGTCAGCATAGTCATACATATTTATTTGTCGTAACACATGCACAAGAAACATGTTCTTATTCCTTAATTTTAGAGAGAGAAACACTGCTTTTTCCCTCTAGGGAGAGAAACATTATGTTTCCATAGGTACCATGTTTCTCTCCCTAGAGCGATGTTTCTCTCCCTAGAGAGATTAGCTGTTTGCGGTGTTTCCTAGGTAACTAGTTACGCAACCCATATTTGACATTTGTCCCGATAAGACAGTAATTTTTGTGCACTTGTTACGAAAAGTATAATATGCTTCACGGGAGGGCGCGATTATCCGTTGTGTGAAGTTGGCAAACCTCGACTTCTGCCCGAGCCTTCGGCCCTCGCTTACGTCTCGGTTTGCCAACTTCACACGCGGGAATAATCGCTTGTTTCCCTCCCTTGATGCATAACATACTATATTTATATATTGTAAATATTTAATTTATTATAACATGACAGAATGGTCACAGAAAAAAATTATATATATATATATATATATATATATATATATATATATATATATATATATATATATATATATATATATATATACCTCTTGTATAATGTGTATTTGCTCCCTTGTGTCATTATTATTCTCAACTGCTCTTTGGGCTTTAAACTACACCCGCCGAAGAAAATAATACTTTCCTTCTACGCTATACAAATAGTTAATCTTTTTGACAGTGTTTCAAACATTATAATATTATATATATTTTTTATATATATTTAGTGTTAAAGAAAAGCTGGATTCTAGTCCATTTTAATGTACAATATGAAATTAACGTGAAAAATATGTTTCTGAAATGACGACGACATCCACGTAGGCAATAAGCAACCTTTCAGCATCCTCACAAGGACGCAATCATGAAGTCAAAGAGCAAGGAGTATAATATCCTTAAGTCTCGCCACGAGGACTACAACACCGAAATAGCAACAGATAATCCTAGTTAATCCGTTCGGCTATAAGGCTGTACCTTACCGCCGAGCTTGGAGCTAGCTGCTTGAGTATTGCTTTGCTGGCGCTCGCGGCCGCGGCCCTCTGATATATGATAATTGCTCTACACTTGCCTTCATATTTCATTTAATCTAATAGCAAACACTACACTCACAAGTTTACATATTACACACTAGAACTAGATCTTACATAACTTGAGTTAGTGCCAGCTCAACTCTTTTCTAATAGATAGATAACTCAACCAATTTCATTCAGTGATCACTGGAACAGAAACTAAAGCATGCCATAAGCGATAGGCAACGTATTTTTGTTGTTACTCTAAAAGAAGCAAAGCATAATCTTGTAAGGAAGGAAATATATATATATATATATATATATATATATATATATATATATATATATATATATATATATATATATTAGGGTGTCCGTTATTTGGGCGACCTTCGAATATTCTTCGGGACCCCCTAGATCGCCAGACATAAAAAAAAAATGAGTTTCCCAAAAGGATTCAGTGTTTTTTGATGATTAACCCGTGCCACCGAGCGGTTGAAGTTTTAAGCCTACCGGAAAATAGGGGTATAGCAAAATAATTCTATTGTGTCGCCAGTTAGCGTAAAATAGACATGCGGGATATGTTTTCCTATGAAATTGATGATTCTGAACACGAATCTGTTGTCAAAATGTTGGTATCAGTCGAAGTTTTAGTAATAATTGCAAAATACGCATTTTTTAAATGTTTTTTTGGGGTATAGACAATTTTCAAGTAAATGTTCATTTATTTGAGTCCAGTTTCAGAAATTTTTAATAGAATTTATAATTCTATTTTCAGAAATTTTTAATCGAATTTATAATCCAATGGAAAAATGTTCAAGTTTCTGCCATTTTTTTAGCGATAATTTGAAAAAATTTAAAATGGCTAAAAAATTGCTTAAAAGTTAATTGAAGCACGAGAAATTCAATGGCGTTGATCGCAACTTCATATTTAGCTTAGGTTTTAAGATATAGCTTCGGAAAAGTAGAAAATCTCAAAAAAATGAAGAATCTAGATTTTCCGGAGCGTATATCTCAAAAATTAAACAATATATGAAATTGCGCTCAACGGCATTGAATTCCCCGTGTCCGAATTGACTTATAAGCAAATTTTCATGCAATTTTAAGCAATTTCATTTTTTTAATTATTTCCTAAGGGGTACCCCTTTGGTTTTTTCAGATTTTAATTCAATTTTCCCGAAAATCCTTAATCGTAGGATTATTGTAATGAAAATTTACATACATATGTATTTTGACCCACTGAATCCAATGGAAAAATGTTCAAGTGCATATGTCTTCTAGGTTTCGAGAAAATGTAAAAAAACTGGTTTTTTTGCCATTTTTTTGGCGAAAATTTGAAAAAATTAAAAATGGCTAAAAATTAGCTTAAAAGTTAATTGAAGCACGAGAAATTCAATGGCGTTGATCGCAACTTCATATTTAGCTTAGATTTTAAGATATAGCTTCGGAAAAGTAGAAAATCACAAAAAAATGAAGAATCTAGATTTTTTTGGAGCGTATATCACAAAAATTAAACAAGATATGAAATTGTTAATCGTAGGATTATTGTAGCGAAATTTTATATACATATGTATTTTGACCCACTGAATCCAATGTGGGGGGGGTCCCGAAGAATATTCGAAGGTCGCCAAATAACGGACACCCTAATATATATACACGATGTTTCACAACAGAGGAAAAAATTAAAGGGTATATTCTGTACGACGTGCAGATCATGAAACAAAAAGAATTTTTTTTTAAATCGCAAAACTATTTTCCATGTTTCCCAGTCCAAAATTTTTCGTTGCCACTGCCATTGGGTAGATGATTATGTTGAAGTTATTAATTAAATAAAATTCTATTATAAATAACTGCTAATAATTGAATTGTGTAATTATTCTTTCGTAGTTGATACCTACTTCATTGTTTGTGTTTAATAGGAAAGCGAATGTACTACAAAAAATGTTTTAGGTTAACAAACCTTAATTCTTTTTGTTTCATGATCAGCATGTTGTACAGAATATAGCCTTTAAATTTTTGCTATAAGTTGTGAAACACCCTATATATATACCGGGTGTCTACTTTTTTTCCGAACATATGAAATTCAATGTTAAAATTTTGATTTAGCGATATCTCTTTACCTATTAATTTTAGAACAAAAATGTACTGAAGAAAAATGTTCAGAATGAAAAACTGCATTCATAGAGTTTAATTGTTTTTTATGTCCGAATTAGAAGCAAAAGAAAATACAAGCCTTAAAGCAATTATCAGAGTGCCATGAGAAATAAAACAAATTAGATAACTTAATAATAAGTATTTATTTGTCTAGTTCTAGATTATGTAGATTATTAAATTAAATGCTCGAAGAAATAAATAAATAAATAAATTAGAATACGCTTCCAATTCTGGTGCAATATGTCAAATAATGTCAGACACAACAAACAAATTATTATTTTATTTCTCATGGCACTCTGATAATTGCTTTAAAGCGTGTATTTTCTTTTGCATCTAACTCGGACTTAAGAAACAATTGAACAACAAACTTATACTCTATGAATGCAGTTTTTCATTCTGAACATTTTTCTTCACTACACTTTTATTCTAAAATTAATAGGTAAAGAGATATCACTAAATCAAAATTTTAACATTGAATTTCCTATGTTCGGAAAAAAAAGTAGACACCCGGTATATATTTAAATGTAAGAATTTATTCAATTATTTAAATTACTTCAATTATTTGCCAAATAACCTTTAAATGATTTAAAACACGATGAGAAAAATAATACATGCAGAAACATGACAGATTCCTACAAGATTGTTACTGTTTATCAAGTAAGCGTGAAGTGTTGCGGGAGGTGAGGCGAGACGCAGCAACAGTTGAGTTCGGGTGCTACTAGTGTTCGTTTTGTGTATCTTGTGGACATAAAAAACTATGAATTATCGACTCAATAAGTGCGTGAATAGATATATAACCGTAATTATGTGTTGTGATTGTGTTATGGTGTAGTTTGTATCGAGTGTATCCGAATGATTTCAACTCGGTCTGGTGACACCTGACGTTTTCCAATCTACATTCTGCCCAATGTGAGTACACAGTTATTATTTCAACAAAAATATTGTCTATACTCATTGTATATCGTATATCTATTTGTATCATGTGCTTAGACAGATGAAATGATTTATTATGGAATGTGTAGCTCTGTCGGAAATGATATAACCTTAAAACTGTTCATAGTAGGAACAGTAACATGTCAGTGTTACAGAATGTTTATATTGATACATTTGCCATAGTGTACATACATTTAATTACTGATATGGTACAATAATCATAGTTACGCGTTCATACACTGCTTCATGTTAATCTTTTGATCCAGATCAGTGGTTGATGAAGTGTTTGTAGAAAGGAGAAAGCATAAAGTAAACAACACTGTTATTATGTGATAAAAACTTTAATTGCAATTTCAATTAATCTATATTCTACTCATTGACGAAGTTATAAGTTGGTCAAACAGGGATTTCATCCCCAGCTATATACAATGTGGTGAATCGAATTGAGCACCATAGCGTTTTCAATGCTATTTTTCAAATGTTCAATTATTGGCTTCCCTAATTATTTTATGCAAAAAAGCCTCAAATAAAAGTTTTAGGGCATAAATTTCTGCATCTAAATCAATAAACATAATTTCTATTACATGCTTTGTAACGACAGAAATTAAATATTAAAATGTCGAAAGTTGTGTTGAAAATATAGACAGCCATGGAATTGAATAAAAAATAAATAAATGCTTGGCGTTTTATCGTCAACGATTAACAGATAAAACGTCCAACGTTGTCGTTTTGACATATATTTATTTATTTACGACTGAGAGTATTTGACTCGGTTCTATGATACAAAAAACGGTACAGAAATAAATCATTTTATAAATATTGTCCTCTAGGTAGTTTATATTATTTTGACAAGTTAATTGGCAAATATATGTAAAATATAATAGAGTATAATAAGTAAATAAAATAAATATATACCTATTACTGGGTGTGGCAATCCTCCAGAGCAGATCTCGGTAAATGATACATTTCTTCATGTAAAGTGCGGTTACCAGCCGTCAAAGCACGGCCCTCAAAGATGTTAGTGGAGAGGAAGCCAGAGGGGTAGATTTAATTATTTGAGAACCCTGGTTCGATCCCCACAGCCGACAAACAATTTTCACCAATTTAAATCTACCCCTGTGACTCCCCTCCACTAATATATTTGGGGGCCGTGATTTGACGGATGGCAACGCGAAGAAATATATCACTTACCGAGATCTGCTTAGGCAGAGTGCCACACCCAGTCATGAGTAAAAGGCGTGATGATATGTTATTATTATTATTATTATTAATATTTTTAAAAAGGCTGTGGGGATCGAACCATGGTTCTCAAGATCCACAGGCCGAATAGAATATAGAATAGAGTATAATGAAATAAATAAAACCTAAAAACAGCTGCAGAAGCTGCATCAACAACTTTCATACTCGTGCGCAATGAGTACCATTCCACGCTTGTACAATATACTAATGTGCAATTCGAGCCGAAAGTAGCATTTAATTAGATACAAGTACATGACGTGTTTATTTTTCCGAGCATATGAGAATTTAGAAAAACGATATGAAATAAATTAGGTATTTTATTCTATCGTGCACACATGTATAAATGTGTGAAAATTGAAATTCTTGTGTAAGCCGCAATTTTACGGCCAGCTACCAATATTTAATAAAATGTATAACGTAACACTCTGAAATCGTTTTCTGATATTCATTCGTTGTATCTAAAATTTCCGATATTCAAATTTCAATAACTGGGTCATGGGTGAAATATTTACACGGGAAATTTAACCGACAATCAAATTTGTGTAAAAAGCTTTGAGAATTAAAATACGCTACAACGAATTTACTAAATATTCAAACAAATGCAGCGTGAATCATTTTTGCATAGGATAATAATGCTTCGTTTCTTTTCACATAAAATCGCGCCAACCATGCACAGCATACTTAAAATACCTATACTAATATTTCATTCCTCAAATACATTAGTATTAAAGTTAAAAGATGAAGATTTTCCTTCTTCGTATTATCATTTACTATGAGAATGAGAATTTACTAACATTTTTAACATACATTGTATGTATGTGAATGAATGGGATTTGTAGATTTAGTTTTAATTTTCAATAATTATGATTATAATAAAACGTATAAGATTATTAATCAACTGTGGCGTTGATAAAGATTTTTTCTAGAGATGGGCGAATATCATCCGCGAATAGTCGAATGCCGCGAATATTGACATTATTCGATATTCGAGATTTTCGAATATTAACGTCAGTATAGCGAACATTCGAATACCTCGAATATCGCGGTATATGTTGACCTCAATTTTGGACTTTGTTTTTCTTTATCATTTGTACATAAATTTAAAGCTATTACAATACTTTGAAGTTATTAATAACAAAGATATTATATTTAAAATTTTTTTTTCACAAACATCAGCCCATACGTTTCACCTTAAATTTGAAGTTTTCGTCTTTCTTTTTTGTTTGTACTTTTTATTTTAATTTTATTTTATCTTAACAATTTCATTCAAATAATGAAAAGGACATCATTAAATAATTATTAATAATAAATAAATTAACTTTTAGGAGTATTCGAATATTCGAGTACCTCGAATATTCGAGATCTGATTAATATTCGTATTCGATATTCGAATTCGAGAAATTTGATATTCGCCCATCTCTAATTTTTTCTACTTCCGTTAGGAAATAGACGTTTTATTTCACTTATTTGAGTTAGGTAATGAACTACATCATTTAACTAGTGAAATAATGAGGTAACATAGCAACACAAAAAAATAAGATATCTTGGTAGACGAATTTTATTATTCTTTTATTTTTTGAATTTATAACTGTCATTAATATGTCAAAATTTCATAATTTCAAAAACGCTCTTTCGTATTTATTAGAACGGAAGTAGAAAAAATATTGTATGAAACTAGTAAGGAAATAAGGTTATTACCTTACTTATGTGTTTACATAACTCGGCTACGCCTCGTTCTACATATTTCACATGCGTAAGGTAATAACCTTCATTTCCTTACTAGTTTCATAAATAGCTATTGTTTATGTGTTTTAAAATAGTTATAGATATTTTAAACCGAGTCAATTTAAGATAATTTGTATATAAAATGTTGTGGTTTGTAATTGTTATTGGCATGTATCCAGTTGTTCAGTTTTTGAGGTTATTTAACAACAAAGACAAAATTAATTGTCATCCAACACTTGGTGAAACTAGGTTTAATAAAATATATAAAATAAACACTTGGCAAAGTCTCACAAAATTCAGCCTCCAAGTCACCTTATGAGGGCATCGTCAGAGGCCGGCCAGCACAGTTAGTAACCATAGACGCGTTTCGCTCTTATTAGAGCTCATCAGTATGGTATAACTCACTTCTTCACCTAGAACAAAGTTCACGTGAAGAAGCTGGTGACGATGAACTGTGCCAGCAGAGAATAAGATCTCTTAACAACAGATAAGATGACATGAGAAGTTCTGTGGAACAGATCATGCCATCTACCGAAAAAAGGAAAAGCTACACAATAGCAATTTAAATAACAACAAAGACAAAATTAATTGTCGCCCATACACTTGGTGAAACTGATGAGCTCTAATAAGAGCGAAACGCGTCTATGATTACTAACTGTGCTGGCCAGCCTCTGACGATGCCCTCATAAGGTGACTTGGAGGCTGAATTTTGTGAAACATAGCCAAGTGTTTATTTTATATTTTTTATTTTGAGGTTATATTGAAATATTGATGTTCTCAGATTGACAGGTTCAGTATGTCATCCGCTACTATCAACCGTCAAAAACAAAATGTTATGTATCGTAATGAACGCTCTTTCGATATGCAACTGGGTTTCATAATGACTTCCTTATGAACGCAAAACATAAAAAGTTATATTTATGTACTGGTAATTTCAGATGAAAGCAAACTGCATAAATAAATAAAATAAATAAATATATCATCACGCCTTTTACCCATCACTGGATGTGGCACTCTGCCTAAGCAGATCTCGGTAAGTGATACATTTTTTCGCGTGAAGTGCGGTTACCAGTCGTCAAATCACGGCCCTCAAAGATGTTAGTGGTGTGAAAGCCACAAGGGTAGATTTAAATTGGTGAAAATTGTTTGTCGGCTGTGGGGATCGAACCAGTGTTTTCAAGATCCACATGCTGACTCGATACCACTGAGCCACCTACCCCATAAAAGTAAATATAAATAACAAAATAAAATATTTTAGTCCTCGAATACGGAAATAAGGATGCTTTTAATTTATCGGTCGCTAACAATGTATTACCAAATTATGAAGAGTCGACGTATGTATGTCAATCGATCTGAAATTATTTGATGAAGTATGGAATTTTGTATTTTATTATTATTTTCATCAATATTTATTCCAAAGAACTGTTTACATAACCTTGTTTTATTTAGATTTTTTTTCCCAGTCCCTCTTTATGAAGATATACAAAAAAGCGATGAAACAAAAACAAAAAATCTATCAGTGATGATAGCGATTCCGTTTTCGCAAAGTGACAAAAGCTGTCACCTGGGATTTATATACTTCAACGTGTCAAAGTTTAGAAAATGTTCGCGAAGGAAAAACTTATCCGGAGATAAAATCCAGTGTCTCATCCCTGTGGATCCGCGATCAACAGAGCTTTTGTCATCAGCATCAGGGTTGCATTCAGCGCCGTGATCGCGCCGTGATCGTGATCTGCAGCATCACTAACATCAGCTGCTGGCAACGACTCAGACACTCTGGTTCAGGACAAATGCGTTGCGTTTTTAATTTCACTCTGGCTGTGCAATCAGTGGCGCAGGAACTTTCAATTATAAAATGATATTTTACTATTGGTTTAGTCAAATATAATCATATTAAAAACTTTAATTGTACATTATACATCTAAAAAGATAAATGTTTGATTTTTAAAGTGTAATTTTTATAACAACAAAGACAAAATTAATTGTCATCCATACACTTGGTGAAACTAGATTTAATAAAATATAAACTAAACACTTGGTTAAGTCTCCCAAAATTCAGCCTCCAAGTCACTTTATGAGGGCATCGTCAGAGGCTGGCCAGCACAGTTAGTAACCATAGATGCGTCTATGGTTATTAACTGTGCTGGCCAGCTTCTGACGATACCCTCATAAGGTGACTTGGAGGCTGAATTTTTTAATTTTTAGTCCGAGAGCTTCAAAGCATCAAAAGTAAACTAGCATAAATAAGATAAAAATTAAAAATTTAATGTCAAACTAAAAAAATACCGGGAGTTTTTTTTATCAGTAAACATAGGGATATGCCATTACCATAGATACAGTTACAAAGTTAGACAGCAATGCATTAGAGCGTTTATTTTAAAAGTAAACATAGGGAAAATAACATTGCTGTCATCTATAGTTGTCAAAGTAATAAAACTGTCCTCTTTCAAAATCAGACCGGGTTAATAGGGGATCAAATAGTGGGGCGTTTTTATATAATTGGAAATTTAAATGGGGAAAATTATTATGAGTTGTTACAAGAGAGAGTAATATTGAGTAAATATTGAGGAAGTGTGGTTCCAACAAGATGTACGAAATTATCTGCACCGGATATTCCCCCAACGATGGCTAGGACGAGGTGCAGAAGTGGAGTGGCCTGCAAGGTCACCAGATCGATTTTTTTCTTTGGGGCCACTTAAAAAGTAAATTTTATAATGGTGGTAGAATGAGTGTAGAACAATTAAAACGTAGAATTAGTGTTGCATCGAATAAGATTCCTCCAGAGCAAATAAATAATGCTATAAATTCATTTTATAATCGTTTAGGCTATTGTTTACAGGTAAATGGGGGTAATTTTTAACAGTTATTGAATTAAAATTCCTATTTAAACATGCAGATGTGAATTTCTGGTTGAACCAGTTCAAAAAGTCAAAATTTTTATTATATGGTTCTATATAGTTCAGGGCACGAGAAATACACTCGTTCAAACCGCATTTCAATATCTCTTTTAGTTTTTGAGTTACAGCGATTTTTGACTTTTTTTAAAGCTCAACTTTGAAAGTCCATAACCAGAGATGTGCATCTACGTGTAATCTTTAATTGTCTACATCTACACGTAGACAATACGTCGACAATTCTAGCGGCGTAGACAATGTAAACAATGTAGATCATGCATCTGACAGTTGTAAAATTGTATATAACCTAAATTTATTCCTTTGTAACTATTGCATGTATTCGTATTCGTGAGCTCGAGTTATTATCGGTCTTTATATAATAAAACTAATAAAGCAAGTGCACGTACATTACTAGACGAATGTCTGTCTTGGGTCTTGGACGAACTGTCATATTTTTAAAATCGATCAACGCGCCATCTCACCAGACGGAGTTTTCTTTGGCGCTATTTTTAACAGAAACCAGTTGACAAATTTTGAACGTTATTTTGAACGTTTTGCCCTGCACAATTAATTTTTTCCATGTAATCCCTAGAATAAAAATACAAATTTCTAACAACTTTTAAAATTCCCTAGTTCTAGGGATAAAATTTCTAATCTGACTTAAGTGAACACAGGTGTTTTCATTGTCTACATAGTCTACATTGTTTACATGAAAAATGAAGACGTAGACTACATGATTGTTTACACGTAGAGAATGGCGTAGATTACTTGCAGTAGACTACACGCACATCTCTGTCCATAACACAAAAACTAAAAGAGATATTGAAATGCAGTTTGAACGAGAGTATTTCTCGTGCGCTAATTAACTTGTACCGGTATTTTGAAAATTTTGCAAATTTTACTTAAATACTTGAAATATTTAAAATTTAGATTTAGTTTTAATTTACAATCATTATGATTATGAACTAATAACAATCATACATTCATAGAGGTCATTAATGTATGATTTTGTATACATTAATAAAACCCATTAGTGAAGAATGAACGGAAACATTGATTAACTTCCCGTGTGTACATTGGGGAAGAGTGAGTCGACGGCAGCTCCGCCACTGTTAGCAAATTGCAATCTCACATGCAAAGCTCTGCAGCCGCAGAAAATTGTTATTGTCGCGTTTTCTAAGCAAATGGCGAGATTCCGAGACACCAGCGCTACTAAAGTGTGGTGTGGAGTGGCGCGAGTCTTCATCTATGGCTCTCATACGGACGTCAACGAAAGAGATAATGGCGCAGATTGCATTGTTCCCGCGCGCGCACATTCGCCCTTGTTTCTTAATTAAAATGCGCAAGAAAACAACGAAGGCTACACGAAAAAATACACCGTAGATGGAGATTTTCCTTCTTCGCATTATCATTTGCTATGAAAATGAGAATTTATTTACTAATATTTTTAATATATACACATACATCCGTCAGTACGGTGGTGTGGATAACGATACGGAATTCAAATCCGGAGATTCCGAGTTCGAATCGCATTCAAGCTAAAAATTATATAAACTACCACACTGCGGCTCGGTGAGTCCGGACCCTGTACTGTAATTGGGATTAAATTCCTGTTGTACAGCGTAACATAAATAAATAAATAAATAAATAAATACATACATTGCATGTATGTAAAATAAAATAAAAATATATATTATTACACCCCTTTTATCGATTATTCCATCGTAATAGATCTCGGTAAGTGATATATTTATACGCATGAAGTGTGATTACCAATCGTCAAATCACAGATGTTAGTGAGGAGGAATTACAGGAGTAATTGTTAACATATGGGGTAGGTGGCTCAGTGGTATCGAGTCGGCCTGTGGATCTTGAGAACCCTGGTTCGATCCCCACAGACGACAAACAATTTTCACCAATTTAAAAATCTATCCCTGTGGCTCCCTCTCCACTAATATCTTTGAGGGCCGTGATTTGACGGCTGGTAACCGCATTTCACGCGACAAAATATATCACTTACCGAGATCTGCTTAGGCAGAGTGCCACACCCAGTAATGGGTAAAAGGCGTGATGATATATTATTATTATTATTATTATTGTTAACATGAAAATTGTTTGTGGACTACGGATATCGAACTTGGATTATCAAATCTAGTCACCTATCACATTCATTTATTCTTAATTCACCCACATCATTTTCTCCCCTTTAATTATTGTTGTGAAGTGTAGTACAAAAAATTCTTCCAAAAATTATGATAAAATAAAATTGCACATATTTGACATTAAATCTTTTATTTTTTGTTCTAATCCATAGCAAACTTAATTTTAAAAAAAATCAAAAAGTATATAATATTTAAATTTAGATATCTCGTTTATGCAAAAAGCTAATTTAAAAATTCTTAATGTGCTGGACGCAGAATTTAATTCTCTAAAACTTTTATTTGCAGCATTTATTTCTCAAATTAAAATAATACCATTTTTTTCAAGGAAAACTGTTAGCAGCTTCATGTAATGTGCCACTTCCGGTTAGTCTATTTTAACCAAAATCTATTATGTTATTTCCATTGATATAGTAGTCTTATATACCAAATTTGGAAAGTTTTAAATTATATTTGAATATAGTTTTTCATGAAAATCTATTATAGACTTCAAGTAAAGTACCACTTCCGGTAGTTGTATAATGACCAAAAAGGGAGGTGCACAACTAGATGTTATAACAGTCCTAAATATAAAGTTTCAATTTTCTACGGCTTATCGTTTTTGAGTTATGCGAGATACGTACGTACAGACGGCATGACGAAATTAGTCAAAATGGATTCAGGGAGGGCCAAAACACCTATTTCCGTTGAAATCTGAGAACCGAAAATTTTCGCGATTACAATACTTCCTTTACTTCGTACAAGGAAGTAAAAATATCTATAGTTTAATACGTGTACAAGGAAGTCATGTGGTGTCCACATCAGATATTTTTTCAAGGAAACCTGTTAGCAGCTTTATGTAATGTGTCACAAAATCTATTATGTTCCATTGATATAGTAGTCTTATATATCAAATTTGGAAAGTTTTAAATTATATTTGAATATAGTTTTTCATGAAAATCTATTATAGGCTTCAAATAAAGTACCATTTCCGGAAGTTATATAATGACCAAAAAGGGAGGTGCACAACTAGATGTTATAACAGTCCTAAATACTTCAATTTTCTACGGCTTACCAGTTTTGAGTTATGCGAGATACATACGTAGGTACGTACGTACAGAGGGCACGACGAAATTATTCAAAATGGATTCAGGGATGGCCAAAATGCATATTTCCACTGAAATCTGAGAACCGAAAATTTTCACGATTACAATACTTCCTTTACTTGTTACAAGGAAGTAAAAATGAATTTGACGTAGTATGAATTTGGTTGAATTGTACCGTAGTAAATAAATAATATAATATCCGTATCATAGGGCAGATGAGAGGCTCATTACAAACACAAATAATTTTCCTGAATCCCTCGTGTTCAGGTAATGCACATCCACATGGTGTGGAAGCTCTGCATTGTCGACAGTGAAGCACCAACGCTCTCCACTCAGCATTTAGCGTTCGGTATTCGGTTCAAGCCTCGTTTAATAAATTCCAGATTCAAAGTTATTCGTGTTTATTGGATTAAATAATTCCCCGACGGATAAGCTCCATGCTTCGTGTGATGAATGCGCGTATTCAGAAAATTTGCGTAAATTAATCATAATTATTCGAATCTCAATAATTTAGGAGGCGGCGAAGCATTTAGCTAAATAATGAAAAGAGTGATTAAAGAGTGACGGCTTCGGGTGTAAACACACTAACACTAACAAGCACACGTCCCGCGTCGCGTGGAATGTGTTGTTGAATATAAATTACGATACAATTAAACCCGCCTCGTAAACAAATTTAATGGGTGGTTGTCTGTCCTCTTGCTCTTCCTCGCGTGTGCGTGTGCGTGTGTGCCAGGGAAATTCGTTTAAAATTTTCAACAATACTCGGTGTGTAAACACTGGACGCATTAGATTGTTTGCCTTCTCACAAGCTAAATGACCTGAAATATGAATGGGGGAGAGTACGGGATGGGTACGTACCTACGTTGGGCTCGTGCTGATTTATGTTTCGTTTGTTCGGAATTATAAATTCACTCAATTTATGTGTATATTCAGATTTATACCGCAATATGTATCACATATTCATAATCATGTAACCAGACTTAAATATTTACACAGAAGCGCAACGCGAAATATATCTCTAATAACAAAATATATCTCTAATAGCAGACGCGGTGGCCGAGCGTGTAAAGGCACATCTCTTAACATACTGTGACGTCACCCGAGCTATGGTTCGTCAGTTCGAATCCGCCTGTCGACAATGTGTGATTTGTCGTTAAATATAAAAATACAGTTACATGTATTTATCACACTCGGGTGTTATAAGCTAGTCACTTATACGTCTTAAATAATGTAGCATTTGACTACGAAAACCGGCAGTACGGCAGTATAAATACTGCGGCTCGGTGTGTCCGGTAGGCCCAGGCCCGATTTGGGCTGTAGCGCCACAGATGATGAATAACATTTATTTATAAATAAGTACTTCTGTTTGGTACTTCAAAATATTGATAAATTTTTAATAGGAATTCACCGAACTCTTATTAGTTTCACCAATGAATCAGTCTCATCCTGACATACTATCCTTGCTTCAACCGTATTCATAGTTCCCTCCATATTAACTCATTTATTCACATATTCGGAATATTTCAACAATCCTTTAATCACATTCAAACTGCTCTTGTTTTGAAAGTAAATTCCACACAATTGCATTTAGACGCTCTATAATAAGGGAAAACGAATCAAAAGGTAAGACAGTAAGGAAATGTCGTACTGCGCTTGTTTTAAAAATGAATTACAAATAAATACTGTAATGAAATAATAATCCTGTGCTTGTCTTTATTCATTAAATTCATTCCGCAATTAATTTTCGCGAAACGTTCCTATCCTGACACACCACTTTCGCTTCAACCACATTCATAATTCTTTTCAAACACGGAATCTTTTGTGCACGCAATAATCCTTTAGTAATTTTTATCCATTTATATCCAGATCGTCCTCAATTTCACCAATCTTTCATTCGACATACATTCCACATGCCCAAACTATTCTAACTGATCTACGAGTATATTCATTCTTCTAACAATATTCCTCTCAATCTCAGACTCATCATACACCAATGTATTCCGGACACGATCTCTTTTAGTATATTTACACACACCCCCCACAAATATTTTTTCTACGATTGTTATGAAAAGTTGACAATTACGCTCTCATTTGTCATCGTAAAGTTGACGTTTTCTGTGGAACAATAGAAAAATATCTTTTTCTACAACCATTAAAAAAGGTAGGCGTTTTTGAACTTATTTTTATTATGAAAGTAGCAGATTTTTGTACTAGTGCAAAAATGTGAATTATTTCTGCAATAAACACGAATAACTTCAATCACTCAATCAAAAAAAACCATCTTTCTGCACTTGATACGTAAATAACTATTGTTGCGCGTCTCCAATGGCAACGCGCGAAAAAGACGTTAAATACGCGCGTTTCCAATGGCAACGTACGAAAAAGATATTAAATGTGCGCTTATTGCAATAGTTACCAGGGATACAAATAAAACAAAAACTTGTCATATTGACAGTTGACAGAATGAATTTATTTTCAGTACGTATACGTTTTTTAATAATTTTCAGATGCAATCGTAGAAAAACTTATGTGTGTATCACGAGCGTAAAGTGTCTTTGTTCCTCTTACACTATTTACCGTGTTCGAGTAACAATAACTCACTTTACGCTCTTAATACACGAATAACTATATTTCCACAGCAGTTATACACCGTTGATATTTTTTTATCTACAACCAACAAATTAGCTGCCGAAAGTTGACACAAAATTGTAAATCTGCCCCTGGTATAAAGTAGCAAATAAATAAATAAAAGCAAGTAATTGTGACGAAATATGATTTATTCTTAATAAATAAGTAACACATAAACTACATTAATTATGTACATAGTAATGTTTAGAGTGTAGGGTATTTGGTGCACTTGAAGGAAGACTGATACAGGCTGCAGGACGAATCACATCTGATGATTCGTCCTGCGTGCTGACGTGAAACTACTCATACCTCGCTAACATCACATCGTCTACAGTTTGGCACATATGGAGTGTACAGTACAAACATTGATCGGTGATTCTTATAAAAATAACAATGGACTTAAACCCTTATGACCGTGTACTGTAACGCGTGGCAAATGTCGAATCGTCCGTGAAGCTTTACAAAGTTGGAGATTCTAATCATTAAAAATATAAGTCTGACTTGTTCTTTATATTACTACAATACTGAGTCTTTTTAGAACAAATGCTGAAATTCGGATTAATATTTTATTAAAAGGGAGCAATTAGCGGATAGATTTAGAACTATTACAAACAGAAAAACAACAAAGACAAAATTAATTGTCTTTGAATGCTCACTTGGTGAAACTAGGTTTAATAATAAAATATCAAACTAAACACTTGTCTAAGTCTCACAAAATTTTATGAGACTTAGACAAGTGTTTAGTTTGATATTTTATTATTACAAACAGAATTATTAATATAAATTACCTATTATTTATTTATTTGACATATGTTATCTACTGAAATCTGTAATTGCAGATATGCCAACTACAGAGTTCAATATTTAATAGAATTAGATGTAAGTTTAGATAATGCAATAATAGTTACTTTTTTATGGACGACGTGTACAAAGTATTTTGTATGCAATTGCATGATTGAAAATTGCAAAATTTGTTTAGAAATTTATATTTCAAATTTGTTATATTCTCAAAAATATGATTTACTTTTAGCGGACGTTACGAACAGCAATGATTGTTTGAACAGGCAGCGCAAATAAATACGAAAAATAAAGTAGTATTGTATATATGAAAATATTATATTGTGTAAATTAATGTTATTTTTCTTCATAGTTACATAAAAATATTAAATCTATAGCAATCTTTAATAGCAAAACTGCCATATTTAGAATTGATTAAAATATATTGTAATACTATTATCTAGTTTATGTTTAAAATACGATATCTAACGAGATCTGCAATTACAAAACTTTTACAAATTATTAATGAGATAAACTACGATCACAGCCACCAATTACAAAAAGTTTATTAATTAATTTACTTAGACATATAAAATTATATTATATATTGCACGGTTTACTATAATCAGTATTTTTTAAGATTCTTAATAGATTAAAATACTTAAAGTACATTAATTTAACTAGACAACTGTATACAAAAATAAAACAACAAATCTACAAAATAATATTTTTTAAGATTTGCTAAGATTAGGATTGCAATCAATACTGTCTCTTCTGGACAAATTACATCAAAATAAATTGAATTTTAAACTTAAATAAATAAATTTATCATCACGCCTTTTACCCATTACTAGGTGTGGCACTCTGCCGTAAGCAAATCTCGGTAAGTGATATATTTTTTCGCGTGAAGTGCGGTTACCAACCGTCAAATCACGGCCCTCAAAGATGATAGTGAAGTAGAGAGGGGTAGATTTAAATTGGAGAAAATTGTTTGTCGCCTGTAGGAATTGAACCAGCGTTCTCAAGATCCACAGGCCGACTCGATACCATTGAGCCACCTACTCCATATAATTAAATTAATAAATCAAATTAAAATTATATGACATATTGCTGTCAAACGTTTGATATGGTTTTATTTAGAGATGGGCGAATATCAAATTTCTCGAATTCGAATATCGAATACGAATATTAATCAGATATTCGAGGTACTCGAATACTCCTAAAAGTTAATTTATTAATAATTATTTAATTATGTCCTTTTCATTATTTGATTGAAATTGTTAAGATAAAATAAAATTAAAACAAAAAGAAAAAGACAAAAACATAAAATTTAATGTGAAACGTACGGGTTGAAATTTGAAATATGGTAAGTCTTCATGATTTTGAAACAAAATATCTTTGTTACTAATAACTTTAAAGTATTGTAATAGCTTTAAGTTTATGCACAAATGATAAAGAAAAACATAGTCAAAAATTGAGGTCAACATATGGCGCGATATTCGAGGTATTCGAATGTTCGCTATACTGACGTTAATATTAGAAAATCTCGAATATCGAATAATGTCAATATTCGCGGCATTCGACTATTCGCGGATGATATTCGCCCATCTCTAGTTTTATTTATTTAAATTATGTTTTAAATTAGCTATTAGTAAATGAAATCCCCAACAATAAAATCTGCCAGGCGTTACAGATTATTCACAAATAAATACATTTGAAGAAACAAAGATATGAAGGGTTCACATCCTATTTTCGCTATCGTCCTCAGAAACTCCCGAATTTCCACTGATCATATGAAGAGTTTATAAAAGGACACTGATACATATCAACAGTTCACTTGCACATCACTTTACGAAAAACACCTCCTCTAAGAGCACCATGAGGCGCTTGTGTCTTGCATCTTCCCACTACCTCGGCTTCTTATTCTTAGCAGCAGCTTGCTGATTTTGTCGCGCTAGCATATGCAGTGGGTCCTTGCCGTAACGTGCAAATACTTCCTTCTTGAACATTTCGAGATGCCGTCGGTTGGCGCTGTTTTGGTTCTCGCGCCAAAGAGGTCGTGAGCGCTTCTGCTGAAGACCCCAATGACACGTGAACACTGGAGAAAGCACGTGGAATTCGTAGTCAGCTACGAACATCTCGTACACCTGCAACGAGAATTACAGAAAATACATTCAAATAGTTATTTGTATAACCATTTGCAGAGGTTAAAGATTGAACTATGAAACTTATTCGATTATTGATTGTAGTTACAGTTGCTAACGGTAACGGTCTGCAAAGTGTGGCAAAGAATATAAAGCACCTGAGGGAAAAAATACACTTTCTTCATGAGGATACATATACTGTTTTGACTACTCTATTAGATAATAACATTTTCATAAATTAATTAGAGATTTAAATAAAATTAGCTCATAGTGGAATCTGAAACACTCAGATACAATTAGGAACCAGCTGAGTAGGAAATGTACTGGAGCAAATCGGGAAATTGTGATAAATATTGTTCCAGTTAGTGAGTTTTTATATAGGTATACATTTTATATAATATTACGCTCTCATTTGTCATCGTAAAGTTGACGTTTTATGTGGAACAATCGAAAAATATCTTTTTTGCGCGTCTCCAATGGCAACGCGCAAAAAAGATGTTAAATGAGCGAGTTTCCAATGGCAACGCGCGAAAAAGATATTAAATGCGCGTTTATTTCAATAGTTACCAGGGATATAAATAAAACAGACACTTGTCATATTTACAGTTGCCAAAATGAATTTATTTTCAGTACGTATACGTTTTGAAATAATTTGAAGATGCAATCGTAGAAAAAATTATATGTGTATCACGAGCGTAAAGTGTATTTGTTCCTCTTACACTATTGCAGCTCTCGCTGCAATTACCGTGTTCGAGTAACAAAGAATCACTTTACGCTCTTAATGCACAAATAACTATTTTGTGCGCGAAAAAGATATTAAATGCGCGTTTATTTCAATAGTTACCAGGGATACAAAGAAAACAGAAACTTCTCATATTGACAGTTGACAGAACGAATTTATTTTCAGTAACTACATGTTTTTTTAATAATTTTAAGATGCTATCGTAGAAAAAATGATGTGTGTATCACGAGCGTAAAGTGTATTTGTTCCTCTTACACTATTGCAGCTCTCACCTTAGACTCGCGCTGCAATTACCGTGTTCGAGTAACAAAGAATCACTTTACGCTCTTAATACACAAATAACTATTTCGTGCCCGAAAAAGATATTAAATGCTCGTTTATTTCAATAGTTACCAGGGATACAAACAAAACAGAAACCTCTCATATTGACAGTTGACGTAACGAATTTATTTTCAGTACATATACGTTCTTTAATAATTTTAAGATGCAATCGTAGAAAAAATGATGTGTGTATTACGAGCGTAAAGTGTATTTGTTCCTACACTATTGCAGCTCTCGCCTTAGACTCGCGCTGCAATTACCGTGTTCGAGTAACAAAGAATCACAAATAATTATTTTGTGCGCGAAAAAGATATTAAATGCTCGATTATTTCAATAGTTACCAGGGATACAAACAAAACAGAAACCTCTCATATTGACAGTTGACGTAACGAATTTATTTTCAGTACGTATACGTTCTTTAATAATTTGAAGATGCAATCGTAGAGAAAATTATGTATGTATCACTTTACGCTCTTAATACACAAATAACTATTGTTTTTGTCGCGATCTTAAGAACCACTATAAGCTACTGGCATTATTGGTATTAAGTTCCTGTTGTACAAATAAATAAAATCAATATAAGGGTCGTCTTTTATCCGTCAAACATTCGTGATTGTTCGAGCTTGCTATTTCATCTTCTTAGAATTCTACGCTGTGTTCGCTGATTACAACGTTCACACACCATTAGCTACTCGCTACTCTCTACCTGTGTGTTTCTTGTGAATCCGTAGCCTAGGAAGCGTTCGTCGTGCGGCGGCACCGAGTCCAGCGCGACGTAGAAGGGCTCGTACAGGAACTCGAAGTTCGTCACACGGTGACTGATGTGAACTTCCGGACCGTCCGTCACCGTACTCTGCCATCTTTAACACGAGAAAGAAAGGGAAAAATAGTCGCCGTGAGATGAATACGAAAAATGTTTCAAGAACAGGAACGATTAGGATTGATCTACACTTTTACAGAAAGTACAAAAAATACATTCGATAATATAGAACAAAGGTTCTTAACCTTTTCTTTATTATATTTTTAATTACAATACTTCCTTTACTCCGTACAAGGAAGTATTGTAATTATTCTCAGATTTCAGTGGAAATACGCATTTTGGCCATCCTGAATCCATTTTGACTAATTTCGTCGTGACTCAAAAATGGTAAGCCATAGAAAATTGAAACTTTATATTTAGGACTGTTATAACATCTAGTTGTGCACCTCCCTTTTTGGTAATTATATAACTTCCGGAAGTGGTACTTTATTTGAAACCTATAATAGATTTTCATGAAAAACTATATTCAAATATAATTTAAAACTTTCCAAATTTGGTATATAAGACTACTATATCAATGGAAATAACATAATAGATTTTGGTTAAAATAGACTAACCGGAAGTGACACATTACATGAAGCTGATAACAGTAAAAAAATGGTATAATTTTAATTTTATAAATAAATGCTGCAAATAAAAGTTTTAGAGAATTAAATTCTGCGTCAAACACATTAAGAATTTTTAAATTAGCCCTTTGCATAAGCGAGGTATCTAAATTTAAATATTATAAATATATATATATATATTGTTTTTTAATTAAGTTTTTAAGATTTAATGTCAAATATGTGCAATTAAAAAAATATCTATAGTTTAATACTCGTATAAGGAAGTCATGTGGTGTCCACATCAGCTTTTTTTTTAATAAGCATGAAAACTCGATGCCTTCCCTTTTAGATATTATCAAGACACAAAATTTTTCAATTATTACTCATATTATTATTGGAGTTTAAAGTAAAATAAAATATCAGTATAATATATTTTTTTAATTAATTATTAAATATATTGAAACGTACAAAAAAAACACAAAATTTATTATTTATTGAGCCTGCTTTGATGTTACAAGCTTCTCAGTGTACGGTGCTGGGGACTATAATGCACAATGGAGATTATTTTCACCGTCCAATCTATTGCGCTGTTTTGTTTTTATACTAAGCAGAGCAGAAAAGTCAGATTCACAACGATTTACATTTGGAATATTGTCCGGATTTTATACTCTGCCGATAGTGAAAATTAAAAAAGTGGGTATACAAATTAAATCTACCCCTGTGGCTCCCTCTCCACTAATATCTTTTGGGGGCGTAATTTGACGACTGGTAACCGCACTTCACGCGAAAAAATATATAAATTACCGAGATCTGCTTAGGCAGAGTGCCACACCCATTAATGGGTAAAAGGCGTGATGATATATTTATTTATTTGTTTACATTGGTTTAGTCTGAGAATGTGGATCAAGAATGAAATAAAATATGAATGAAAAAGATAAAAGTTGGTAAAATGAAGAGTGAAAGATTACAGATAAGAAACATTTGAAAACTGAGTATTTCTTGGCAAAAATATGATTCAAATAATTGTCTCGTAAAATTGAGTAAAGACATGACAGGCGAAAAAGAATAAAATTTATATTAAACAGATTTTCAGAAAGTTTCGAAATGATTTATGAATTGGAAGAAAGCGAAAGAAAATGCAAGATAATATCTGATATACAGCTGACGTTAAAATGAAAACGATTTATAAAAATGGAATCTATCCAATTTGTTTAAATAACACGATGCCAGCATTTTTTGTTTCCATCATTTTTATTATTGAATATATCAGTCAGAATACTGATATGTATCTATCTCGTAAATTGCATTCATTCTTGTCGGGTTGATCGATACGTGCTTCCATCATTCAATCTCAAACATGATGTGATTCTTATTTTTAACTGCAATCAATTCGAAAAACCAATCACATTTTCATATTTTACTGCAATGCATGCTATTTCACCAACATGCATTTTCTTTTAATTATCTTCTACATATTGTGAAATATAAAATTGTATGAATGGAATCATGAATGCAGATGAACCGGAAGTATTCAACGAAAATTTATTTAAAATCAAAAGAAAGTCGAATATTTGACAATTTTTCTTTTATTTATTGAAATAAAATTGATTATTATTTAACTATTGGTGGCGCCATTAAAGTCTTTCCAGCGAAATGTAATATGTAGACCGATTTAGCAGCAGAATTTTAATATCTAGAATTAAAACATTTTTATCGAAAATAAATTAAGAGAACAGCAGAAAATAGCTCTTTATGAAACTAGTAAGAAAATGAAGGTTATTACCTTACGCATGTGAAATTTGCAGAACGAGGCGTAGCCGAGTTATGTAAACACATAAGTAAGGTAATAACCTATTTCCTTACTAGTTTCATACAATATTTTTTCTACTTCCGTTCTAATAAATACGAAAGAGCATTTTTGAAATTATGAAATTTTGATATATTAATGACAATTATAAATTCAAAAAATAAAAGAATAACACATCAGAATTCGTTCACTAGTTGAATAATGCAGTTCATTACCTAACTGAAATAAGTGAAATAAAACGTCTGTTTTCTAACGGAAGTAGAAAAACTAATTTCCCACTTTATGCGCCTATAACCCTATAATATATTTGATGTATGTAATCGTAGTTTATATAACAAGGGAGTAAAGTTCATCATTATTTGTCGAGAGCAAACACTGGATCCTGAGGGCATAGCCCGAGGGATTCAATCAATTCTGCCAAATAGTGATATTTTACTCATGTGATATATACGATAATTTATATACAAACGACAAAATTCTTGAATCTTGAATCACTTTATTTGCCCTCGTTAAATAATGAAGCACATTAAGTAATAATTTTGATAAGAATAAAGGTAACATTATTTACCGGTTGTATATTAGTATGTTATGCATCAAGGGAGGGAAACAAGAGATAATCGCGCTATCTCGGGAAGCATATTATACTTTTCGTAACAAGTGCACAAAAATTACTGTCTTATCGGGACAAATGTCAAATATGGGTTGCGTAACTAGTTACCTAGGAAACGCCGCAAACAGCTAATAATCGTAGTCTTTAGGGAGAGAAACATCCTACCTAGGGAGACAAAAATTTAAGAAATTAAATCCTTATCTTCAATTGTTTTGATCTAAATTGTAGATTCTCTTAATTTTCTAGCATTGTAAGATAACAGGTCTTGTATACCACTTGGTATATCTGGTATAGCATACGCCATTATTGCTGTCAGGAAAAGTACTATCACCTGGAAAAATAATGAAACATCCTACCTAGAAAAGCAGCGTTTCCCTCTCTAAAATTAGGGAATAAGAACGTGTTTCTTGTGCATGTGTTACCAAAAAATAATATTAATTGTATTGACAAAGAGAATGATGATCTATGTCTCACCTGGATATGTTAGTAGCATACTGATTATAGATGAACACCTTGTGATGAAAGGGCCTAGCAAGTCCTTTATTAGCCAACCGAACCAACTCGCTTTTATTCGCCGGGAATCTGACCCGTTCATCCAGCTCATAAGTTGGAATAACATAAGCGCACTTTCCTTCACAAGTAATTCTCCTGAGGAACAGATCTAGTCCTTCTGCAGCTCTCATACTCGGTATTATATCCACATCCGTTAAAAACACATTGTTCGTCTGACAATTTTTCCTTGCAAGATTCCTTAGGTGATTTTGAGGATACGGATTTTTAAACCGCCATTTTGTTACTGCCATTGGACGTTGTTTCAACAAAAGCTGCAAGGTAGTTTCAGGTTTGAAGCAATTCATAGTAGGTAAATCAATCAGATCAACAACAACCAAAGTAGGAATTCTATCTTTAGGAAAAGCAAGATGAAAGTTAACCCTGTCTTTAATCGCAGTGTGGCAACGTCGCAGATAGACTATATACGTCATCAGTAGCCTAAACTCTTCATCTCCTGCTGCATATAACGCAGCCGATATAGGACCAGTCCAATGATGTGCAACTTGAACCAACGAGAATAATTTCTCCAGAGATGATTGTGTAGCTAGAGTAACAGAAAACTGCGCACTTAATGTTGAAAACTTGTTACCGACTACGACATTGTCGAACATCTTGAAAAGCCTCCTGGAGTCCCAGCGGCCGAGATGGAGGTCTAGGTGTTGAAAGGGTTGTTCGTCGAGGATGACGCCGGAGCCGGCGGATGATGTGTTGCCTGGAGCAGGAGGGTGACGACAGGTTGAGACAACGGTGTCGGGCTTGACAGCGACCCCGACGACGACTCCTGGAGCACACTCGGGGCCGTGCATGAGACGGACAGTCAGCAGGATGTTGTAGATGGTAAGGACTAGTACACTGACAATACTTAGGTTCCATAGACGACATAGTGCCTGGAGGACAAACAGAATACAAAACAGAAATTAGAATTTTACAAAAACTTCTTGACGAAATAACTGCTAAGATTATACGTCTCTATTATGCCCTAATCCACATCGTGGATCTTAGAGTTAACAACAACTCAAGAAAAATATTTATTTATGCTACTCTTAAAACAGGAATTTAATCTCAATCACAGTACAGGATGAAAATTTAGTATTTGTAAATTACAGAAAATTGCAGTATTTAATTTAATAATTTACTAAAATGTAATTACTTCAATCACGGGGTCCAAACATATTCTATAATAATTTTTTATAAACCTATTTAAGAGCGGAAAGTATGCAAATTGGCGACGGCAAGTGCGAACCTATAAATATACATGACAATTGCACTTTTTTGCTAGGCATCTTGATATATCTGGAGTACAGTCACAAAACGAAGTAGTTAATGAAATTACTGGACAAAAATGGTAGACTAAATGAGTAACGAAAGTAATAATAAATGTATCACACAATAAAATATAAAATAAAGTAGGCAACAATATTACTATTAACTATCTTTTGAAACATATTTCAGAACTCATGGTTATAGAAAAATATAGAACTCATGTTCCACAAACTTAATTCGATTGAATGTATAAAACAGATTGCCTAGGCAATGTACTAAATTTCGAGTCCAAAAGTGTATTATTTACCACTTATTTTTTGTTTGGCTCGCTTATATATAACCTCGTAGACTATTTGCTCCACATACGTAAGTTGTTACATGCAAGTCTAGCTCAAATTATATCGAATTTTATACATTTATTTAATACTTAATACCTATACAAATTTTTAACTCATTTAAAGCAAATTAATTTTTTTGAAATTTTTTAAATTATTTTCCAAGGGGTTCCCCTTGGGATTTTTATGATTTTTAAACAAATTGCTCTGAAACTATTTCTCGTACGAGAATAATGTAACGAAATTTTACATACATATGTATTTCAACGTGCTGAATCCAATGGTGTAATGTTTATGTCCATAGTTTTTGAAATAATGGTCAAAAACTGTACGAGGACAAAAATTGGCGAAATTTAATAAAAAAATAAAAAATCGCAAAAACTGTATTTGACAAGGCTCACTTCATTCGCATATTAATCAAAACAAAACAAAAAAGAGGTAATCGGTTTTAAATAGGGTATGTGGATAAGATCTAATGTTGCCATGTACAATTTGAAACCATAATTATTTTCATGTTTCTCTCTATTTGGAACATACTGTATGTTGCTTTGTTTTATAAGGTTAAAGATCAAACAGATGTTTAATTTTTTAGTAAACAGTAAATATTTGTCTGCTGCCAGACATACCATGTCCTTGTTCACAATTCATTTTAATTAAAAGTTTTATATTGTAAGATAGAACTATATATACATATATTTACTTTTTAAAATATATTATACATTAAAATATGTACTAAAAGTAATAAATAATGCTCTTGATAACAGTACATTTTTGTTAACTAGATGATTAAATTACTTAATATACAGTGTTGTTAAAAATAAACAATATTTTCTAATCTAAAATTAGCTAGTTTAATCATTTTCACACCTTGCCATTTTCAATCAAAACAAGAATCTGTATAGATACAACACAGAACTGATTACCAGTTAAAATACGATTAAAATAGAATATATATTCATTATTCATTTAAACATTTGAATGACTAAAATTATTAGTAGTTAATAAACAATTTAGAAACTTACCTGAACCATTGATTATAATCATTTATTGTGTGAGAACCGCACAAGATACACCAACTTGAATCAGTATAAAATCATAGCAAACCACGCTACTAAATATAGCCACTAGCGAGCCATTTCAACACTCATACTACCACAGCGAAACTAGCAAGCTAACACTTGTAAATAAAATTCACAAAGACCTTCGCGGGAAACTCTCCGACATGTCGCGATTTTCTTCACGTTTTCACATCACAAACTGTAAATGAAAACCGATTTTCCTAAACAAACTCAACGTCCATGATGGACAGTATTGAGCAAGTGGTGCGTGTGCAATGGATGTGCGCATGCCCGGGTTTGAAACCGATCGATGAGGACGCCTAGCGTCGCGACGGAATGCGTACTTTAATTCGAAGAATTAAATTTAAAACTAAACATTAAGATACCGCTATTTTCAAGTTTCTACATAAATATATTTTCTGGCTCATAAGTTTTTATGATGCTATAATTTTGGTCGCGTAAACAGTTGTTTAATGTCGAATAAACAATTGGAAATGTTTGTATGCATCGAGAAAACTGTCGGAAGGGTTTATTTAAACAATTTCGCAGCGCGTAAAGCAATGAATTTTAAGAGCATTTTCATAGCATTGTTTTTGACATTATTTTTAAACTAATAAACATTTTATAAACTATTACCTTGGATATGTCACTTTTTATCAGAGTTCGAAGATATATATCGATCGATATATATCATGATATTTATTTTGATATATATCGTCATATTTTTGCAATGATATATATCCATTATATAAAAATAACAAATAGTTATATATCTCAAAAACTAAATGTGATATGAAAACGCGCTCAAATGCATTAATTTTCTCGTGCTTCAGTTAACTTATAAACATAGTTTCAGCGATTTCTATTTTTTTTCAATTTTCCGCCAAAAAAATCGCAAAAAGCGGTTTTTTAACATTTTCTCGAAAACCAGAAGTCATATGCATTTGAAGATTGCACCACTGGATTCAGTGGGTCAAAATACATATGTATGTAAATTTTCGTTTTAATAATCCTACGATTAAGGATTTTTGGGAAAATTGAATTAAAATCTGAATAAACCAAAAGGGTACCCCTTAGGAAATAATTTAAAATATTAAATTGCATAAAATTGTATGAAAATTTGCTTATAAGTCAATTCGGACACGGGGAATTCAACGCCGTTGAGCGCATATCCATATCTTGTTTAGTTTTTGAGATATAGCCTCCGGAAAAGTGAAATTTATCGAATTTTTCATTTTTTCTACTTTTCCGAGGCTATATCTCGAAAACTAAATGTGATATTAAAACGCGTTCAACGGCATTAATTTTCTCGTGCTTCAGTTAATTTATAAATATAGTTTCAGCGATTTTTATTTTTTTCAATTTTCCGCCAAAAATATCGCAAAAAGCGGTTTTTTAACATTTTCTCGAAAACCAGAAGTCATATGCATTTGAAGATTGCACCACTGGATTCAGTGGGTCAAAATACATATGTATGTAAATTTTCGTTTTAATAATCCTACGATTAAGGATTTTTGGGAAAATTGAATTAAAATCTGAAAAAACCAAAGGGGTACCTCTTAGGAAATAATTTAAAATATTAAATTGCATAAAATTGTATGAAAATGTGCTTATAAGTCAATTTGGACACGGGGAATTCAACGCCGTTGAGCGCATTTCCATATCTTGTTTAGTTTTTGAGATATAGCCTCCGGAAAAGTGAAATTTTTCGAATTTTTCAGTTTTTCTAAATGTGTACAAAAACTAAAATTAAAAAATAAATATCCAAAAAGTGATATTTATCTGATATATATCCTATATATCAGATATTTTGATATTTATTATAAATATCATGATATTTACGAACCCTGCTTTTTATTATACATTTTAAAATTAAATAAATATATAATATCGCGCCATTAAATTAAAGTATATGGAGTAGGTGGCTCAGTGGTATCGAGTCGGCCTGTGGATCTTGAGAACCCTGGTTCGATCTCCACAGCCGACAAACAATTTTCACCAACTTTACCCCTGTGACTCACCATTCACTAATATCTTTGGGGCCGTGATTTGACGGCTGGTAACCGCACTTCACGCGAAAAGTATATCATTTACCGAGATCTGCTTAGGCAGAGTGCCACATCCAGCAATGGGTAAAAGGCGTGATGATATATTTATTTATATTTCAGGAAGCATTCATAACGTAAACTTTCAGACACATCTTTCATATTTAGAAATCGGAAATACGCTCTTCTTTTCTGCTCAATCGCTTATTTTACCTCATCATTCCACCATGCAGTCCTTGGACAAGATCCTAATGATATTGATGATTGTTCCCATTTCAAAATTATCTTCATTTATTACTCTCGAACAAATCTTTTACATCATGTTAGTTTTATTGCAATATTTCTTTGGTAAAAGCAGGGAAAAAGCAGAGCGACCATAACGTTTGTTACGTGTATTTTACTACACACAATACATATGCGTCATGCACACAACGTGGACAAAATATGAGCTTGTTTTTACATCCAGAGATCGCGATCGTTTTTACCGGCCGAGCATCGCTGCGAAATAATTAATTATTGTTGCCAGACACAAAAACATAAATACGACTTATGACTATTAGTGTCGCCGGGATGAAAATCCCGAAAATATTAAATACGCTACACGAAAAATGCATTTCACACTCAATGTTTACATTTCTTTATTGCGCAATGTTCGCTATTTGTTATTATTATTCATTTTATTAGCATGTATTGGTTTAGCATTAATCCTCGAAACAATATATTGCTTTTACGCAAACTTCATAAATTGCTAAATTTGAACGTTAATTTAATACTATGTATATGTATATGAAATAACTATGTCAATGAAACTATTAACCAGGGCTTTCACAATATAGTTATTTTTTATTCTAGTTTGCGAAATGTTACTTTTGCATTCGAGAATAAAAGATTTTTTGCGAACAAAAGCATTTCACAATCGAGTATCAAACAACGTTTTTTCCAAAACTATGTCCTAAAATTAGTAATAATGTAATGAGAAAATTTTGACGTTTAGGATTAATTAATCTGACATCTAATGTCTCCATGACAACAATATATGTAATATAATTGCTATCAAATCTGGCATTTTCTGACTACGAATTGACAGCTGGTTGGCAATAGAAACCAAACAAACGTTCTAATTTGTTTCTGCGATTTATTGGGATTCGCATTGCATTTCTCAAGAAACTATTCCAGTACACCAGTTAGCTTCCTCAAGTGAGATAAATATGAATAATTGCTCAATTGGAACATTAAATATACATTTTGTTAAAGAATAGAAGTATTGTTTCTAAGCAAAGAAATAAAGTGACAAATTTTATTAAATTGTGAGCCTTTCTTCTATCAAAATATTGCAGGATGCAAAAAACTTTTGCATCCTGCATGCAAAAGTCTTTTGCTTTCTGTAGAAAAAAACACTCATTTCGCGTGTTGATAGTTGTCATGTAAATTTTAATTTTATATGACAGTTTTCGAAAAAATATATTTGTCATACTATTTTACCTTTCTCTAAGTATAATGCTCAGTTGCACCGCAGTTTTCTTTAAATGAACAATATTATATTGAGATGAACTGTCAGACGAGTAACTTAATTGTTATCAAAAAAATATTCGGTGCCATATTTTCCATTTAAATCAGTCTTAAAATTTAAGTGAAAGCGCTGCATCTGACCAAAAGTCTAGCATTTTGTTGTCACAGATATATATATAAGCTTGAAGTGCTGTTACCGGCCATCAAATCACGGCCCTCAAAGATGTTAGTGATGGGAACAGTACGGTGATGTGGATAGCGATGCGGAATTCGAATCCGGAGATCCCGAGTTCGAATCTCACTCAAGCTAAAAATTATATAAACTAGTACACTGCGGTTCGGTGAGTGCGGACCCTGTACTGTAATTGGGATTAAGTTCCTGTTGTACAGCGTAACATAAATAAATAAATAAATAAGAATTTACCACGTATATGTGGAAATCAATAGAATGACAAATTTGTTTAAAACTAATCTAATGGATAAGACAAATCCATCAAGAACATGCAGAAATAGGATATACTTGGCATGATATGAAAATAAATGCCAAAGATAAAATTGAATGGAAGAAGATCATTGGAAAATTGTGCAATGAAACAGAGGAAACGTCAGTGCAAGACTAGCATCCTTGCACTCAAAACTGCTGATGAATCATCTTGTAAGATGCCCTATGCTCCATAAGGAGCGAAAGGACTTATTGATGTGAAACATCTATAGGCTCACTTGTAAACCGAATTGTTGGCGTGGCGACGCTTGCCGTGGCGACGGGTCGCCACGCTATAACAATCAAATATATTCTTTAGAGCCTAGTTGTTAAAGCCTAGAATGGCATGAAATCGGTCTTTAGCTATTAATTGAAATTATGTTCTAACTTGTTACGTACATGCCTAGCGACTTTAATCGTCAGTCTACGAACGAATTTTGTTTAAAATGTCGTGTTTTATTTGTGTCTCAAGTAAAAATATTGTAAAATCAGTGATTTTTTAGTGAAATATAAGGGCAATATAGTGTAAGTGTTAGTGTATACTGGATGTGAAGTGAATTTATAGTGGTACGAGCCTGGAACTTTTCAGAGAGGAATGGATAGGACTAAGTACACGCCAGCCAAAAGGTAGATGCATTATTTGTTTGTATTAGAATATAGTTTTTATTAAAAGAAATTAGTATGAATGTTTGGCGAAGATTTACTACCAAATATTTAATTTATTTATTTTTAAGATGTTCACGCAATCAATCATTTCGAAGAATGTCAGTTTCGTAAAGAGGCCTTTAAAATTATTTTCTTCCCGAAAAGTTCCACAAATCATTTATAAGACTTATCTTTCCAAAAATCTTCCCAATCATTTATAAAACTATAATCTTCCCAAAAAAATCTTTTTCTACGATTGCTATGAAAAGATGACAATTACGCTCTCATTTGTCATCGTAAAGTTGAAGTTTTGATGTGAAACATCTATAGGCTCACTTGTAAACCGAATTGTTGGCGTGGCGACGCTTGCCGTGGCGACGGGTCGCCACGCTATACTGAGGTATACATATATATATATATATATATTTTATATGTAGTAGAGTGTACGGTGTGGCTTCTCACTCAGTTCGACGTTGTTGTTTACTACGGTACACATAACCTGCGTTTTATTTAATTTTTTATTTTAATTTTTGACAATAACATGATATGTGTGATAGTGATAACTCAGAAGATCAAAGTGATCAACCTTGTGCAAAGAAAGTGAAACTACACTATGGCATACTACCAAGTCATCAGTAAGTAGAATTTTCTGTAAGAAATTCGTAATACTTCATTTTTTCATTAGGCTATATTTAATTCCTGTAATAATATTATCTTTTATGCATATTACTTGTACACACACGATGTTTCACATCTGCCAGGCGTCCCATGACGGCTCACATTTTTATTATTATTAATCTAATGAAATGAAAGCTATTTTAACAGTATTCCATTAGTGACATTAATAAGTGATAATTTTTCACTGTAATTAAATCTCCTTGGCTACCAATAAAATAAATGCTATTTTCATAAACATCAATTGAAAAAAATCGGTCGAAATGGCAAATTTTCGATGGGGAATTGCTTCTATAGAAGAAAGTTTTCAACTGGCCGACATGTTTCCACTAATCCTACTTATGGTTCTATTAATTGTAATTTGGTTTGTAATGGGGTAGGTGGCTCAGTGGTGGACCTTGAGAACCCTGATTCGATCCCCACAGCCGACAAACAATTTTCACCAATTTAAATCTACCCTTGTGGCTCCCTCTCCACTAATATCTTTGGGGCCATGATTTGACTGCTGGTAACCGCACTTCACGCGAAAAAATATATCACCTTCCGAGATCTGCTTAGGCAAAGTGCCACACCCAGTAATGGGTAAAGGCGTGATGATATATTTATTTGGTTTGAAAGTTCTGCTAATTGATAATTGACCTCCAGCTTATAGAGAAATCGGAACCATAAGAATGCTGTAACATTTTTAGTTACAAGTAAAAGTTGATCACTTTCAACGTTAAAAGCACTTTTCATATTCAAATATAAAAAAATTTAACTACAAAACTTGACAATAGAATGGTAATATATTCAAGTCATGGCCTCCCAATAAAAAGTTGTTGCTTCAGGTTTCAGACAAAGAAACAAACGAACGAAGGAACAGCGCGTCCTCGTGTTCTCGGCAAGGCTCTATTGATATAAAGCGAAAGAAACTACAAACTGAATTACAAAACTCGTGTTAAGTATCAGCAAGAAGCTGAGGAACCTACAGGAATAACTCCAACACCTAGCGGTACAACTTTACACTTGTGTTCTCTTATACAATTTATGGAGTGCGGTGCACTTTACTTGGCTCCGCTGCAATATTTAACACCAGGAATACCGTAAGTACAAGTAGCTCCTATTTACAACATAGAGGAAATAGTATGTATAGAGGATGCCTCCTCACTGAGGAGCACCACTGGGATCTACAAGTTCTACGATATTAATAGCCCAATTTAACGACATCATTAAATTTATATATTTTGCATAAAATATTGTATTTTATATATCAAGGGAGAGAAATGCATTACATACACTTCTCGCACACTGTATATATAATATTTTTTCCACGACCTGAAGATATAAAGTGATTACTACTATATAAGTCACCAATATTTAGCGCATGTAAACTTTATAACTCTGTACAGTCGCAATTAGATAATTATGACACAAAAAAATATAAATAAATAAAATAAATATATATATATCATCACGCCATTTACCCATTACTGGGTGTGGCACTCTGCCTAAGCAGATCTCGGTAAGTGATATATTTTTTCGCGTGAAGTGCGGTTACCAGCCGTCAAATCACGGCCCTCAAAGATCACTTACCAAGATATGCTTATTGCAGAGTGTCACATCCAGTAATGGATAAAAGGCGTGATGATATATTTATTTATTTAGCTTGAGTGCAATTCGAATTCTGTAATACCGCCGTACTGCCGTATTCTAAGAACTTAATTTATATATTTTAGCATATTTTAAGGAAGATATAGACAAAATTCATTTCCATAGCAAAAAATCGAAATAACGGAAAAATCATTAGCATTTTAAATGAATTTGTATCACTTTCTGTCTTAAAAATAGAGATATTCTAAAAACATAAATAATTTTAGTTAAAAACTTGTAGTAGATGGAGGAAAACAATTCCGTGGCAGAATGTAGTAAACGTTCTCATAATTCAGTATCAAACATCTCTCACATTAAGCACCACTTTCCACTTTATATCCCGAAAGAAATCAGTGACAAAAAGGATGAAAGTCTCAAGAAAAATATTTCTCGTTGTACGGATAAAAAATCGTATCACATTTTCTCCACTTAATGCATAATGGCATAAAGGCAACCGCTACCATTAACAATCCCTTGTAAGATTGGTGCGCGCGTCACCATGTCATGCAGATGTCGATTGCATGTTTAACACACTGAAGTGGATTTACTCCCCTGCTTGAATAATGTTTCTGCTCCCCCTCGTGTCTGTTCAGAGAACATTCATTACCTGGGATCGAATGTTCACTACCAGCCCAATTCTCTAAAGCGTTTTAGCTAAACCTGAATTTTGGATTAGGTTTAAATAACTCTAATATAACCTTGGTACCATTTGGTTTTTGAAAAGTTATCGGACTAGAATAAGATTAACTAATCTAAAATCCAACTTTTTTAAGAATCAGATTATACAAGTTTGTGTAACAACAAAGACAAAATTAATTGTCATCCATACACTTGGTGAAACTATGTTTAATAAAATATAAACTAAACACTTGGCTAAGTGTCACAAAATTCAGCCTCCAAGTCACCTTATGAGGGCATCGTCAGAGGCTGGCCAGCACAGTTAGTAACCGCTTTTATTAGAGCTCATCAGTATGGTATAACTCAGTTTGAATTAAAACCAATTTATTTTGAACTTCCATTATCTTTATTAGTGAAAAAAATACTTTTAACAATTTATAATAATAATATAACAATATATGTTATAAATTGTTAAAAGTATTTTTTTCACTAATAAAGATAATGGAAGTTCAAAATAAATTGGTTTTAATTCAAAGTGAATCATTATCTTATAAATTTAAAAATAGGTATAACTCACTTCTTGACCTAGAACAAAGTTCACGTGAAGAAGCTGGTGACGAAGAACTGTGCCAGCAGAGAATAAGATCTCTAAAAAACGTTAAGATCACATGAGAAGTTCTGTGGAACAGGCCATGCCATCTACAGAAAAAAAGGAAAAGCTACGCAATAGCAATTTAAATAACAACAAAGACAAAATTAATTGTCATCCATACACTTGGTGAAACTAGGTTTAATAAAAAATATTAAATAAACACTTGGCTAAGTCTCACAAAATTCAGCCTCCAATTCACCTTATGAGGACATCGTCTGAGGCTGGCCAGCACAGTTAGTAACCACTATTATTAGAGCTCATCAGTATGGTATAACTCACTTCTTCACCTAGAACAAAGTTCACGTGAAGAAGCTGGTGACGAAGGACTGTGCCAGCAGAGAATAAGATCTCTAACAAACGGTAAGATGACATGAGAAGTTCTGTGGAACAGGCCATGCCATCTATCGAAAAAAAGGAAAAACTACGCAATAGCAATTTAAATAACAACAAAGACAAAATTAATTGTCATCCATACACTTGGTGAAACTAGGTTTAATAAAAAATATAAAATAAACACTTGGCTAAGTCTCACAAAATTAAGCCTCCAAGTCACCTTATGAGGGCATTGTCAGAGGCTGGCTAACACAGTTAGTAAAAAATAGACGCGTTTCGCTCTTATTAGAGCTCCTCAGTATGGTATAACTCACTTCTTCACCTAAAACAAAGTTCACGTGAAGAAGCTGTGTGACGAAGGACTGTGCCAGCAGAGTATAAGATCTCTAACAAACGGTAAGATGACATGAGGAGTTCTATCGAACAGGTAATGCCATCTACCGAAAAAAAGGAAAAACTACGCAATAGCAATTTTAATAACAACAAAGACAAAATTAATTGTCATCCATACACTTGGTGAAACTAGGTTTAATAAAAAATATAAAATAAACATTTGGCTAAGTCTCACAAGTTTTTGTCTTTAGTTAAATATATAAATAGTCTAACATAAGTTAATTGTGAATATCAGCAGACTAACATCTAGTATGGTATTATCTTTTACGGTTTTAATAAATAATGTATCTTAGTTTTTTGCTGTGCAGTTTTCTTCGTGTAACAAACCATCAATCATAATATTGTAGTTACCTAGAAGACTACAGCTTTTCACTTACTTTATCCATTACCGATAGTTTCTATCGTATAACAAGATTACATCTGTACCCATTAAGTTTTAAAAACTATTTCACTTCTACATCACTTCAAAAATTGTTATTGACAGCTGCTAGTGTATACGGTGCTTAATTCCCAACGGTGAATTTATTCTCTTTTCTATCATGGTTCATAAAATTTCTTCGTGTATGCAGGACCGGTGCGGTGAAAATGAAAATGCTATATGTTTTTAATACCTTTTCTTCAAAATAATCAGGAAAATTTGTTTGTCATGTTCACATTTATTCCACTGTTTTCATAGGGCACCTATATATATTTTTTTTCACGACGCTGTCAGAAAGTGGTATTTTTCATCTCAAGGAAAGAAAATATGTTTTTCCACGATCGAAATTTGGTTTCTATGACACCCGAATCATATTATAAATAAACAATTTTCATCCGCCATTCCGTTAATTATTATTTATTTACCAGTAACGATGGGAATAAAATATTTTTTCTGAAATCGTCAAGAAAATGCATACTTTTCTGACGCATTTTAGTATGGAAAGTAAGTGTTTACCAAAACATTTGCAAAACAGTCAGGTAAAGTACTTTCTTGACTAGTCAGGAAAGTACTTTACCTGACTCAAGTAAATAAACTAAATAACTAAAAAATCCATAACGTAAATACTAAATATACAATTGCTTAAGTTACTAAAATTTATGCATGACACTGGCGAATTTGAAGCTAAATTATTTATTGTAATCGATAAATTACTTGGAGATTCAGTGAATAAAATAAGCAAGTAGCACATTTTCTGACAAATTATTTACTTTATTTTGCTTTTTCCAATCCATGAAAATTTCATACTCTTTATCATATCGGTCTTTGGACTTGCTCGGTAATAAATTTTCAACAGCCGCAGTTGCTTGATTTAAGATTTCAGGAGGAGAACTTGAAAATACCGCCTCATACTGATTTTCATCTATATTTGTCAACATTATAAAGAAATCTTCTCTGTCAACAATATTACTTTAGACACAAATATGTTCAATAGATTTTTCACATCAGATGTTGTTTTCAACAACTTTTGTTATCACCTTGGATATGTAGTTTGCTGCCAATATGATTCTTACCAAAAAATTAAACATTTTGAAATATTTATTATTAATTATATTGATAAAATATAAATATGAACGATTTCAGAAAAAATAGTATACATAATACGTCACGAAAGTGTTTTACTTGACTCAGCGAATTAAAATACTCGGCCTAACGGCCTCGTACTTCAAACAACCGCTTCGTCAAGTAAACCATCACTTTCCTGACTTATTATGTAATATACTATTGCTTGATCATGTTGACAGGTTTCGCGCATAGTTACAGACAGTAGTATTTATTACAAGAGTAGGCGGCAAACGTTAAATAAATGCAGAAAAGTTTACCTTTTATCATAGTTATTATATATACCACATGAAAAGAAAACCTTCTCACTTTTGCCCTCGATATGTAAATAATTATTGCTACTCTGTCCAACAGAAACTTAGTTTCAATTACAGTAAGTGAAATTCAAATCAATCAGATATCGTAGTATTTATTAAATTTTATAAAAATTCAACTTCTGGTTTGTTAGAAGAAAAGTGTTTTCTGTGTTGTAGTCCGGCGCTGGGTTGTATCCGGGGCGAAGGAGTTTACTACTTGGCTGCAATCTGGTGGCGTGGAATTAAAACGCTGACAACAGATTTATACGCGCGGGCGACAAACTAATTTGCGTTCGAGCCCATCCAATCACCGTTAGATTGTGTGTAAAAAGCGAGTATGTTAAATGGGTGACGTGCCGTGCGTTGCGAATATTCCCCAGGGCTTTGTCTGCGAGGTACGCAGATAAATCGCGCGACTCTATAGCACGATTCACTTCCTCTGGCAGGGTCAAGTGACAAGAAAATTGCTAACATGATAGAAAGAAGAAGAGGAACTCTGTAAGGTAGAGAGTAGATATCTCAGGAAAATGACTTGAATCTCTTTTAAATTTTTATCCATCTTGGATAATTTAAACATTAACCTGAACTAACTATAAATTTAGTATTTTATGTAATTTAATAGTTTTTCGCGCCACCGTCCGGCATTAAATAATAATAATGAGTCCCATCATTCCGTTTCGGAACATAGAGGCCGGGCACACCGAGCCGCAGTTTTTACACTGCCGTACTGCCGGTTTCTTTAGTCAGATTATTTAAGGCGTATGTGACTAGCTTATAGCGCCCGAATGTGATAAATACATGTAACTGTATTTTTATAATTTACGACAAATCACACATTGTCGGCAGGCGGATTCGAACTGACGAACCTTGGCTCGAGTGACGTCACAATATGCTAAGAGATGTGCCTGAACACGCTCGGCCACCGCGCCTGCTATTAGCAGTATTACATAACTCAAAATCGTCCGGAAACCATGTGTTTACTGGCCGAGGCCGGCAAAAATTAGTGACTTTTTATGGTTATATGTTGGCATCACTAGTATAGCGACCTCCTGAACGTACGAAATGTCAAAATAGTGCATTGGCGTAAAAATATTATGATAAAATATTCATAGTTGAGTATTTTCAATACAAGAAAACAGAATATTTATACCGGGAGTTTTTTTATCAGTAAACATAGGGATATGCCATTACCATAGTTACAGTTACAAAGTTTGACAGCAATGCATTAGAGCGATTATTTTAAAAGTAAACATAGGGAAAATAACATTGCTGTCATCTATAGTTGTCAAAGTAATAAAACTGTCCTCTTTCAAAATCAGACCGGGTTAATAGGGGATCAAATAGTGGGGCGTTTTTATATAAATGGAAATTTAAATGGGGAAAATTATTTAGAGTTGTTACAAGAGAGAGTAATATTGAGTAAATATTGAGGAAGTGTGGTTCCAACAAAATGAACGAAATTATCTGCACCGGATATTCCCCCAACGATGGCTAGGACGAGGTGCAGAAGTGGAGTGGCCTGCAAGGTCACCAGATCTTGCGCCAAACGATTTTTTTCTTTGGGGCCACTTAAAAAGTAAATTTTATAATGGTGGTAGAATGAGTGTAGAACAATTAAAACGTAAAATTAGTGTTGCATCGCATGGGATTCCTCCAGAGCAAATAAATAATGCTATAAATTCATTTTATAATCGTTTAGGATATTGTTTACAGGTAAATGGGGGTAATTTTGAACAGTTATTGAATTAAAATTCCTATTTAAACTAAATAAAATTTTCTTTTTTGGTAGTTGTGATTTGACAACTGGTTACTGTACTTAACGGCTTAAAATGTGTAGTTTATTAGGATCTGCTGTTGCAGAACTGCCATGGCCAAGAATGACCAGAATTTTGACATATAAACATGCAGATGAGAATTTCTGGTTGAACCAGTTCAAAAAGACAAAATTTTTATTATATAGTTCAGAGCACACTCGTTCAAACCGCATGTTAATATCTCTTTTAGTTTTTGAGTTACAGCGATTTTTGACTTAAAGTTCAACTTTGAGACGCCATAACTCAAAAACTAAAAGAGATATTGAAATGCGGTTTGAACGAGTGTATTTCTCGTGCGCTACTTAACTTGTACATGTATTTTGAAAACGTCCAGAAACTATTTTGCGAGTGCTCGCATTTAAATGCTTCGCCTGCGGCTCGTCCTTTCAAAATATACTCGCACTCGCAAAATAGCAGTTTCTGGACTAGGTTTGACGATTTATATCGAAAGTTCGTAGTTTTGCCATTCTTAAAAAGTTTACATTGCCTAGGCAATGAGCAAAATTTATTTGTATCAGTTCCCTCGCATTTGTAACAAACCTTAAACTCGCATATTATATTTCTTTTCTATCTCGTTTTATTGTGTAAATTCAGCGCCAAGCTAGTGCAAGAAAAGTGACAGATAAACTATAATTTGCAACTTTGCCGAAAATTGAAACTGTAGGCAACAAAATACAAACAAATCTAGTTATAGTTTGAAAGTGGTGTATGATGAACATTATTGAAATAAATGAGTCCACGCGATCCGCTCTTTGGCTCTGGGCCTCTCCGAATATTAAACTCATAAAGCAACACTCGCATTTCCAAAATAACTAACCAACAGTCTTCCATCGCTTACAACTTCACTCTCCTTAAAACTTCCCTTCAAACTCACAAACTTTACCATTGAATTATTAGTTTTTATTGTTTTTTGTTGCGAGTCATGTGTCTTCGAAAGTTTGGATATTAAATTAATTCTAATTGATTTGTCGACATGGCAATTTGACTGTGTAAATTTCGCGAGACGTTGTTGCTATGTCTAAGCAGATGAGATTGCAGAAGTTTTAATATTAGTTTCAGAATAAAACGCCGTTTAGGGAAGATTGGCGTACATTTAGGAGCATTCTACAACGTGTTAATGTTATAGTAATTTACTGATAAGGACGTATAAGTAGCGATAAATTAAGGAAATGGCTGTTCCTTTCTAAGAAGGGTTTAACAATGAATTAGACCATTTAAAAAACAGTAGGCAAAGAAATTGGCAGAGATAAAATAATAAATAAAATTAAGTTTTGCGGGAATGGATTAACCGATTTTCACGAAATTTGGAGGGCAATAACTTTAGTTTAATTTAAGACAATCTTAATCCAGTAGTTATAAAACTTACATTTATTAATTATCCTTGCAACTTACATATATATCCAAAAGTATGATTGTGATTATTGAATGGTTCAAATTACATTACAAGCTACTGTAATTAGTATTAAGTTCCTGTTGTGCAGAGTAACAAATAAATGAATAAATAATGAATTGTAATCATTGCTATGCAGAGTACCTTACAACAAAATGGCGTCAAAGTAATTTATAATCAATTTAGATTGACGAAATTTGCTGGGTAGACTTTTGTCGTCACAAAATGGCGGCGCGAACTATGTGCTTCTTAAATGACTTAGCCTATTTCCCTAACAATGGGTAAACCATTCCATTTTTATTTCATTTAAAATATTAGTCGTGTCACTAAATTTAATGGTATATCGGGATTGGCTAGACTGATTTTCATAAAATTTAGTGAATAATTTTAACCTTGATTAATGAACAATTTACAATATAGGTTGTAGATATTTGTCTATTATCTTAAAACAAAATGGCGGTATACTATTTCAAGAAGTATATATTTAAATATCCTCCAAATTTGTACATCGATTTATACACAGGAATTAAATGGATACACATTTCAAAATGGCGGCAAGGGATTGAATTAAACTTTATCTGCGAACTTGACCTTGGAGCAAAAGTTGTGTAATGACGTAACTTTTTCGCGCCAAATGTTTAAATTTTAGTAGCGGTGGCCACTGCAAAGTACTAAATTCATTTCTGTGAACTGTCAATATTGACAACAGAAGTATTTTGTATTATATTCTAGGCAAAATAACTCATATTTCAAAATGAGTTCGTTTCAATTTAATTTTAAGACTATGAATGCATTTGAAATTCATAAAGCAATAATAAATACGTACGTTTTAAAAAGACCAGGAGACACACATTATTTCGAAAGAGACACAAGTAAAGATAAACGAGATATTGATGTCATTCGAGAAAACCACAAATTCTTATGGAATGAAGAACAACCAACAACTTGGGAAGAAAGATTATCAAAGAAATATTATGATAAATTGTTTAAAGAGTATTGCATTTGTGATTTAACACTTTATAAAGATAGCAAGGTTATGTATCACATTTTTACTGAAGTTTTCTTAATATAATTGTTAAAAGTAATGTAGGTAGCACTTCGATGGCGAACAGAAAATGAAGTCGTTTCGGGAAGAGGTCAATTTACCTGCGGCAACAAGAAATGCAATTCTGAAGATTGTTTAAGAACTTGGGAAGTTAATTTTGGATATTATGAGAACGATGAGAAAAAGAATGCTTTAGTTAAATTAAGTATGTATAAAAGTCATTAGTAGTAATAATAGTTATTTATTTTAACAACTTTAAGGATTGTGTCCAACATGTTCAGAGAAATTAAACTACCGAACAAAAAGACGTGAAGTTAAAAGACTTTCCAAGTCAAAAAAGAAAATTAAAAATAAAGCTTCACCAAATAAAACTGATACACAAGATGAACCTAGTTGTTCATCAACTTTAGATGACTGCTCATCTTCAAAACAAGATGAAACACTTTGGTCACAACCACAAAATGTTACAGAAAAATCTCGTGAAGAGGAATTTGAAGAATATTTACAAGAACTATTGTTTTAAATATTATCTATTTTAATAACAAATTAGGTATCTTTATCAACTCGTATTTTTATTTCATATTTTTTTAGTCTCCTTTCTTTTCTTGTTTCTTCTCGTAAATTAAAATATCTTTCTCTGAAATCCGAGGGGACGTTTTCGGACATTATTGTCATGTCGTCTTCATCCGATATTTTTTCATAAGTCAGAAGTCGTCTTGAAGTATATTTACTTAAAATTTGTTCACAATTTGATAATAAGCGTAAATTTGGATGCGATGGTAAACTTGATTCTGTGTAGTCTTCCCTGCAAGATAATTATTTTAAAATGTTTTATAATGGTATGTAGGAAGTTTTTTTGTTTATTAGTATATTTGGAGTATGTATCATTACCATAGTTATAGTTAGTGATTAACAGCAATGTATTAAATAGTTTTTTAAATTAGTAAACATGGGTTATGATAGTAGTCGAAACAAAACAATACATCAATATTGCAACTATGTGGAATTCAGTTTCAAAAACAAGCGCAGGAAGATACTCTCTTCCTTCTTCATCTTTTTTTTTCATTTTCAGTTTTTACTATACAGTGAGTAACTGCAATTGTGTTAAATGTATTTTTAAACAAGCGCAGGCGATGCTGCCTTCATTTCTTATAGATGCGTTGTTAGAGAAGTGGGCGTAAGTGAAGATTTACGAAACAGGTGTACAGGAGCGAATGGATGAATGTTTGTTGCTTGATGATGGATTTTGGTTGTGAGGAAAGAAAGAGTTCGTATGGAGGAAGTGTTAATGTGGTCGAAACGAGTATCGTGTGTCAGGATGAGAATGTTGATGGGTTCGTGCTGCCCCATTTAATGGGATATAGCGTGATGTTATGTATGTATGTATATAATATTGAAATAGTTTATTGTCGGGACTATCCTCTGTTGTAATAATTCCAATATTTCACCCCAATTATGTCGAAATGATATTGCCATTTTAAATTAATTGTTTAAATTCATTTTTCTCATCGTCTGTTATTATAGTACATTTTCTATTTTTTTTTTTCGTGCTTTTTACTGGCGAATTCTGTAGTTCTATAATTATTGTAGATAGTTCTAATAACTGCTAAACTAAATCGTTTATTAAAAGAAACAGCAAATAAATCGAAAAGATGTTTAGACTCATATTAGAATTAAATAATTTTATTATTTGTACTTTTTTTTCAATAAACCTTTTTGAAAAATGACAGTTTAATGACATTGACAGCTTTTTGTTATTAGTAAACATAAAGATAATTAACTTTGCTGTCAATAACTTTAACTGTAACTATGATAATGGCACATGCTCTATGTATACTAATAAAAAAAATAAAAATAAAATAAACACTTGGCTAAGTTTCACAAAATTCAGCCTCCAAGTAAACTTATGAGGTCATCGTCAGAGGCTGACCAACCTCTGACGATGCCCTCATAAGGTGACTTGGAGGCCGAATTTTGAGAAACTTAGCCAAGTTTTTATTTTATTTATTTTTTTAACCTAGTTTCACCAAGTGTATGGATGACAATTAATTTTGTCTTTATTGTTAATATAAAAAAACTCCCTGTAGAGTTAGTTACCTAAAAACTGGGAACCAGCACACTAGTCTGCCATGTAGTTTCAAATAATTTGCCGAAAATATTAATAAATCTGTGTATAAGTTTGATAGTCCGTATTCTACTTTTGCTGGAATGTGTGTTTCTAAATGCTCGTCACTGATTTCATAATTCTGTTTGTGGATTCCTATTCGTTCTGTTGATTCACGAATCCCATAAGGAGCTGCAACATTTCACACTTTTATAATCATGATGTACTGAATGTTTGGATGTGGGGAATAAGACTTACGATCGGTTATAATGGCATCAAATTCCAATCCTTTTTTCCACAATGGAAGTGAAAAATCATTAACTACCAAATCTAAATATTTGTGTTCTAAATTATACTGCTTCAAATTAGCTAGAACACTTTCATCCGTCTCTCTTTTCTACAAATTAATGCAGTTAGTAAATTATCAAATAATTTTGTGCAATTTCTTGCCTCGACTCTAATTCTTGTCGGTCTGGTTTTCGCATGTAACATCAAGTAATCTATGTCTGTACCGAGTACATATCCTCCAAATTGAGCAGCAGCTATCAAAAGTGATCCGCTTCCAACAAACGGATCCAGGATCATGTCTCCATCTTTTACTTTCGCGTGATTGGCCATCAGCAAAGACAGTTGAGCGTCCATACTGGTGTTGCCAATGAATTTTCTAGTTTTTAAAGATAGTTTTCGAATTAATTGTCGTAGGCCATTTGAAATCTACGACATACGTTATTAATTCTTACATATTTGTATGATAACTTCATATATTTGGCATCAAAGATTCAGCTGTCAATAATAATTTAACAATTTTGATGCCGAATACTTTATTTAAAATTTACCCAACGACCGAAAAATACTTCATAAGGTTCTTCGGGAGAGTTATTAGGTTCAGTTCCATAATATTCTATGTATTGCATACACATATCCGGATTTTTTAAGTTTACTGTTCCTTTTACTGGCAAGTAACTGAAACTCTAAAAACACATTTTTAGGCACGGTTAATACTTATTGTTAGTTAAATAGCAACGATGAAATAATTTTGTTTTTATAACCTTTAAAAATATTGAATTGTCAAAAGTTTTGACGTTTCTTTCAATGCGTTTTTTTGTTTTAATTCAATCTTTTTTCGCAATTAAGTTGACAACATTGAATACAATTAGGTAATTGTCTTCTCATGTACTATGGACTATAAATACTTACCTCTATTCTATCTATTTTCTCTCTCTGAGTAACATGCCGACAAAACGTTTCGACTTCAATTTTAAATGTTTTATTTTGATCAAAGTTCGATGCTAACTGCTCCTGTGGAAGGTTCTTCAACTTCTGATGAAGACTATTGAGATCTTTTGCATGTGCCCAAAGCTCTTGACATGATCGTAGGGATACAGATCTACTTGCTAATATTTTCAATTCATTTTCTGTTGGAAATTCAACTAACCAGAATGGTTGCTAGCATAAATTCATATTATATATTTATCATAAAAATATTTTAGTGTATTTTTGTATTACCTCCTTGGTTGGTTTCTCAATAAATCGCATAGGTAAATTAAATGCAGATATGATTGAATATATTTCCTAAAATGAAAAGAAATTAAATATAGTATTATTTGATTTTGTTCTTCTGTTTTACCGAAAATCTAAAGTCGACATGCTCTTGAGCAAACCACAAGAGATATTTTTTCCAAGAGCTACTCATTTTTACAACACGTTGCAGTAAACTTAACCTCAAATTTCAACTTTTTAGTTATTTTATTACAGAATAGAGAAATGTTTTAAAATTAATATCACAATTTTAAATTATTGTAACATACAATCTTGCATTAATAAAATGCAAATACTTGTTTAAAGTAATGTTTCTATTTAAAACTAAATAACATGTTAACAAGCTGTCAATATTATTGCATGCAATTAAATTGCAATGAACAACAAAATAATTTAAAGTGTATCATTTAGCTTCATTTATTTAAATATTTAAAAATTTAAATATTATACATATTTGACATTTACAGGTTTATTGTACTCTGATATCAGAGGCGTAGAAAAACAGGTAGTAATTAAGGCTCCTTTCTTTAAAATCATCCAAGTAAAATACATATTTTTAAAAAAAAATTAACAGAAGTAACAAAACAAAATATATAAACATGTTAAAAATAATTATTATTTAAGTAAAGGCAATTCAAAAAACAAAATAATAGCTCCATAGGCAAATATTGTCGTAACGGCTTTTATTGCAGTCTTTAAGAAACTTTTTAAACATTATTATTATTTTTTAACTAACAATAGAATTTTTTATATAAAATATTTAATATATTTCCTCTAGCTCAGAGCATTAAGATTTTCTAGAATTTTTAAAAATTGATATAAATAAAAGTTTAATATTTAATTCGTTCTTTTCTGGTAAAAACATATATTTCGTTATATAGTTTCAATTATAAGATAATTGTCTTGCTATTTGAGTAAGACTATATCTATATTTTTGTGTTATATTTTAATAAAGGGGTATATTTATTAATTACATTTTTTGAAATAAATAAAATGTTCTGCTTTATCGAATGATGTCACTCCGGCCTTGTTATTCATCCCTCTCACAGAGGGTGCTAGGGTAGCTCACAGGGTTGTTTCTAAGGGTTGTTACCCATCTGTAGCTGTCGTGCGGGTAATCTGCGCGGTAGTCTGTCTGTGACCGCCGTTGCACGAGTGTAACCGTGTTACTTTGCTACAGCTAGGCGCTTTCCATAGCCACTGTGATTGAACTGAATTCTGTGAGAGCAACAGATTACCATGGACTCGGATAAGTGAGTTAGAATCGCTGTTTCTGTGTTTTGTAGTTTGAAATTGTTACATTTCTATAGATGGTTGTTGGTTTCATTCATTACAAGATCATTGGAATTGTTATTGCACTCAAAACATTATATTTTATCTAGTATTTATACAGGGCTTTAAACTCGGGCTAAAACTTAACAATCAAACATATATATCCAAGTTGTGTGGATCCCGCTATAAGCTATATATCCCGGGTACTGCAATTGGAATTAATTTTCTCTTGCGCAGGAACAAAAACTTAATTTATTAATTGCAGGAATAATTAATTACTTGGAAATAAATTGAATTCATTTATTATTTAACATACCATATGTTATAAATAGAGACAATAAGCGTTTAACATACGAAGTTTTCTTGCAAATAAAAATTGTTCGACGTACAATTATGGTATCACACATTATATTTACCGATACAAGTGCCATAAATTGCAGAAATATTTGAAGAAATTGCTTACCTATTCACTATGATTTTTGTTTGTGAATTATGCATGCAAAAAAATATTGTAATATTAGAAATTAGTACACATTTATTATCGAAATGTTTTAATTAATTTTTACAATTTGTGGTAATAAAATTATGTAATATGTTTTAAAGAAAGCATGTTGATGGGCCTATTTAAAATATTGCTATAAAATGCCAACTAATTTCTAACATTTTGTATAAATCTGACAGTCACAATGACAGACTTTGCTGCTATAGTATTGTCATAAATAATATAATAAGTGATACTATTTTATATTATACATAATATTATCTAACAATTATCATCTTATGAGTTCTATTTTACGTGAGAATTTAACAATTTTTTCTATAGAAGCAGTGAATTAGTCATTTCTATACATATTTTTTTCAATTGACTTTTAGGAAAATTGCATTTATTTTACTGGTAACGTAGGAGATTTAATTACAGTGAAAAAAAAAATAGTGGCAAATTATTAAAATACCTTTCATTTAATTGGTTAATTTTCATACACATTTGGGATTGTATTGGTTCCCACATATTCGTGGCAAATAACTATAAATTATTGGCTAATTTTCTCAAATATTTTAATACACTTTTCACATTTGTGGAATTTAAAGTAAGTAATCTGTATTAAATTAGGTTTATGAATAGGGATAGGTCTAGTATTTGCATATTTGTATATTTGTTTGTTGAAAACTTTTAATCTGCAAAAGAATTATTTGACTTGTTAAACGCCCATGGCTGTCATTATTTGGGACATACGGTACGGCATTTGTTAGAATTAAAATGTAGGTGTTCTATTATATTCAATGCACTAATTCAAATTATCAGGAACATTTAGAATCATAATATTCTTTGCTACTAAATACCACCAAATTATTATTAAAATAAAATTGAATATCAATTAATTTCAATCATTTAATAGAAACGTCTAACAGCGGATAATATTTCATGTAGGTAATTAATATATATTAAGTAGTATAGATCGCGACACTCGAGGGTTCATCGGGTTCCACTTGGAAATAAAAAATAAAAATGTATACAAAGATTTAAAGAGTTTATTGCAAGCTTACAGCCAAATACATTTAATTCTATTAACTATTATACCAATATGGGTACCAAAGTTCCTAAGAAGTTATATCAAAATACTTAATGATAATTTATTCCTTTATTAATATCTAAAATAATGGTTTTATTTTTGTAATGCATAGTATTAAATCAGTCTCTTACAAACTTCAATTTTGATCACACACAAGTAGTGGATGGGTGTCAAATGTGATGATAAAATTAGCTATATAAATAAATATATCATCACGCCTTTTACCCATTACTGGGTGTGGCACTTGCCGGAGCAGATCTCGGTAAGTGATATATTTCTTCGCGTGAAGTGCAGTTACCAGCCGTCAAATCACGGAGCCACAGGGGTAGATTTTTAATTTGTTGAAAATTGTTTGTCGGCTGTGGGGATCGATCCAGGGTTCTCAAGATCCACAGGCCGACTCGATACCACTGAGCCACCTACCCCATAAATTAGCTATATTACTAATACATTCCAATATTTCATTGTACTTGAACGTGATTTCAAATCTGTTTCATTCAATCATTCAATATACAAATTGCTGCAATTAATCTCAATCCCCTGTATCTCCCATGTCCACGCACAACATTTACATGATGCAATTAAATCCATTTTTATCTCTCGTTGATATGACGTCATAAATCTGTCATCTCTGCCTGGTCGCATACTGGTCTGACATGCTGTTGACGTCACCAGCCCTCTCATTATAAAGTTGGCAATGTGTGGCAAGGGTTTGAAGGACTATTTTTCATAGACGTAGGGTGAAATCTTTTTCACAACATATTTTATAACCAACAAGATGTATGATCGTTTTATTGTGATATGAATTCTTTACATACATAACATCACGCCATATCTCATCAAGTAGGGTAGCAGGGACCCTTAAATATTCACTGAATTCTTTTTAACCCAAACGAATTGGATAAGGTCCTTGATTTTTTTAACTAATTTATTTTATTATTATTTTGACAACTTTGACAACTGAATGTATTTTATTTTTCGTAACACATGCACAAGAAACACGTTCTTATTCCCTAATTTTAGAGAGAGAAACACTGCTTTTCTATTATCATTATCATATTATGTTTCTCTCCCTAGGTAGGATGTTTCTCTCCCTAGGTAGCATGTTTCTCTCCCTAGAGAGATGTTTCTCTCCCTAGAGAATACGATTATTAGCTGTTTGCGACGTTTCCTAGGTGACTAGTTACGCAACCCATATTTGACATTTGTCCCGATAAGACAATAATTTTTGTGCACTTGTTACGAAAAGTATAATATGCTTCACGGGAGGGCCTCGCTTACGTCTCGGTTTGCCAACTTCACACGCGGAAATAATCGCTTGTTTCCCTCCCTTGATGCATAACATACTATTTTGAAAACTCAACGTCCATATTTGATTTTAATTTGATTTAAATTAATCCTGTTGCTTCTAGTATTTATTATTTATTCCGTGATGAAATTATTCTCCTTGGAAACAAGAATCAAAACAATAATCACGCAGCTGCACTTAAATCAATCTTATCTCCTTCAGATCTCCGCAATCAAATTTCAAATTAGCTATACTTAACTTCGAAACAAGAACAATTCAAACACAATATTGATTTAAAATAAAATACAACCAATGCTTTCAGTGGTAATAGAAACCATCGATACTTCTTCAATTTCTCATTCAAGTAATCACTGACAATTTAAATTTGAAGTCCTGAAGCGGAATATTTTTGTAGCTCCTCTCCCATTAATTGGGGTAGCACCTTGAAACATTCACTCAACTTTTGTTCATTGGCTTCATGCTACAATTAATGCTATATTTATATAGCATTCTAATTTTTAATTCCTCGTCTCATTTTCCGTTTCCTCAACAAATCTTTAATCAAACCTATCGATTTGTCTTTTGATAACACAGTGGATTAAAACGAGATAAAACTCACGTGTATTCATTAACAAGCAAGAGGTCATGTATATGTAAAACAAATATGTGTGTGAGTGGTTTGGAATCCACTATAAGATACTATAATTGGGATTAAGTTTCTGCAGATTAACAAATATTTTTTTTCGAAATCTGTCATATAAAGTTAAAATTTACATGAGAACTATCAACACACGAAATGACTGTTTTTTGTCTACAGAACGCAAAAGACTTTTTTCTACAACCATTAAAAAAAGTAGGCGTTTTTAAATTTATTTTTATTATGAAAGTAGCAGATTTTTGCACTAGTGCAAAAAATGTGAATTATTTCTGCACTAGTGCAGAAAAGTAATTTAATATAAATAAACTCGATACAGTATACTTTCTATTAATATTTATGGAAGCAAATTTAATGTTGCAGCATTTGCTTCTTCTATAATGTCTATAGAATCTAATACGTGTTCGCCACTCGATTCAAACATTTTTTAAATTGAAAGCACGGAGAAATTTTTCCTCATTATCAACAAAATAATTTAATTTGTTTTTTATTGTCAGTTGTCATGGATACATTAAACCAGGTATCTTTCTAAAGTTTCTAAATTAATACAAAATTTCAGAGATGTTACAATTACTGAAATTTGTTTTATTATTTTTATCAAAATATGGTTTATGGTTGTAGAAAAAATAGTGTACGCAACTCGTGCAGAAAGGGTTTTTTTTTTAACTCACGGTCTTGCAGCATTCGCTTCGCTCATGCAGCAACGGACCACTCATTCAAAAAACCCATCTTTCTGCACTTGATACGTAAATAACTATTGCACGCAGGATGCAAAGGTTTTTTGCATCCTGCAATTTTTTGATAGAAGAAAGGCACACATTTTAATAAAATGTGTCAACAATACTTCTATTCTTTAACAAAATTTATATTTAATGTTCCAATTGAGCAATTATTCATATTTATCCCGCTTGAGGAAGCTAACTGGTGTACTGGAATAGTTTCTTGAGAAATGCAATGCGAAATGCAATGCGAATCCCAATAAATCGCAGAAAAAAATTAGAACGTTTGTTTGGTTTCTATTGCCAACCAGCTGTTAATTGCTGGTCAGAGAATACCAGATTTGATAGCAATTATATTGTCACGGAGACATTAGATGCCACATTAATTAATTCTAAACGTTAACATTTTCTCATTACATTATTACTAATTTTGGGACATAGATTTCGAAATAACGTTGTTTGATACTCAATTGCGAAATGCTTTTGCATTCTCGTACGTGCAACATTTGTAATCTTGCTCTTACCATCCAGCAAGCGGGAGGCGTTCTTATTAAATCATCATCAGTGGTAATCGCATTGCATCGTTGAATTCATCTAACACAATGCTAATTGAATATTACAAGTGGATGGTTGCCTTGGAAGAAAGGAGATTCACCACTGCGCGATGTAGTATGCGCTAGTTGTCTGCTGCTGGTCACCCGACTAATTCGGTTATTCACAATCAGGGTTCGAAGATATATATCGATCGATATATATCATGATATTTATTTTGATATATATCGTCATATTTTTGCAATGATATATATCCATTATATAAAAATATCAAATAGTTTTTGTGATATAGCCTCCGGAGAAGTGAAATTTTTCGTATTTTTCAGTTTTTCTACTTTTCCGAGGCTATATCTCGAAAACTAAATGTGATATGAAAACGCGCTCAACGGCATTAATTTTCTCGTGCTTCAGTTAACTTATAAACATAGTTTCAGCGATTTTTATTTTTTTTCAATTTTCCGCCAAAAAAATCGCAAAAAGCGGTTTTTTAACATTTTCTCGAAAACCAGAAGTCATATGCATTTGAAGATTGCACCACTGGATTCAGTGGGTCAAAATACATATGTATGTAAATTTTCGTTTTAATAATCCTACGATTAAGGATTTTTGGTAAAATTGAATTAAAATCTGAAAAAACCAAAGGGGTACGTACCCCTTAGGAAATAATTAAAAATATTAAATTGCATAAAATTGTATGAAAATTTGCTTATAAGTCAATTCGGACACGGGGAATTCAACGCCGTTGAGCGCATTTCCATATCTTGTTTAGTTTTTGAGATATAGCCTCCGGAAAAGTGAAATTTTTCGAATTTTTCAGTTTTTCTACTTTTACGAGGCTATATCTCGAAAACTAAATGTGATATGAAAACGCGGTCAACGGCATTAATTTTCTCGTGCTTCAGTTAACTTATAAACATAGTTTCAGCGATTTTTATTTTTTTTCAATTTTCCGCCAAAAAAATCGCAAAAAGCGTTTTTTTAACATTTTCTCGAAAACCAGAAGTCATATGCATTTGAAGATTGCACCACTGGATTCAGTGGGTCAAAATACATATGTATGTAAATTTTCGTTTTAATAATCCTACGATTAAGGATTTTTGGTAAAATTGAATTAAAATCTGAAAAAACCAAAGGGGTACCCCTTAGGAAATAATTAAAAATATTAAATTGCATAAAATTGTATGAAAATTTGCTTATAAGTCAATTCGGACACGGGGAATTCAACGCCGTTGAGCGCATTTCCATATCTTGTTTAGTTTTTGAGATATAGCCTCCGGAAAAGTGAAATTTTTCGAATTTTTCAGTTTTTCTACTTTTACGAGGCTATATCTCGAAAACTAAATGTGATATGAAAACGCGGTCAACGGCATTAATTTTCTCGTGCTTCAGTTAACTTATAAACATAGTTTCAGCGATTTTTATTTTTTTTCAATTTTCCGCCAATAAAATCGCAAAAAGCGTTTTTTTAACATTTTCTCGAAAACCAGAAGTCATATGCATTTGAAGATTGCACCACTGGATTCAGTGGGTCAAAATACATATGTATGTAAATTTTCGTTTTAATAATCCTACGATTAAGGATTTTTGGGAAAATTGAATTAAAATCTGAAAAAACCAAAGGGGTACCCCTTAGGAAATAATTAAAAATATTAAATTGCATAAAATTGTATGAAAATTTGCTTATAAGTCAATTCGGACACGGGGAATTCAACGCCGTTGAGCGCATTTCCATATTTTGTTTAGTTTTTGAGATATAGCCTCCGGAGAAGTGAAATTTTTCGAATTTTTCAGTTTTTCTAAATGTGTACAAAAACTAAAATTAAAAAATAAATATCCAAAAAGTGATATTTATCTGATATATATCCTATATATCAGATATTTTGATATTTATTATAAATATCATGATATTTACGAACCCTGTTCACAATGACTATAATCACGTGATTAAATTAAGGTCCTTGCGAACTGTTGCAGGAATTGTACGGAGCTAACTAAATGAGGAGGATTATTTCTTCCCTGGAGAGGAACTTGTAATGTATCTCGAATGAAACAGGTGTAAAATAAATAAATAAATATATCATCAGGACTTTTGTCCATTACTGGGTGTGGTACTCTGCCTAAGCAGATCTCGGAAAGTGATATATTTTTTTGCGTAAAGTGCGGTTACCAGCCACCAAAGATATTAGTGGTGGAGGAGCCACAGGGGTAGATTTAAATTAGTGAAATTGAGAATGAGAGATTGCATGGACTATCTAGAATTATATTGAAGATTTCAACTTTTAGAAAATGAATTATGTTAGTTTTACATATTTTGAATCCTGAAACTGTAATCATTTTTGTGCCTGTACTTCTTCAACTAATATATTATTTGAAACTATAAACATTGTACTCATATTAATAGGGTCATATATAAAATTAAATATTGATTAACAGAAATGTATACCGGGTGTCTTCTTTTTTTTTCGAACATAGGAAATTCAATGTTAAAATTTTGATTTAGCGATATCTTTTTACCTATTGATTTTAGAACAAAAGTGTACTGAAGAAAAATGTTCAGAATGAAAAACTACATTCATACAGTATAAGTTTGTTGTTCAGTTGTTTTTTATATCCGAGTTAGAAGCAAAAGAAAATACACGTTTTAAAGCAATTATCAGAGTGTCATGAGAAATAAAACAAATTAGATAACTTAATAATAGGTATTTATTTGTCTAGATTATGTAGAAAAAATAAAATAATAGTTGCTATAATTAATTTTATTATTAAATTAAATGCTCGAATAAATAAATAAATTAGAGTAAGATTCCAGTTCTTGTTCAATATGTCAAATAATGTCAGACACAACAAACAAATTATTGTTTTATTTCTCATGGTACTCTGATAATTGCTTTAAAGCGTGTATTTTTTTTTGCTTCTAACTCGGACATAAGAAACAATTGAACAACAAACTTATACTCTATGGATGCAGTTTTTCATTCTGAACATTGTTCTTCCGTACAATTTTGTTCTAAAATTAATAGGTAAAGATATATCGATAAATAAAAAATTTAACATTGAATTACTTATGTTCGGAAAAAAAAGTAGACACCCGGTATATTTGTTTATTACTTTGTACTACAGGAACATAAACCCAATTACTTACAACTTGTAGTGTAACCTGTAACCACTCAAACACAATCGTAATTAAGTTAAAGTAAGTGAGAATAATTATTACTTAAATGGATAGAAGTTACTATGTTTTGATTCAATTTGCTTGAATTTATTTTGCCAAATTGTTAACACAATATTTTTACATAAGGTCTCTATATATCGGAAACTAAATTCCGGGGACCAATTCTCCGAAGACTCGAACGAACTTGCTCAGGGACCAAATGTTGGTAACAAATTTTACAGTTGGCTATTCTGCCTCTAGACTTTAGAGACTGTTTGTATTGGTTTAAGGTTCTAAATTCATGTTTAAATAGTCATTTAATATTGCGTGATAAAATCTATCAGCTGGATTCACAAAAAAGTTTCAGTTAATTTTACATTTTGTATTAGCTAATCTTTTTGTGTTTAAATTATGGTTTTTACTTCCTTGTACGAAGTAAAGGAAGTATTGTAATCGCCAAAATTTTCGGTTCTCAGATTTCAACGGAAATAGGTGTTTTGGCCCTCCCTGGATCCATTTTGACTAATTTCGTCATGCCGCCTGTACGTACGTATGTACGTACGTACGTATGTACGTATCTCGCATAACTCAAAAACGGTAAGCCGTAGAAAATTGAAACTTTATATTTAGGACTGTTATAACATCAGTTGTGCACCTCCCTTTTTGGTCATTATACAACTACCGGAAGTGGTACTTTACTTGAAGCCTATAATAGATTTTCATGAAAATCTATATTCAAATATAATTTAAAATTTTCCAAATTTGGTATATAAGACTACTATATCAATGGAAATAACATAATAGATTTTGGTTAAAATAGACTAACCGGAAGTGACACATTACATGAAGCTGCTAACAGTTTTCCTTGAAAAAAATGGTATTATTTTAATTTTAGAAATAAATGCTGCAAATAAAAGTTTTAGAGAATTAAATTCTGCGTCTAGCACATTAAGAATTTTTAAATTAGCTTTTTGCATAAAAAAGATATCTAAATTTAAATATTATATATTTTTTGATTTTTTTAAAAATTAAGTTTGCTATGGATTAGAACAAAAAATAAAAGATTTAATGTCAAATATGTGCAATTAAAAAAATATCTATAGTTTAATACGCGTACAAGGAAGTCATGTGGTGTCCACATCAGATATTTTAATACTGCGTGATAAAATCTATGAGCTCGATTCTCAAAAATGTTTTAGTTAATCCTGAATTTTGTATTAGTTATATAATCCAAATAACAGCATTGATTAGTTTTACCTCACTAGAAAATAATGGCGGTATGTATGTGTAAGTGCATTACATCTCTATACCTTCAGGACTCTAGAGTTTCTAATACAAATAGAAATTACAGACACTATTATTACATGGTTGTAAATTATTGCGGATAGTTTAAGTTCTATGAATGCATTCTCACTTTACAATCGAAAGCATATAAGAAACTTTTAGCTTATAATTAATTTTAGGATTTGATGATCCCATGTAATTTCTAAACACTTGTACTTACGGTTTCTTTATTTAATTTTTATGGAAAAGAAAGTAAAATTTTCATGCCTAGATATTTTTTCCTAGCATTGAAAGGAAGATATTTTAACTGCATTCGCCATATTGGAGCGTCAGAATCATATATCCGTTTCTAGGATTAATTTTCTATAGTACAACACAGTAAATAAGGGTTGAGACTGTTAAGTTAATGTAGTACTTTCGCAGTAATATCTAATATAAAATACTAATAAAGTATATACGGGTATTTATAGCTTTCATCTTTTTAACATGTTTTCCTATTAAATTTAATAGGATAAAGATAAAAATAAATACGATTTTAATAGTTTTTTATTTGATGTAACAACTAGAAGCAATTAATTTGAATTACCTACACAATTATTTACTTAAGTGATACATAAATAGTCGTTTCCTCATTTCATCCACTATCTCAACAGTTTGAGAGTCACTGAATATTCTCATTAACGTAATCCTGTTCGCGTATCCTGGTTCCCAGTCCCGAGTTCCAATTTCTGTTCCGCGCCTCTCTGTGTGTAAATCATAGCGGGCTGGGAGTCGCGAGGCTGTTCAATATATAACATGGCCTGGCGCACCGTAATACAAGTCCTTTACGGCTACGGCTTCATGCGTACACCTACGTTATGTTGTGTGAAATCCACTGCCGTTGCAATTTACCCATTGGGATATGTACATCGTTACGAACACGTGTAGGTAGATACTGCTTGTACTACGCTGTTTATTACTGATGCGAAAGATTGCAGGCGAACTTTCTATTTTGGAAATTGTTAGTTTCCCTACCTTCAATAAATACAATATATTTTATATACCAAAAGTTGTTTTTATCAGTAAACATAGGAATATGCCATTACCATAGTTACAGTTACAAAGTTTGACAGCAATGCATTAGAGCGTTTATTTTAAAAGTAAAATAAAGGGAAAATTACATTGCTGTTATTTATAGTTGTCAAAGTAATAAAGCTGGCCTCTTTTAAAATCAGACCGGGTTAATAGGGGATCAAATAGTGGGGCGTTTTTATATAAATGAAAATTTAAATGGGGAAAATTATTTAGAGTTGTTACAATAGAGAGTAATATTGAGTAAATATTGAGGAAGTGTGGCTCCAACAAAATGTACGAAATTATCTGCACCGGATATTCCCCCAACGATGGCTAGGACGAGGTGCAGAAATGGAGTGGCCTGCAAGGTCACCAGATCTTGTGCCAAACGATTTTTTTCTTTGGGGCCACTTAAAAAGTAAATTTTATATGGTGGTAGAATTAGTGAAGAACAATAAAACGTAGAATTAGTGTTGCATCGCATGAGATTCCTCCAGAGCAAATAAATAATGCTATAAATTCATTTTATAATCGTTTAGGCTATTGTTTACAGGTAAATGGGGTTAATTTGGAACAGTTATTAAATTAAAATTCTTATTTAAACTAATATAATTTATAGTAATTAAAATTCATTTAATTTGTTTAAACTTAAAATGTTTCTTTTAGACTATAGACTATTACACTTCAATGCATTGCTGAAAATATTATTTTCCCTATGTTTACTTTTAAAATAAACGCTCTAATGTATTCTTGTCAAACTTGTTAACTGTAACCATGGTATTGACATATCCCTATGTTTACTGATAAAAAAACTCCCGGTATAACAAATAAAATCTCTAATTAATATGGAGCAATAGTTACTTGTAGGTCAAGAGCATAAAGTAAGACATTTCTTCATAAAGAAACCGTTTCATTTCCCGAGCCTAAAGCAAGGCAAAGAAAGCACCTGAAGACCATGGATATGACAATATTTTCCTTCCTTAAAGAAGAAACGTTAATAGTGTGTTCTGGAAACTGACGGTCTTAATACTGTTACAGTTTTATCGTTACCATGATAAAGAGATGCCGGAAACATTGCAAAAATTGTATACCGAAATTTTACCACGGTAATTTTGGTTAAGTTTTATTTTTTACCAAAGAATAAATAATAACACTTTCTTCTCCCAAATGAGACAAGGAATTTTATTTTTTAACAGGATCATGCAAAAATTGCACAAAATATATTTATTATAAATATTAAATTGTTAATTAATTTATTGACACTGATTATATTTCTATATAATTTTTTTGCTCCCTATAGACCATTTTTCGAACCTCCCCTAAATAGTCACTTGATTCCTTCTCGGTTGAGAAGTTTTAAAATATTGACAGTTATATCTGTGTCCGCAGATTTTCAACTTTGCTCTGATTTCAATTTATACCAGAAATACAAATTGCGTTTAAATGGACCTAATTCCACTGAAAAATGTACATTCCTTATTTTGTAAATGGTATTATTTTCCTAGTAAATGAAATGAGCATACTATTCATTCCCTCACAACCACTGAATTACAAATTCAGAATGATTTCTTTTCGCTTTTATTAATGAAACATATGGTTTCAATTCTTCAATAAAACTGCATGTAAAAGTATAACAAATTACAAAATGAAATAAAAGCTGATATGATGATACGGGGTGCGGGTTCAGGGGTGCAGCAGATTAATTTCATCGCAGTTATTGATATTCGTACCACGAGCACAATGTGTCAGTGGATGACAGAAAGGCTATCATATAAAATGACGGATAAAATCAAACAAAATTTAAACGTGTTCCGGGGTTTTCGACCCGTGCGTATAAATCAATCACTGTATCATTTCACCCTCACAAGAAATATTTGCTAGTCTCATACGTCTTCTTCAAAGAGGCAGCTTTAGCCCGGTGGAGACAACTTGCGTCTATCAAGCAAGGGTTCGCAAGACTTCTACTTATACCAAAAAGATACGATTGTGTCTACTGAAAGTTGAAACACCTTTGGTAGTGTATTTACGATTGAATTCAGACATTATTTATTTATTTATTTATTTATACGGATTTAGCAAGATCTCAACAAATAATCTTTTTCTACTATTGCTATGAAAAGTTGACAATAACACTCTCATTTGTCATCGTAAAATTGACATTTTCTGCTGAACAATCGAAAAAGACGTTAAATGCGCGCATTATCAGTGGTAACGCGCGAAAAAGATATTAAATGTGCGCTTATTTCAATAGTTATCAGGGATACAAACAAAACATAAATTTGGCATATTGACAGTTGACAGAACGAATTTATTTTCAGTACGTATAGGTTTTTTAATAATTTAAAGATGCAATCGTAGAAAAAATTATGTGTGTATCACGAGCGTAAAGTGTCTTTGTACCTTTGTACGCGAAAAAGACGTTAAATGCGCGCGTTTCCAATGGCAACTCGCGAAAAAGATTATAAATGCGCGCTTATTGCAATAGTTACCAGGGATACAAACAAAACAGAAACTTGTCATATTGACAATTGACAGAATGAATTTATTTTCAGTACGTATACGTTTTTAAAACATTTTAAGATGCAATCGTAGAAAGAATTATGTGTGTATCACGAGCATAAAGTTTCTTTGTTCCTCTTACACTATTACCGTGCTCGAGTAACAAAGAATCACTTTACGCTCTTAATGCACAAATAACTATTAGTACTGTCTACAGCAAGTCGACGCTCCCTTTCTTTCTTATCTGTTTAGATTCGTTGTTAGAGGAATGAGTGTAAGTGGAAGATGAATGAAACAGGTGTATAGGAGCAAATAGATGGATGTGATTGAAGATTTGTTGCGAAATGATGAAGTTCCTGTAGCAAATAAAAAAAATCTGATGTGGACACCACATGACTTCCTTGTACGCGTATTAAACTATAGATATTTTTTACATTGCACATATTTGACATTAAATTTTTTATTTTTTGTTCTAATCCATAGCAAACTTAATTTTTTTTTTAATCTAAGAATATCAGGGTTCTTAAATATCATGATATTTATAATAAATATCAAAATATCTGATATATAGGATATATATCAGATAAATATCACTTTTTGGATATTTATTTTTTAATTTTAGTTTTTGTACACATTTAGAAAAACTGAAAAATTCGAAAAATTTCACTTCTCCGGAGGCTATATCTCAAAAACTAAACAAGATATGGAAATGCGCTCAACGGCGTTGAATTCCCCGTGTCCGAATTGACTTATAAGCAAATTTTCATACAATTTTATGCAATTTATTATTTTTAATTATTTCCTTTGGTTTTTTAAATTTTAATTCAATTTTCCCAAAAATCCTTAATCGTAGGATTATTAAAACGAAAATTTACATACATATGTATTTTGACCCACTGAATCCAGTGGTGCAATCTTCAAATGCATATGACTTCTGGTTTTCGAGAAAATGTTAAAAAACCGCTTTTTGCAATTTCACTTCTCCGGAGGCTATATCTCAAAAACTATTTCATATTTTTATATAATGGATATATATCATTGCAAAAATATGACGATATATTTTTGAGTTATGCGAGATACATACGTACGTACGTACAGACGGCATGACGAAATTAGTCAAAATGGATTCAGGGAAGGCCAAAATACCTATTTCCTTTGAAATCTGAGAACCGAAAATTTTCGCGATTACAATACTTCCTTTACTTCGTACAAGGAAGTAATAGATATGAAATAGAAGACTTGAAAATAATTGTATTATTTTTCACTAAATCTAAGTTTATGTTCTTGCGTGTGTTCACCAACCTAATATTCTTTCCTTGTTCCTTTTCCCCAGGAGTTTTTCAATCTCTCGTTTTCTCCTTGCTGCATTTCCTTCTAGCTTTCTTCGTTGTTTCTTTGTTTTATTCGTGGCTGCGGTCGGTTCGATGGCTCTATGGCCATTTCATATGATGAATGAGTCGAGTTTTGTTGGGGATATTGATCTGGTCACACATCATTTGTCTTTCGGTCAGTCCGAATTAGGATTCTCTGGATTGTGGAGCCACTGGAACTCTGGTTCGAGGGTTGAGTCCCATGGGAACTCGTGGGACCTGGATAGATTTGTAAAATTGTCAGGAATGGGAAAAGTGCGAGAGGGCGAGTTCGTTGGCTCTTGCAGGCATCTTATATATCGTATAATGAACCTATCAAAGTAAATATTTTTCGATTTCACCAATCAAATCAATATTACAATTCAACTCATGTGGAATCGACATTTTTGTCACTTTAACATTAATTAAACAAGAAAGAGGATATTTTGCAAATTGATTAACTTGTATTACCTTCATTAACTTGAAAACGCCGATTATAAATATCATAATAATAATAATGATAAGGTGACTCAGTGGTATTGAGTCGGCCTGTGGATCTTGAGAACCCTGGTTCGATCCTCACAGCCGACAAACAATTTTCACCACTTTAAATCTATCCCTATGGCTCCCCCTCCACTAATATTTTTGGGGGCCGTGATTTGACTGCTGGTAACCGCACTTCATGCGAAGAAATATATCTACTTAGACAGAGTGCCACACCCAGTAATGGGTAAAAGGCGTGATGATATATTTATGTATTTATTTCTAATTTATTTAAAAAAAAAAATACTTTCTAATAAGGTATCAAAATAAAAAATAATAAGTATGCTTCGTGAAGAAAGTATAATTCTTCTTTCAGGTACTTAATATCCCTTGCTTTCGACTCGAGAAATGAAACGGCACATTCAAAAAGAAATGTCTCACTTTCTTGTCTTGATATACAAATAACTATGTCTATTGGATTCAGATGAATAAATCGATGTTCCCCCTAATCATATAAGAACAGCCCCGAATAACATTTATTTCCATATTGATATGAATATGTGATTAGACTGTACACAGATGGGACAGCCAATCTCATCTCCACGCTGTAAAGATACCACAGTAGCTCGGTTCAAAACCCTTTGCGGCCGAAAAGTCAGAGAGCCACAGGTATAAAGAATATGCAAATTCCCTCCGGAAATAGAACGCCTTGAAAACTTTTATCGGGAAAGTATTGATCGATGACCGGGGCGAGGGGTGCAGTGGGTGCAAGGGGTGCCGACGATGACAAGGAGCCGCAACTTTCTCACATCGTTAATTAGAAAAGTGAAAATGTTTTACGCCGCCATCAATTTAATCACGATGACAGCGCCGGAATCTAGTGCCATGCGGCTGACATAAATACCCTTAAACAAATGTCACTGAGAGAATATCAACGATAACTAGATCAATGTCTGCTATATTACAACAAAATAGAATTGCCTCCAATTGTAATTCTACTCAGGGACAATGCCACCTCATGATATTTGAATGCACCAGCTCCAGGCCGAGGAACTTTAGGTTGGACCAATAAATGTAGTAAACTGTGCAATAAGTTTACCATTCTTCTTCTTCTTCTTCTTCTGATGGCACTACAGCCCAAATCGGGCCTGGGCCTACCGGGCACACCGAGCCACAGTTTTTTACACTGCCGTACTGCCGGTTTTCGTAGTCGAATGCTACATTATTTAAGGCGAATAAGTGACTAGCTTATAATGCCCGAGTGTGATTAATACATGTAACTGTATTTTATATTTAACGACAAATCACACATTGTCGACAGGCGGATTCGAACTGACGAACCTTGGTTCGGGTGACGTCACAGTATGCTAAGAGATGTGCCTTAACACGCTCGGCCACCGCGCCTGTATCTAATAGTTATTTAAATTAAAAATGATATTAGCAGATCAATAAGATGTTGAAATCACCAATACATCCAATATTGGTATAATGGTTAGTGATCCCAATGCTTGTAACGTTTTATTAACGATCGACGCAATAACCAAATTAAAGTTTACCATTACTTCCTTGAATACTTTACAGTAAATTGTTCAAGTGCAATTTATAGACAAGAGCGGATCCAGACTTCGAATTAGGGGGGGTCATGAAGTGAATTTGTCTCGGGGGAAGAGGGAGCGGTGTATTGCCCATCTTCTAAATATAAAAAACATTTGTATTTGCTCATATTATATTCCTGCTTTAAATAATTTTTACAATCACTTTAAATAACATTAAATCGTCTTTGGAATCGCATTAAATCATAAACGGTTCTTCGATAGAATACAAAAATTATTGAATTAGAAGTTGATTTTCTAAGTGCAAATGTCGGTAGTCACATACTTGACTAGGTCTTAAATAGATTACCTCTCCCATCTGCGGGTCGAAATAATATCCCACAAAATATTGGTTTTTGGCTATTTATTAGAATAATAAATCAAACAATAGTTCTTAATTTTTTTAGAATTTTAAGTTCTTAAATAATATTTTCTATTTAATTTGTTTAACAATCGTAAATAATTACATCATTATTATGTATTAGGGCCAACATTTAAAAAAAAGTCCATGCTTAGAGGGGAGGGGGGTCATGACACCCATGAACCCTACCTTGGATCCGCCCCTGTCTATAGAGAATTCAAGTCTACATTTAAATCAGTTAACATAATTAATTACTGCTAAAATAATTTTAAAAGTTGTCAAAAATTTATATTATCTATATAGTTGGTCATGAAAATGGAACAAATCCAAATAAATATATAACGGTAAACTATCAGATACATTTGATTTTAGCAGTATCTATATGTTAAATCTAGACTGATTTAGGAGCAAAAATTAATATTTTATGAATGTATAGTAATTAGGGAAGCAATGATAACGAAAAATTTACTCCCCATGTTTGGTGACTGTATAATTAATTATTTAAGAATTAATCATGTATTTGAGGGATACAATAGAATCAGTTTGTTTGAAAATGAACTAATGAAATGAAAGCAATTTTTATAGTTTGCCATTAGTGAAATTAGTTAGTGAAAATCGAAATAACAAATTTTCGAAGGGAAACTATTTCTGTAGAAGAAATTTCAACTTGTTAAATTTTCACGTAAAATATAACTCATATATTCCGGGTGTTTACGTTTTTTTCCGAACATAGGAAATTCAATGTTAAAATTTTGATTTAGTGATATCTCTATTAATTTTAGAACAAAAGTGTACACAATAAAAATGTTCAGAATGAAAAACTGCATTCATAGAGTATAAGTTTGTACTCGCTTTAAAGCAAATATCAGAGTGCCATGAGAAATAAAACAAATTAGATAACTTAATAATAGGTATTCATTTGTCTAGATTGTGTAGAAAAGAAAATAATAGTTCCTATAATTAATTTTATTATTAAATTAAATGCCGGTATAAGTGTTAGATAATATTTTGACATGAATTTAAATTCGTTATTACGGAAATAAGAAATTTAGGTTGTGCTGTGCCCTCACCATATTTCCATTTCTATAACAACTCATAAACAATGTCAAAATATTATCGGCAATTATCATATCACTTGTTATGTTAGTTATGAATATTCTATAGTTTTGTAATTCTCATTTGGAGCCATGATACCCATAGAGACAAAAATTCACAAATACATTATTTAGCAATTCCCTGAGAAGCTGATATAATAATATATATTACAAAAATAGAACCACGTTCTACGAAATTAGGAAAAACATATGAGTATTTTTATTCATATAATAGTTAGTAGAATTTATAAATTTAATTGTGTTTTCAAGCTTGCAATTAATTCTTTGAATCTTAGAATATTGTAATATCTTTGCAACCTGCCCAATAAATCCTGACCCACAGTTTGAAAACCACTGCAAATAAATAAATGTAACTTTATGCACAATTTAATATTGACTTTTTTATACGTATGTTCTATTTTTTCATTTTAATGTACATATACTTGATGCCTAAAACAAGTTGAGTTCGGTTAGTAGACGGCGCTGTGCGTCTCTGAACGTCCGGCCACGTTAGTCTTGTGTCGTGCTCTGTGCTGTAAACATATATTTATTTCGTTATTATTTTCCTAAATTCTTTTATTGTGAACAGTAAATTATTTTAGCCTTTTGGCTTGTTTGTTGTGGTAAGTGCAATATATTATATATAATTGTTTTCATTATTTATTTACTCCAAATTTAAACTTATATTTTTATAATAAAATATAAAACTAAACACTTGTCTAAGTCTAACAAAATTCAGCCTCCAAGTCACCTTATGAGGGCATCGTCAGAGGCTGACCAGCACAGTTAGTAACGCTCTTATTAGAGCTCATCAGTATGGTATAACTCACTCCTTCACCTAGAACAAAGTTCACATGAATATTATATTTTTATCATCGTTTGTCGTCAGTTATTTAATATACAAATAGTGTTTAAAACTCCCCATCACTCAAGCTAAGATTCGTGTATTCTAACCTCGTTGACTACAATCTATATTTTGTGTTAGTCGTTCTTATTGTGCAGGGCAGCAAATAGTAGTTATTATAGGTTACTCAAATTTTTTAAATAAACAAAGTTGAAAAAAGGTTGCAGATGTAGTATTCGAAATGGAAGACGAGAATTTTATTCCCGAAATAATCATTAAGGAAGCGGAAAAAATGGTTGTTGATATTTTACAAAACAAAGTCTAGAAGTTCCTATGAAAAAGAATTTCATATGTTTGAAGACTGGAGACAACTAGAAACGTCAAAAGTATGAATGAAAGTGTTTTTCATAGAAAGTTCTAGACTTTTTTGGTAAAATATCAACAACCGCTTTTTCCGCTTCCTTAATGATTATTTCGGGAATAAAATTCTCGTCTTCCACTTCAAATACTACAGCTGCAACCTTTTTTCAACTTTGTTATATTTAAACTCAACAGTGAGTTACAAGTCATAATTTATGCGTGACTTATGACTTATAACTCACGTGTGTCTTATAAACCACTTTACAAATCTACAATGACAACAATAATGACTTTATAAGTAGTGGGTGTTGGATAAATACGTAAATATAATCTTATTTTATTATTCCTGCAGTAAACATAGTTTCACTTCCACCCATGCTGAATATAATAACTGAGAGAGCGATGTTGTTCACTGACTGATGTGTGTGTGTGTGTTGTGCAGATCCCGGACGACCTTGGCTGAGTGAGGGCAACAAGTGAGCATCACAGGACGCCAGAACGACGCCGCGCGACCGCAACATGGGCAAGGGAGACAAGCGCAGCCTCACACATCGCGCTGATGGTGAGTCGAACTTTAATTTGTTTTCTAGGTAGTTATAAACGAATTCCAATTACTGTTTGGATCAAATCTAACTTATACTTACTGCAACCGATCACCTAAACTGATCCCCGAACTAAAAGTTTACTAATTATCCATGTAAAAACGTTAATAACCTAAGCAACGGAGTAGAGGGATGGTATTCCCGATAATTATCACCAGAATAATTTAAAAATATTGCATCAGAAAATGGTATTGGTGCTGTGAAATCGATGAAATATTTTCTTATTTATACCACTGATAGATGTAACCGATTTTAACTGTCAATTCTGATATTCTGGGTTGACAGTTAGTATATAATTAGTAAATACTCGTACGATACAAATTTCAATAGTCAACACAAGTGAATTAGTGGCAAAGATTTTTGTAGAGAACAAAAAATATCGTAAGGTTTGTGTTTATTTAAAAGCGCGGAACTCTTTCATTTACCGAAACAAAAAGGTAACTGCAGTAGCCTCCTTAGTCATACAAACTTTTTCCATAACTGCGTTAGACTCGGCGGTGCATCAGAACATGTGTGTTATGCAAATGTAGCAGACAATTATCGTAGTCGTTTGCATTGTAGCGTGAGAGGGTAGCACAGGGTAGTGAGGGGTAGCGAGAGTAACCAGGGTATACAGATAAGCAGAGTAGTACACATGAATATGCATTCGTTAGAGCTAGAGATGCACGAAGCTTATCCTGTTATAATAGACCACTTTAAGCTTATTTATGACTACATTAAGCTCATAAGAACTCGTACTTCATTTATATTTTATTTTAGATTTTCACCCTTTTTCTTCAAATATAATTTCATCCGTTAAAATATTTTTCAAATTAGTACAATATAAATATACAGGGTGTTTCACAACTTAGAGCAAAAAATTAAAGGGTATATTTTGTACGACATGCTGATCATGAAACAAAAATAATTTTTTTTTAATTCGAAAAATTAAGGGTTGTTAACCTAAAATATTTTTTGTAGTACTGCACTGCATTCGCTTTCCTATTAAACACAAACAATGAAGTAGGTATCAACTACGAAAGAATAATTACACAATTCAATTATTAGCAGTTATTTATAATAGAAGTTTATTTAATTAATAACTTTAACATATTCATCCACTCAGTGGCAGTGGCAACGAAAAATTTTGGACTGGGCAACATGGAAAATAGTTTTGCGATTTAAAAAAAAATAATTTTGTTTCATGATCAGCACGTCGTACAGAATATACCCTTTAATTTTTTGCTCTAAGTTGTGAAACATCCTGTATATATGAAGTAGATAACTAGTAATTAAAACAATGACATCAGTATGTCTGAAATTAATTAGGTCTATTATAATTGACAACGAAAAATGTCACCGATTATTCGATTTAGAAAGACAGTTTGAAATGAAATAAATGTAGTTGGTTCAAATATAATTATTTTGGTGATGGGTCAAAGCCATGTCGTTGAAATGTTACAATAATCAATAAGATTCAAAATCATAAATTTAAAATTACTTATTAATTATTTTTTAATGGGGTAGGTGGCTCAGTGGTATCGAGTCGGCCTGTAGATCTTTTGAAAACCCTGGTTCGATACCCACAGTCGACAAACAATTTTCACCAATTTAAATCTACCTTTGTGGCTCCCCCTCTACTAATATCTTTGGGGGTCGTAATTTGACGACTGGTAACTGCACTTTACGCGAAAAAATATATCACTTACCGAGATCTGCTTAGGTAGAGTACCACTCCCTGTAATGGGTAAAAGACGTGATGATATATTTATTTTATTTACAATTAATTATCTGTGTTAATGAACAACAAAAAATGTCACCAATTATGGTAAGCTCAGATATGCCCATTATATATATTTTTGTTTTACATAACACGATTTGAAGGTAATGTTTTTTATCACCAGTTAGGCAAATGCATTGAATTGTGGATTTAAACTCCCGAATTCGATTCCCTACAACTACACATAATATCTGTGTAGGCTGTGATTTGATGGTTGACGCACATGAATATGTCACTTACCGAGATCTGCTACTAATGTAATAATATTCCTCTGGCACATAATCATTCCATCCCCTTCACATCAATACACGTACACGTTAGGCATTTCTTTACGTTAAGTGATCGCTTGTGAAAGTCTCTCTTGAGGCTGGCGTCAGCGCCAGTTTCAGCTTCAGGCGCGGCGTCGCAACGAGGTGTTTGATTCTGATACGGCAACTCTGCAGACACTTCCAGTTATTTTCTCACGTTTTCAATAGCTGCGGCGCGGCGGTAGACGACGCTGAAATGTTAACATGATGAGTTCGCGTGAGTCTGAGATGTGAACTCCAGACGGAATTTATTGCCTGCAAATATATAAATTCCAACGATGTGAACATTCATTATGGGTGTTATTATTAGTATCGGATTTTCTAATTACTTTCCTGCAAATATGTCCAAATATATTGAGAAATATTGCGCCAATTAATCGGATTGCTCCTCTAACTTCCGCCCTACTAACGTCTTCGATTACCGTGATTTAATGACAACTGCAGAATGTCATACCCAGAATTGGGTAAAAACCATTAACCATGTCGGGATATATTTATTTAAGCATCAAATCACGGCCTCCAATGATATTAGTGGAGGAGGAGCCACAGGGGTAGATTTTTTTAAATTGGTGAAAATTGTTTGTCATATGTGGGGATCTAACCAGGGTTCCACAGGCCGACTCGATACCACTGAGCCACCTACCCCATAAAAGGCGTGATGATATATTTATTATTTATTTATGTTTAAAAATTGTTTTAAGAGAAAATTTGGAAATTTTAAAATTTGCTACAAATTTAATTGAACCACGAGAAATTCAATGCCGTTGACCGCATCTTCATATCTCGTTTAGTTTTTGAGACATAGCTTCCGAAAAAGTCAAATTTGATTTATTTTTCCATAAAAATGCAATAAGATTCCTACTCTCGGTTCTTTATATCCGATCTCGTCTCAGTTTTTCTATTCTAATATCGTTGTTGCTCTCATCTTTCAGGGCGAAGCTAAATACGAGAATTATATCTAGGGTTGTGCATTTGACCAGTCAAATATTTTTCGGTCAATTGACCAAGAAACATTTAATAATAATCACAATTAAAATTGTAATTTATTTATATAGTACTGTTTACCAGAGATGTGCATCTACGTGTAATCTTTAATTGTCTACTTCTACACGTAGACAATACGTCGACTATTCTAGCGACGTAGACAATGTAAAGAATGTAGATAATGCATCTGACAGTTGTAAAATTCAACATAACCTAAATGTATTCCTTTGGAACTATTACATGTATTCGTATTCGTGAGCTCGGGTCATTATCGGTCTTTATATAATAAAACTAATAAAGCAAGTGCTCGTACATTACTAGACGAATGTCTGTCTTGGGTCTTGGGCGAACTGTCATATTTTTAAAATCGATCAACGCGCCATCTCACCAGACAGAGTTTTCTTTGGCGCTATTTTTAACAGTAACCAGTTGACAAATTTTGAACGTTTCGCTCAGCACAACTATTTTTTTTTTCATGTAATCCCTAGAATAATAATAAAAATCTCTACCAACTTTTAAAATTCCCTAGTTCTAGGGATAAAATTTTAATATGACTTAAGTGGACACAGGTGTTTTCATTGTCTACATAGTCTACATTGTTTACATGAAAAATGAAGACGTAGACTACATGATTGTTTACACGTAGAGAATAGCGTAGATTACTTGCAGTAGACTACACGCACATCCCTGCTGTTTACTACATCCAATATTACTGAAAATGAAAAACCAACAACAACTAATAAACAAAACCACATCAAATTCAAAATAAAGGGGAAAATAAAGTAAAAGACGTAATGAAATTAAATAATATGTATTTATTTTATTTGTAAAGTAAAGTAAGCAAATTCTCCAGAACCCAGAATACCAAACTAGATATATTCATGTAATAATAGTAAGTAGCTATTTCTATTGAACAACAGATGTCATTTAGATTATTTGACCGTTTTATTTGGCTGTCAAATATTTTTAGTCAATTGACCACGGCACAACCCTAGTTATATCACCTCACTATTACAAAACTAACTGATTTTTTACAAATACCGCTAATATATTGGTACCAACCCATAATAGTTTTTTCAGCGTTGCTACAATCTTCACTCTCTTGTATGAATGTCTCTCGGTGTGAAGAGATGGTAATGAATGACCCGTGGTCGTGTGCTGCACCGGACGGATGTGGTTAGATGTACCAGTTCTCTTGTCGCAGTGACTCACAGTGTTCCCCTACCGTGTAATTTGATAAATGGCACGTTGGTTCGCGCGGCGCTCAATCAGCCATCAGCACCAGTGTGTCACCACCAGCACATGCATATCGTGCATTGTGCATTAGTTACATCTCTGCCACGGATAGAATATGCTAATTTTGTAGCGTGGACGTGGCTAGTATTACTGAACTGTTTAGAGATAAGAGGTTTTTTATGTTTTCGTGGAAGGATGTTTAGTATGTTAATTTGTTGTGGATTTCTTTAACGCAATTTAAATACGATTTTTTATGTAATTATATATGTCTCAGGGATACTGTGGCATAGACGAATACATACATACATACATAACATCACGTTATATCCCATTAAATGGGGTAGCACGAACCCGTCAACATTCTCATCCTGACACACGATACTCGTTAATACTTCCTCCATACGAACTCTCTTTTCTCACAACCAAAATCCATCATCACGCAACAAACATCCATCCATTCGCTCCTGTAGACGCAAATCTTCAGTTACGCCCACTTCTCTAACAACGAATCTATAAGAAATGAAGGCAGCATCACCCTGCGCTTGTTTAAAAATACATTTAACACAATTGTTGTTACACACTGTATAGTAAAAACTGAAAATGAAGAAAAAAAGATGTGGAAGGAAGGGAGCACAATTGTAGGTAAACACTCGGAAAATCTAACCAATGAATCTAAAATCAAGAATTATGCGCTTGTCCTTAATCATCATATTTATCCCGCAATTAATTTTCGCCAAACATTCCTATCCTGACACACCACTTTATTAGTGGAGGAGGAGCCACAGGGGTAGATTTTTTAAATTGGTGAAAATTGTTTGTCGGCTGTGGGGATCGAACCAAGGTTCTCAAGATCCACAGGCCGACTCGATACCACTGAGCCACCTACCCCATAAAAAGGATTACAAATATAAATAAGCAAGTAACTAAGAAACATATTACAAAGCTATTAAATTTTTTTTTATTTGGGAACCCGGGTTCGACAAACAATTATCACCACATTAAATCTATCCTTATGGCTCTTCCACCACTAACTTCTTTGGGACCGTGAGAATAAATATACCACTTTCCGGGATTTGTTCCATCAAAATTAATGTCAGGAAGTATGTTTAGCAAGAGCTTATTTTTGTGGGTAGACGAGGGTGCTAACAGATGAAGATTTGTCCACATTTACAAGCACATGATGTCTTGTAAATTCTTGAAGACTGATGTTTCACTGTCTTCAACATATTTCTGATTTGTATGCACGAAGAAAACTAAACCTGGATGTTCTTTTTCCAATTTTATCCGTTACATTATGAAATTAAACCAAAAGTGTATTTAATTTAAACTATGAGTTCTGAAAGATGTTTCTACATTATTTATTTTATTTATGCTACTTTGTAAAATAGAAATTTAAACTTAAAATTGCAGTACAGAAGCTGGACTCATCGCGCCGCAATGTGGTAGTTTATATGAACTTGAATTCATCGAATTTGAATTTCGTAAAGTAGTAGTACGTGAGTAGGCGCGGTGGCCAAGCGTGTTAAGGCACATCTCTTAGCATACTTTGACGTCACCCGAACCAAGGTTCGTCGGTTCGAATCCGCCTGCCGACAATGTGTGATTTGTCGTAAAACATAAAAATACAGTTCCATGTATTCATCACACTAGGGCGCTATAAGCTAGTCACTTATACGCCTTAAATATTCTTACTAAAGAAACCGGCAGTACGGCAGCGTAAAAACTGCGGCTCGGTGTGCCCGGCCCCTATGTTCCGAAACGGAATGATGGGACTCAAAGAAGTAGTACGAGAACTTTGGACAATCAGTGGCAATAAATGACGGTAATGTTAAAAACTTGTAAAAAAGCATGATGCAAATTCTGCTTTCCTGGTTGAAACAAACCCTGCCGACAGAGACTGAATATTTCACCGAATCCCGGACTTGACGGAAATTTGCAATTTCGCAGTGGCGAGTTCCACTTGCAGTGTGCTGTGCGCTAGCGATGTCCCGACGTCGCGCGTCGCCATGGCAACGTGTTCGGTTTAGCGGCACTGTTATTGGGATATCATGAGCACGGCGAGGGTAGCCAGCGAGCTACCCTGCTACCCTATCTTACAATCCTCGCCTTGCATACGTCACAGGGTTGGTGTCGGCGTTGTCACGTACCGCGATTGTGTAGCTATGCTATGTTAGTTTATTTTAGTTTAAAGGATATCAAATGTTTAGTCAACAATATAAAATATAAGTAATGATGTCAACTTTATGCTTACCTGCTGAATATTTTTATGACCTGTTCTATAAAAGCTGAAAGCTAATATTTATGTTACTGTTTTATTTATTCAACTAAAATTTTATGTTTTACCGCTATGGCGATTTTAAAGCTATTTTGTTGACTTTACTAAACACAGTACGATTTTTATTGATACAAAGCAGTGGTCGCCAAACCTACGACTGTTCGAAAAGTAAGTCATTGTGTACTCATTTTCAGTGCAAAATGGGATTGTTATGTTACTAGAACGTAAAGCTAGTCTTTAATCACGAGTGAGGCAGAGTTAGAGACGCAGAATTAATCAAAGATGCTTTATGTATGTGTATTATACAATATTTAATCTTGTTAGTAAACAGCCATTTAACGAACTGAAAACAGGAAACTAAAAGTCAATTTTACACACCGTCATAAATAAAACTTTTAAACGTACGTGGTTAATGAGTACGTGCAAGAAAATAGGTGCTATGTAACCTAGAATAAATATAAATAACTTTAAAATAACGTTTGTAGAATGTAGAAAAAATAGTGAATGTAACTCGTGTTAAAAGTGTATTATTTTACATTCATGCATTAAAATTACAATAATTACTGCAACGAGCTTAAGGTGTAAATACTTCAATTACACTGTTAGCGTTTTATCACGAGAGAAAACGAAATGAGACACAGATCTCGATTTGTTCTCGAGTATCATGATCTCGTCTTGATCTAAAGTCTCGACGTTTCTCGATCATATTGTTATATTGTCCGTCAGTACGGTGGTGTGGATAGCGATACGGAATTCGAATCCGGAGATCCCGAGTTCAAATCGCACTCAAGCTAAAAATTATATGAACTAGCACACTGCGGCTCGGTGAGTACGGACCCTGTACTGTAATTGGGATTAAGTTCCTGTTGTACAGCGTAACATAAATAAATAAATAAATAACAATTATGGTATAATAAATAATTAATTAATTCAAATAAAAATGGCTAACAATCTATTAAAATAATTGAGATTTGATAGTGGTTAGTTTTTGTGAACGAACCATTTATTGACCAAACTGGCAATGAAATATTTCCATGAAAGCATTTAGTATTTCCAAAAATAGCTTGTCCCAAAATAACCCTCGCTAAAACCATTCCAACCTTCGACCTTTCACCCTAATAATAATAAGAACTCTGCAGACAATTCGATTTCCATCGGCGTGTTAAAATAATACGACAATGGCACCGTCGCCATCTCCCCAACTCCGGACGATTAATAAAACGGAATGCGGAGCCTCGCGATACAACAAAGGCCATCTAATTCCGGTATAGAGCCCGGAGCGAGACCGGAGTGAGACCGGAGCATGGCGGTGACTTGGTACAGTACGGTACGGGAAGCTATGCTATGCTGGAGGCTATTCACTCGCTCCGTGCGTGTAATATGTCTCGCTCCTGCGAAAACTGATATTGGAAAGTGTTATTCACTGCCTTAACTGTTCTATTATGTGCGTTGAGTGCTGACACCTTCTCTGCAGATACTTGATATCAACCAAATTATATTTACTCTTTGTTAAGATGGATTGTGTTCATTGCTGGAGGAACTTATTTACTTATTCATTTGCTACTCTGCACAACAGGAACTTCATCCCTATTACAGGCACACGTTTTCTATACAAGTCAGCGAGATATGAAAGCGCGAAAGTTTATGGAATCAATTGTAATTGGGATTAATTTTCTTTTATGTAGAAATAAATATGTAATTTTAAAAAATATATATATATAAAATCTAATAAATATAAAGGAATTATGTGTAAAGAATTGAATTCCTAATCAAGTAGTATATTGGAAACTTATTTAATTTTAAATGATTTATCTTATAATTTTTATAAACCTACCTTTTTTGTAATAATTAATATACTTACCTGGCCTAAAACGAAACAGGTGTACAGGAGCGAATGGATGAATGTTTGTTGCGTGATGATGGATTTTGGTTGTGAGGAAAGAAACAGTTCGTATTAATGTGGTCGAAACGAGTATCGTGTGTCAGGATGAGAATGTTGACGGGTTCGTGCTACCCCATTTAATGGGATATAGCGTGATGTTATGTATGTATGTATGGAACTGGTCTAAAATAAATATAATTTCTAAATGAATTAATAGAAAATAACAAATTAAATATATAAAATAAAGACGTTGAAATAAATTTTAGATTCAGAAGCTTTAACTTTATGATTTGTTTATTATTACACAGATTAATTTTTGCATATCAGTTTTAAAACCTGCTTCCTGCTGCCCAGTTGTTTAAATATAAATATAATTTACATTATTTTCAAAATTAATTTATTTATTAAATTTAAAATACCGCATAATAAATACACATATTTATCATGCAAGATTATACTTACAGGATATTATTTCAATTAAATATTACAATTTAATTTTCGATATGTTTCATGTCAATAACATGTAACATAAACAAAATATAAAAAATTATACAAATTAAGCTCTTAAATAAATACATACATATACTAATACGTAAATATAATCACTGGTAGGAACTTTTTTTTTAATGTTTTCCTTTTAGTTAAATGTTTAATTCTACATTTTACTATGGCCGTAATAAAAAAAACAATCATTTCTAAATAGATATATCGGTTGAAGTGTAATCGAATCAATTTGATACATTTTAGAGAAATGATCATCTTTTTTGGCTCCTACTAAAAAATAATACCTGTACACATATAGCGATGATACAGAAATAGTTTTACAATTTTAAATCTAAATTTACAACACATTAATTGTCTATCAATTTTTTATTTTTTTTTCATTCATATATCAGACCAACTACTCAGGTTATATGCCGATATGTCCTTTGTACGGCCGCCACGGGCGGGACCCGAACCCATGACATTACGGTCGTGAGTTAGGCCCTCAACCCGCGCGGTCATCACGCGGGGCAATCTATCAATTTATCCCTCCATTTATAAAAGGAAAGTTCTCTTACATTATTTACGTAACACATGCACAAGAAACACGTTCTTATTCCCTAATTTTAGAGAGAGAAACACTGCTTTTCTTCCCTAGGGAGAGAAACATTATGTTTCTCTCCCTAGGTAGGATGTTTCTCTCTGTAGGTAGGATGTTTCTCTCCCTAGAGACTACGATTATTAGCTGTTTGCGGCGTTTCCTAGGTAACTAGTTACGCAACCCATATTTGACATTTGTCCCGATAAGACAGTAATTTTTGTGCACTTGTTACGAAAAGTATAATATGCTTCACGAGAGGGCGCGATTATTCCTTGTGTGAAGTTAGCAAACCTCGACTTCAGCTCGAGCCTTCGGCCCTCGCTTACGTCTCGGTTTGTCAACTTCACACGCGGGAATAATCGCTTGTTTCCCTCCCTTGAGGCATAACATACTATTTTAAGCTGTGAAACTTCCTTAATCATTTTGTAGAAAAATGCTTCAAATAAAAATGGTAGAATATTTACTTCTTGTCTTTTTACTTTAATCATTTTATGACGTTTGAAACCAAAAGATATTGGTCAGTAACCAAGCTAGCTTAACTATTAGATTATCTACAATTACTTTAGCTGTAGCTGTAGCTATGCTAAATATGAAACTATACAGCTATAGTTTGTAGTTATTAATTTTCTACTTGTAGCTTAAAAATAATGTTATAATAACTGATGCTACTTCTTTAAGTTATTGTGTGTACTTTACCTATACTCTTGTAGCTCAGAACGACATGTTGTTGTTTTAAAATAATTTTTTTTAAGCAGTTTTAAATAATAATTTGTTGCAGGTTTTAACATGTAACTAAAAGAAGTAGTTCCAAAAATTAACAGCTATTTTAACTGTGGCTTCGCTATTTTACGCAATATATCTAGTTTCTACAATTTCGCTACTTTTTTTAGTAGCTTACCCACCTCTGGTCAGTAGTATGAAAGACAGATTGAGGATGATTAACTATATTCGTCAACTGTCAAATAACTTATTTCCTTAGGGAACCTAATGCTTGGATTAAAAGTGTTAGAATATCTGGTACTGTCATCCTTAATCAGTTTTTCATACAATCTTACATTTTAAAATTGTAAATAATATAATAAGTAAATTTTCTTAATAACTTCTACATAAGTAAGTCCAGCTCACTGACATTGTAACCACACTAGTGACTTTGTCTTTACGTTTGTTCATAAAACTTGGCAGCAGCATTAAACGCAGCTGCAGTAACCTCTCTGCTACATGGACTTGTATCCCAGAATTGACCAGGACATCCAAGTCTCTCGAAACAGCTATAGCTCACCTGGTTATTCGCAGGATTACAACAAGAGATAATTGCCCAAACACATCGGTTAGGTTCTTCACGACCTGACGGCGCGGCTGCTGCTGGTGGAGTCGTTGTTGTCCTGGGTGTCGTCTGCGGACGGAATTGAGTTACAGGAGGACGAAACTCCTGAATATTTGATCCTTGTCCAACGTTGGGGTTATCACGGTCGCTAATACCAGTTGGTTGGCTATTTTCTTCAGTACGACTTGGACGATGTATTAAAGGAGGTGTTGGAGGACGAGTTGGACGACTTGCTGATGGCGGAGGACGCGAAGAACCTCCTGCACTTCCAACACTATTAGAAGGTGATGCAGGTGCTTGAGTATCCACGATCCCCCAAATAGGTTCACCTGCTTCGTTCATATCAAATCCCGCACCACCCCTAGTACCAATTGAAACTGGTAAATCAGTGCTGCCATCATCAGTAGAAGATGGAGCTTCTGTTGTAGTTGGTGTAACTGCTGGAGGGTTTCTTGCTGGGTATCCAGGATTAAACAAAATCGGTTTAGCTGGGAAGAATATAGGGATACGTCTAGGATTACCCCAAACAGGAACAAAGTAAGGAACAGTGGAATGTATCTGATAAGTTTGTATATAGTTGGGTTGTTGTTGGTACGTTGTGGTAGATCCATACCACTGGATGTAGTCTCGCTTCTGACGCAGTTGTTCAGCTTGGCGTTTGAGACGTTTGAGCACCTGGAGTATAGGACCTCCTTCATGTTTGTGGTGGAGTTCTCCATCAGCACATCCCACCTGTAGTTCTTCTTGAGGGACATTGAAGCGATGTACTCTCGCGGCTTGTTGCGCGTATTGATCGCCCGCCGCCGCTGCCGTCGCTGCCACCGCCACCGCCGCCAGCACCAGCCAGCTCAGCATGCTCTGCAATCGAAAGGCCACGACGTTAATACAGATTCAAGTGTCGCAATATTCACCCCCTCACTACAGCCGGGCTTAATGGCATTTGGAAATAATTCACGCGAATGAGGAAATAAACCCACTAAAACTGTTTATCCACCAAATTAATTCATAACAAATGCCATTTACACCATTACATTGCTGACAGAGCGGGGAGATTGCCTGATATTCAAGCTTAAATACAGAATTTCATCTTGTGATTGCTGACACCCGATTTTCTAATCAAAATTTAATTTAACTCTTAGTAAACTTAGTTCACATTTTGTCCACAAATATTTCAACCAAAATTCAATTTTAACCAAAAATAATTTTCACCTATATCAATAATTTAATTCAAGAACGTCTTCTTCATAATTCTTTTTCGCTTGAAACATTTTGTCTGCAATGAATCATCGCCAAATATTCCTATCCTGATATAACATTTTCACTTCGTTCACACTTTCATACATTCTCATTCATTTTGCATAAGTGCGAATGAAACCAGCTTCGCTAAGAGTTTATTCTATTATAAAAAAATACTTTTAATTATATATAATATAAATATAGGAGGCTTCTGGTTTAATTCTGTATATATTAATTTTTCTTCACACCACCATCCTGCACAGAAATTTAGTACTATTAAATGTCTCTTCAATAGAGCAAACATCATTTGTCATTCTGATAAACTTCAAGAGGAATATAAATTGCTTGTAAATATTTTTGAAATGAATGGTTATAATAAATTTGTAATCAAGAAAGTTTTACGTCCTAAAAAAGAAAAAGTTACTGAAAATATCTTACCTGATTTTGAGAAAAACATTTATTCTTCTTTACCTTTTGTAAAAAATGTAACAGATAAAATAGGAAGAATTCTCACTAAGAAAAATATTAAAGTGTCTTTTTATCCGCATATGAAATTAAACAATTTACTGAATTCTGTTAAAGATATAATCCCGTTACAATCATCTGGTATTTACAAAACTCCATGCGAATGTGGCAGAGCATACATTGGTCAAACAGGTAGAACTGTTCATACAAGATTATTAGAACACAAGAGAGCCATTCGTCTAAATTATCCAAATAAATCTTCAATTGCTCATCATGCATTAGAATTTCTACATAAAATTAACTTTCAAGAAACCAAAATTTTAGCGAGACCTAAAAGTTTCACCGGAAGACTCATAAGAGAAGCCATCGAAATTTACAAGGAGGAAAATAATATTAATAATTGTGATGGTTTGGAATTAAATAAGGCTTGGCTTCCATTGATTCACAATTTATAATTTTTAAATTACATATTTTTGTCTTTTTACTTGTCATTTTTATTTATATATCATTCGTTTATTATTTTTATGCAGGGTTCGTAAATATCATGATATTTATAATAAATATCAAAATATCTGATATATAGGATATATATCAGATAAATATCACTTTTTGGATATTTATTTTTTGATTTTAGTTTTTGTACACATTTAGAAAAACTGAAAAATTCGAAAAATTTCACTTTTCCGGAGGCTATATCTCAAAAACTAAACAAGATATGGAAATGTGCTCAACGGCGTTGAATTCCCCGTGTCCGAATTGACTTATAAGCAAATTTTCATACAATTTTATGCAATTTAATATTTTCAATTATTTCCTAAGGGGTACCCCTTTGGTTTTTTCAGATTTTAATTCAATTTTACCAAAAATCCTTAATCGTAGGATTATTAAAACGAAAATTTACATACATATGTATTTTGACCCACTGAATCCAGTGGTGCAATCTACAAATGCATATGACTTCTGGTTTTCGAGAAAATGTTAAAAAACCGCTTTTTGCGATTTTTTTGGCGGAAAATTGAAAAAAAATAAAAATCGCTGAAACTATGTTTATAAGTTAACTGAAGCACGAGAAAATTAATGCCGTTGACCGCGTTGTCATATCACATTTAGTTTTCGAGATATAGTCTCGTAAAAGTAGAAAAACTGAAAAATTCGAAAAATTTCACTTTTCCGGAGGCTATATCTCAAAAACTAAACAAGATATGGAAATGCGCCCAACGGCGTTGAATTCCCCGTGTCCGAATTGACTTATAAGCAAATTTTCACACAATTTTAAGCAATTTAATATTTTTAATTATTTCCTAAGGGGTACCCCTTTGGTTTTTTCAGATTTTAATTCAATTTTCCCAAAAATCCTTAATCGTAGGATTATTAAAACGAAAATTTACATACATATGTATTTTGACCCACTGAATCCAGTGGTGCAATCTACAAATGCATATGACTTCTGGTTTTCGAGAAAATGTTAAAAAACCCCTTTTTGCGATTTTTTTGGCGGAAAATTGAAAAAAAATAAAAATCGCTGAAACTATGTTTATAAGTTAACTGAAGCACGAGAAAATTAATGCCGTTGAGCGCGTTTTCATATCACATTTAGTTTTCGAGATATAGCCTCGGAAAAGTAGAAAAACTGAAAAATACGAAAAATTTCACTTTTCCGGAGGCTATATCTCAAAAACTAAACAAGATATGGAAATGCGCCCAACGGCGTTGAATTCCCCGTGTCCGAATTGACTTATAAGCAAATTTTCACACAATTTTAAGCAATTTAATATTTTTAATTATTTCCTAAGGGGTACCCCTTTGGTTTTTTCAGATTTTAATTCAATTTTCCCAAAAATCCTTAATCGTAGGATTATTAAAACGAAAATTTACATACATATGTATTTTGACCCACTGAATCCAGTGGTGCAATCTACAAATGCATATGACTTCTGGTTTTCGAGAAAATGTTAAAAAACCGCTTTTTGCGATTTTTTTGGCGGAAAATTGAAAAAAATAAAAATCGCTGAAACTATGTTTATAAGTTAACTGAAGCACGAGAAAATTAATGCCGTTGAGCGCGTTTTCATATCACATTTAGTTTTCGAGATATAGCCTCGGAAAAGTAGAAAAACTGAAAAATACGAAAAATTTCACTTCTCCGGAGGCTATATCACAAAAACTATTTGATATTTTTATATAATGGATATATATCATTGCAAAAATATGACGATATATATCAAAATAAATATCATGATATATATCGATCGATATATATCTTCGAACCCTGTTGTTATGTCATTTATGTATTATTTTATTTTTATTACTGTCCTGATGAAGGTATTTGTTTAAAGTATTAAACCAGAAGCTCCCTTTTATTTATATATATGAATTCTGAAAGGTTTTTCCCTATGTTATATATAATATACTATTTCAAAGTATGATATATTTAATGTTTTTAAGAAGTCGAAAAGATGTCAATGTGCTAGAGGGCAATTTGTCGCTACCTCGCTGATTTTCCCATTTCTTTGCTCCACTACCATTACTACTAATGGCCAGCCAACAATATAATTACCTCTGAACGAGCTGGTGCTCCGACTACTCGCTCGAGTAATTTCCAACCCGAGTTTGCACTTTCGCAACAGACATCGTTTCGTGCACTACGATAACTTGACTTTTTATTCCCTCTGGTGATTTATTGGGTGTATCGCGAGCTATCTCTTCTTTCTGCATTGAAGTTGCGTCGCTGAAGCTTCCTACATCGATATCGGGATGTGTGCGCTTCTGAACATTTAAAATACCGTTTTTGTCGCGATTTAGCTGAGGGCTATGTCCTACTTTCCATACTCAGCGAAGAATATACGCAAACTAATTTTCCTGCTAGAGTTTGTTCAACCTAAAGAATGACATTTTTTACTTTTTACTATGCTGCACAACAGGATGTTAATCTCAATTACAGTAACTTATACGTGCAGGGCAGAAACTCTTTTAACAAGGAGAATATATTATTTGTATAACAAAGGGTTGAAAGTAGTCGACTAAAGTCAGAGTTTAGAAATTGAGGCATCTTTCAATCAAAAGTATACACAACATTTTTTACAACGATCAGAAATTAACATTAATCGACTTTTTATTGTGATTAATAAAAATTTTGAATGTAGATAACTAAATAAAAATACGATTGCAAATAGATGAATAGTTATTTATGGTACAAGTGTGTTATATTACAAATGAGTCACGCAAGAAAAGTATTAGTCCACGAGGCCGTCAGGCCGAGGGGAATAATTTTCTGAAGTGACTTATTTGTAATAACACACGAGTGGCATACGAAATTTTATCCAACAACTACAATTAAGACATTAAAATATAAATTTTGACACAATTGTCTACATTTCAAATAATATTCTAGTTAGCCATACTTTCTTGTTTTGTTGTCTAGGTTACTCAAATTTTTTAAATAAACAAAGTTGAAAATAGGTTGCAGCTGCAGTATTTGAAATGGAAGAGTAGAATTTTATTCCCGAAATAATCATTAAGGAAGCGGAAAAAGTGGTTGTTGATATTTTTCCAAAAAAGTCTAGAAGTTCCTATGAAAAAGAATTTCATATGTTTGAAGACTAGATGACAACTAGAAACGGCAAAGATATGAATGAAAGTGTTTTTCATAGGAAGTTCTAGACTTTTTTGGTAAAATATCAACAACCGCTTCTTCCGCTTCCTTAATGATTATTTCGGGAATAAAATTCTCGTCTTCCATTTTGAATACTACAGCTGCAACCTTTTTTAAACTTTGTTATATTTAAACTCAACAGTGAGTTACAAGTCATAATTTATGCGTGACTTATGACTTATAACTCACGTGTGACTTATACACCACTTTACTAATCTAAAATGGCAACAATAATGACTTTATAAGTAGTGGGTGTTGGATAAACAAAATTTGTTTTCTGTTTGTTAAAAGAAAGTAAAAAGATATCTATGCCAAATGGAAAACAATGATACGATTTGACATTAATGACTTCCAAGTGACATCTGTCAAGAGAATAATAAATCTTGTTATGTTAATTTCTGAAAATTATATTTTCTGATATGATAGTGACAAAAATCTGATGTGGACACCACATGACTTCCTTGTACGCGTAAATTTTTTTATGGCATATATTTGACGTAATTTGACATTGACATTAAATGTTTTATTATTTTCTTATTTTTTGTTCTAATCCATAGCAAACTTACAAAAACAAAGAAATATATAATTTTTAAATTTAGATATATCGCTTATGCAAAAAGTGAATTTAAAAATTCTTAATGTGCTAGCTGCAAAATTTAATTCTCTAAAACTTTTATATGTAGCATTTATTTCTAAAATTAAAATAAGACCATTTTTTCAAGGAAAACTGTTAGCAGCTTCATGTAATGTATCACTTTCGGTTAGTCTATTTGAACCAAAATCTATTATGTTATTTCCATTGATATAGTAGTCTTATAACCAAATTTTGAAAGTTTTGAATTATATTTGAATATAGTTTTTCATGAAAATCTATTATAGGCTTCAAGTACAGTACCACTTCCGGAAGTTATTTAATGACCAAAAAGGGAGGTACACAACTAGATATTATAACAGTTCTAAATACCTCAACTTTCTACGGCTTACCGTTTTTGAGTTATGCGAGATACATACGTACGTACAGACGTCACGACGAAATTAGTCGAAATGGATTCAAGGATGGTAAAAATGGATATTTCCGCTGAAATCTCAAAACCGAAAATTTTCGCGATTACAATACTTCCTTTATTTCGTACAAAGAAGTAAAAATGTGTGTGTATACAGGAAGTGTCGAGAAATGAAATAGTACCGTCAGGAAGAAATGTCTCACTTTCTTCACTTGATACAGAAATAACTATTAATTTAGTTATAAGCAGGCAAGAATTAACTGCAGGGCCTCTAATATAAGATGTAATTACTTTAAAACGTGTTCTTATCGATACTACAATTAATTCAATATTACATAAAATAAGTCTGCCGCTAAGTCCGAGCTTTTATCATTATTAGTGTTTTCCTTGAATTCTAATTAAAATTTCGGTCACTGAATAATTCAGTTAAAATGCACAGCACGTAGTTGTATAAGAAATCGATGTTGTCAACAGACTTATAAAATACATTAGACCTTATGCGATTTTTTCCTCGAACATATTTACGTACAACTTTTAGAAACACCGTCATTAGTATTGATAAAACAAGTTTTTATTTCCTATTGCAGTAAATATTCAACGGACATTGAAAGTTTTATATTACACAATAAAATAGAAAATTATCAGCAATAAAAATTATAAAATATATAAATTATTTTTCGTAACACATGCACAAGGAACACGTTCTTATTCCTTAATTTTAGAGAGAGAAACATAATGTTTCTCTCCCTAGGTAGGATGTTTCTCTCCCTAGGTAGCATGTATCTCTCCCTAGGAACATGTTTCTCTCCCTAGGGACATGTTTCTCTCCCTAGGGACATGTTTCTCTCCCTAGGGACTACGATTATTAGCTGTTTGCGGCGTTTCCTAGGTAACAAGTTACACAACCCATAAGACCCGATAAGACGATAATTTTTGTGCACTTGTTACGAAAAGTATAATATGCTTCACGGGAGGGCGCGATTATCCCTTGTGTGAAGTTGGCAAACCTCGAAAAATATCATCACGCCTTTTACTCATTACTGGGTGTGGCACTCTGCCTAAGCAGTTCTCGGTAAGTGATATATTTCTTCGCGTGAAATGCGGTTACTAACCGTCAAATCACGGCCCTCAAAGATATTAGTGGAGGAGGAGCCACAGGGGTAGATTTAAATTGGTGAAAATGATTTGTCAGCTGTGGGGATCGAACCAGGGTTCCACTGAGCCACCTACTCCATACAAAACGAAAAATGGCGTCAGGTATATCAATTAAATGTTACAGTTCAAATTTAAGTTTTACTAAAACTACTGTCTTCAGCTACTATTATTTTAGCAATAACTAATAGCTTCGCTAAACTTGAAAATATATAGCTATTTTTTAAAGATTAGCATTCCTTTTTAAATAGCTTGCTCAACTCTGAAAGAATTAAAGATACATTTCCTGCTGGGCGACGTTTAAATAAAAAATAAATTGAATCATACTTATTAAGCTTCTCTCATATTAAAGTTTAAAATCGCTTTAACCTCAAATGTTGGTAATCAAGCATCAAACATGCGAATTTAACAGTGCGTTATTGCTAAAGTTTTTATGTATACATATCACGTCACATGTGCAGAAATTAGGCGCTGACAAATTCCCACACATTGTGGTGTGGCCCAACTTCTGCATGTGATACATCGTAATTTACTTTAAATATTATTTCGTTTTTATGACACGGACATGTCAACTTTAACAAAAACAGATGAATACGACTATTTTTTAAATAGATCAAGCAAGGAAATATTTTACAAATTTTCCTCTCCACCATGTTTGACAAATTGAATGGATATTTGGAAATAATTTTCTATTATTGCAAATTTATATACAGGGTGTTTCACAACTTAGAGCAAAAAATTAAAGGGTATATTCTGTACGACGTGCTGATCATGAAACATGAAAAATTAAGGGTTGTTAACCTAAAACATTGTTTGTAGTACTGCACTGGATTCGCTTTCCTATTAAACACAAACAATGAAGTAGGTATCAACTACGAAAGAATAATTACACAATTCAATTATTAGCAGTTATTTATAATAGAATTTTATTTAATTAATAACTTTAACATAATCATCCACCCAGTGGCAGTGGCAACGAAAAATTTTGGACTGGGAAACATGAAAAATAGTTTTGCGATTTAAAAAAAATTCTTTTTGTTTCATGATCAGCACTTCGTACAGAATATACCCTTTAATTTTTTGCTCTAAGTTGTGAAACATCCTGTATAAATAAATATATAAATTTGCAAATAATAATAGAACAATATTTCAAAATTTTCATTCAATTTCCCAAATAAGGAGAGGAAAATTTGTAAAAGATACTTAATTTAAAACTATTTTCACCAATTTAAAATCTACCCCTGTGGCTCCTCCTCCACTAATATCTTTGGGGGCCGTGATTTGACGGTCGATAACCACATTTCATATCACTTACCGAGATCTGCTTAGACAGAGTGCCACACCCAGTAATGGATAAAAGGCGTGATGATATATGATTTATTTGCAAATTTAATGTTTCAAATTTATTACAATGCTTTCAATCTTTAACTTTAATATGTATGTCACAGACTAAGGGACAAATGCAATATTATATCAAACAAATTTTGCCAAAAATCAGAGGCTTGCTTGTTTAGAATACGAGAGAAGCGAAATTTGCCAAGAATACATCCGATATTTAATTGTATATTATAAACAAGTGTTAAAAACGTCTCTTTAGTTACGAATGTATAGAAAAACGAGTAACTAAAGAGTTTATAAAACAAGTCACGTACTATACTTTTTCTACGATCCTAATTTAAGACAATAAAAAAATGTAAAGTTTTACGAATGAGTTAAAAAGTAACTTGAAGTTACAATGACAGATGCTTGAACCTAACTTCACCCTGTGCTGAATATCTCAAGCCGTGACTAAAACTTGCGAAGCCACAGTTTGTCAACATGTGATTAAGATGTTATTTAGTGACATGGAAATCAGTAAGTTAAATGACATTTGAATAACGGGAATAGAAAAATAAATGTATGAAAATCAGAATAATTTGTACTATAACGGCTAGCGGGTTTAGGATTTGTTTGTTAGAATTCTGATCGATGCGAGACTCACTAAAAATGCATTTTAGTTTAGAAATGAACTGGTAAATTATATAATTTTGTAATTTTGTTCATTCCTTGGATTTAATATTCTGCTGGTAATAATATATATGTGTGTAGCGGAAGGCAGACATTTTTCAATTATTTTGTAGAACATTCTTCAAATAAAGGTGGTGTATTTTATATTCGCTGGTTAATATTGCGCTATTTAATTCCTTCCGTTTTAATAAAGGTAAACAAATTATAAATGAAGAGTTGTTATAAAAAGTAATTATGTTTTTTAGAGTTTACACATAACAAAATGTATTTCCTTATAAAAAAAACCGTTATTAATTCCATGAATATCTTATTAAAAGTTATAAATTAACTTTTCTAAATACATGGAACGCTTAAAACGTTAAAAAGGAAAGTACAAAAGTATGAATATTAATAAGCACGTCTAAAACCGAATCTTTTAAAATTCATAAAGCAAATTATCATTGAAGTACATACAAAAGCACAAAAATACTCTTTCGGTGTAGGAATCTTTAAAACTCTGAGCGCATGTCGTAGATTAATGAAAGCACCGCACCGGAGTACGGAACCGGAAGTGGTTGGTGACGCGGCAACTCTGCGCAGAGAAGAAGAAGAAGCATCTAGGGGTAGAGTGACAGGGGATGAGGGTGATATTAGCAGGGTAGTTTAGTGTGCTGTCCATACTTATGTGGAAAGCTTTCTGCAATAACGTTTGTGTGCAGTCTCAGTATCTTCTGCAACCTTTGTCGTGTAAACAAGATTTATTCATATTTATTTTTGCGTTAATTATTTATTTATGATAATCTGTACAACAGGAACTAAATCCCAATTACAGACAGGGTCCGGAGTCATCGAGCCGCAGACTTGTAGCTCTTTAATTATTTTACTTGAGTGGAATTCGAACCAATATTCATCTGGAACTACTTTCACGTCGTTCACATTCATATCTTTCATATAAGATCGTTTATTCTTTACTCCCGGAATATTTCGTTCACGTAACAAAGCTTCAATCATATTCATCCATTTATTCTTTGATCCTCAATTTCAACAATATACATCTGTTTTATCAATCTTTCAATAGACTCTATATTGTAATTTAGATTAAGTTCCTATTGCACAGAATAATGTAAATAAATAAAATTGATATTAAATCAACATTAAAAAATAATTATAAGTAAAACTATTCAAAATGCAGCTTCACCTTTTGCTCAGTAATACAATATATCTTTTGGCCAATGATATCACAACATGTGCAAATTTTATATACCGGGTGTCTACTTTTTTCCGAACATAGGAAATTCAATGTTAACATTTTGATTAAGCGATATCTCTTTACCTATTAATTTTAGATCAAAAGTATACTGAAGAAAAATGTTCAGAATGAAAAACTACATTCATAGAGTATAAGTTTGTTGTTCAATTGTTTCTTATATCCGAGTTAGAAGCAAAAGAAAATACACGCTTTAAAGCAATTATCAGAGTGTCATGAGAAATAAAACAAATTACATAATTTAAAAATGAGTCCCATCATTCCGTTTCGGAACATAGGGGCCGGGCACACCGAGCCGCAGTTTTAACACTGCCGTACTGCCGGTTTCTTTAGTCAGATTATTTAAGACGTATAAGTGACTAGCTTATAGCGCCCGAGTGTGATAAATACATGTAGCTGTATTTTTTTATATTTTACGACAAATCACACATTGTCGGCAGGCGGATTCGAACTGACGAACCTTGGCTCGGGAGATGTGCCTTAACACGCTCGGCCACCGCGCCTGCATAATTTAATAATAGGTATTTATTTGTCTAGATTATGTAGAAAAAAGAAAATAATAGTTGCTATAATTAATTTTATTATTAAATTAAATGCTTGAATAAATAAATAAATTAGAGTAAGCTTACAATTCTGTTCCAATATGTCAATAATTGTTAGACACATCAAACAAATTATTGTTTAATTTCTCATGGTACTCTGATAATTGCCTTAAAGCATGGATTTTCTTTTGTTTTTAACTCGGACATAAGAAACAATTAAACAACAAACTTATACTCTATGAATGCAGTTTTTCATTCTGATCATTTTTCTTCCGTTCAATTTTGTTCTAAAAGTAATAGGTAAAGAGATATCGCTAAATTAAAATTTTAACATTGAATTGCCTATGTTGGGAAAAAAAGTAGACACCCGGTATATTTTTTAGCTTATGAACAGGCCTGGTGAAACTGCGGTCATGACTATGTCTGACCTAACAGAACCAAGAGGTCGATGTCGATGGCTCGTGCATTTTTTTATCTGGGTTGCACCGCCCAGAAATAAACGCCCAGTCATTAGCTTGCCTGGATAATGACTCCTTGTTCTACTTTGCTACTTCTATTCAGCTTCATGCACAATCAAAGAATTAGTTCGACATTATTTTATAAGTTTTGAATGTAACACGACATATTTATGCAATGATTTTAACATAGATATGACATTTGTAAACCTTGGAAGTAGCTTACAATAATCTACGTATTCCATTTACCATTTGGTTCATATCTATCTGATTCTTACTGAATCAGATCGCTTATTTATTTGGCTGGCTTACTTCGCTCTCTTTATTCTCAATACTAGAATTTTTTAGTCAGATTGAACTTGAAATAATCCACCTCTACAAGTGCATTAGTTGGCTTAGTCCAGTTGTCATATCATTTAATTTATCTAAACTGAATTAAGTGTACCAAATTACAAATGAAATATAGTTCATTATGGTCATATACAGCGACAACCAATGGGAAACGAAGCTCGGGAAATATGTGAACTAAAGTGTAAGTTTGTACAAAAATTTCAATCAAATCATCAGGCCTAGGTAGCGTAGGATATAGCAATATACAGGGTGTTTCATAACTTAGAGCAAAAAATTAAAGGGTATATTCTGTATGACGTGCTGATCATGAAACAAAAAGAATTTTTTTTAAATCGCAAAACTATTTTCCATGTTTCCCAGTCCAAAATTTTTCGTTGCCACTTCCACTGTGTGGATGATTATGTTAAAGTTATTAATTAAATAAAATTCTATTATAAATAACTGCTAATAATTGAATTGTGTAATTATTCTTTCGTAGTTGATACCTACTTCATTGTTTGTGTTTAATAGGAAAGCGAATCCAGTGCAGTACTATAAAAATGTTTTAGGTTAACAACCCTTAATTTTTTTAATTTTAAAAAAAATCTTTTTGTTTCATGATCAGCACGTCGTACAAAAGATACCCTTTAATTTTTTGCTCTAAGTTGTGAAACACCCTGTATACACAGATTTTATTTCTATGAATTGCTTAAAAATCAGTAATAAACATACAAATTAAAGCAAATTGATAGCTATACTGTTTTCTAATATTAAATATGTTTTGAAGATTTAAGTAGTTTTGTTGATTGGATTTTGAGGCTTTAAATAAAATGTAAGCAACTCTAGCATGTATTTTAATTAATTGACATTTTTTGCTACGAAAACAATAGTCAAAACGTTGTTTAAATGAAAAAAAAAAACAAGTCTTTGAAAGTTTTCGTTTTATTTAAACCCTAAAATCCAATCAACAAAACTGTATAAATAATATCATATTCGGGGCTTATCGAAAATTTTAAATCCTTTTGGTTTTTTTTCAATTTCCTAAAATTTATTCGTTTTGTAATTAAAATGCTACAAATCGCATTCGATCGAACCACTCAAATTTTTATTTCCCATCGGTTTAACTGTAGCTGACAACCAATGTCAAATGATTCGTATTTGTCAGAAACCATAAAGAATTATTTACAATGTTTTTACGTTGTTCTTTTTAGGCAAAAACAAAGTTACTATCAGCCGCTAAGTTCAAACAATAGTTATATTTAATAAAAAATATAAACTAAACACTTGGCTAAGTTTAACAAAATTCAGCCTCCAAGTCACCTTATGAGGGCATCGTCAGAGGCTGGCCAGCACAGTTAGTAACCATAGACGCGTTTCGCTCTTATTAGAGCTCATCAGTATGGTATAACTCACTTCTTCACCTAGCACAAAGTTCACGTGAAGAAGCTGGTGACGAAGAACTGTGCTAGCAGAGAATAAGATCTCTAACAAACGGTAAGATGACATCAGAAGTTCTGTGGAACAGGCCATGCCATCTACCGAAAAAAAAGGGAAAGCTACGCAATAGCAATTTAAATAACAACAAAGACAAAAAACATTAACTGTGCTGGCCAGCCTCTGACGATGCCTTCATAAGGTGACTTGGAGGCTGAATTTTGTGAAACTTAGCCAAATGTTTAGTTTATATTTTTTATTAAACCTTGTTTCACCAATTGTATGGAGGACAATTAATTTTGTCTTTGTTGTTAGTTATATTTATTTCTTGTTAAAATTAATTTTGTAATACCTTCTAGATGTATGAACACTGTAAATCAATTTAGATAAACCTCATTAGCATACCATCATACAAAATCCAACACTCGCAATGAAAGTAATCCTATCTAAAACAGTACGAGACAATCGCCAATCGACAACTCCTTCGTGTATTGTTCACATCTCACCACTTCATTATGGGTGATCAAGCAAGCGAGGTGACGATCGGTGACGAGGTGGTGACCTTTGAGAATGCGGAGCATCGCAAATCAAAGTTGGCGGTGGTCGCTGAGGGAGGGGAATAGTGGAATAGTCCTCAGGGAACACGACGACATTCTAGAGCTTGTTAATACTGATGTTGAGCCGACAAGCAACAGGAATTATTTCTAAAATATTAATGATATTGGAAAATGAAATATATGTGTTGTGGTTTTATTTCCACTGGTGGAAAGATAGAAAATTGGAAAATATATTTCTCAGCAATATTTTTAAGATCAAATATATTTGAAGTTGATTGGTTTTAAAAAACTGACTGTTTTACAAATAAATGCTTTCCAATAAGCAGTAGCTTTAAATTATTTTTTGTACGTACGCGATTCTATTCTAGAAGTTCACCGTTTTATACAATACTATTTTATAGAGTGTTACCAATAGCACGACCCTGTCCGAAAAGCAAATTTTATTTTCGTAACACATGCATAAGAAACACGTTCTTATTCCCTAACTTTAGAGAGAGAAACACTGCTTTTCTCACCTAGGTAGGATGTTTCTCTCTCTAGGTAGCATATTTCTCTCCGTAGAGACTACGATTATTAGCTGTTTGCGGCGTTTCCTAGGTAACTAGTTACGCAACCCATATTTGACATTTGTCCCGATAAGACAGTAATTTTTGTGCACTTGTTACGAAAAGTATAATATGCTTCACGGGAGGGCGCGATTATCCCTTGTGTGAAGATGGAAACCTAGACTTCACACTCGGGAATAATCGCTTGTTTCCCTCTCTTGATGCATAACATACTATTTCTTCATTGAGAGCAGAAAGTAAATTTTTCTATTCTAGAAAAGGAAAGTAAATCCATATCCATGACAACTGAACAACAACGATATGATTTTGATATTTGTAACATTCAGGTGAATAATAAATCTTATAATTTGCTTCTGAAATTTTACTTGCTAATAGGGCAGTGTATACCTCGTGAAAAAAGTATCATTCTTTCCTCAGATACTTTGTCTCTCGCCTTCGGCTCAGTAAATGAAACAACACTTTCAGGAAACAATCTTTAACTTTCTTTCCTAATATTGAGAGCCACTATTTATAACTGTTAACAAATATTTATTGGAAATAAATGTCGAACAAAGTTACTGTTCCCTGGGTTCCAAATAGTATGTTATGCATCAAGGGAGGGAAACAAGCGATTATTCCCGCGTGTGAAGTTGGCAAACCGAGACTTAAGCGAGGCCCTCCCGTGAAGAATATTATAATTTTCGTAACAAGTGCACAAAAATTACTGTCTTATCGGGACAAATGTCAAATATGGATTGCGTAAATAGTTACCTAGGAAACGCCGCAAACAGCTAATAATCGTAGTCTCTAGGGAGAGAAACATGCTACCTAGGGAGAAAAACATTCTAGCTAGCGAGAGAAACATAATGTTTCTCTCCCTAGGGGAGAAAAACATTGTTTCTCTCTCTAAAATTAGGGAATAAGAACGTGTTTCTTGTGTATATGTTACGAAAATCATATTAGATATTTGTAAAATCAAAAGATAAACTTTAAACTTGATTTTAATAAATACAAGCAAAGTTAGTTTAGATGTCATATAGAATAATTAACATTGCTGTCAAAAATTAAATGTTCTTGTTCTTATTTAAACCACGTTTAAATCCTTTGAGTATTTGTATTATTTATGACACGTACTCGGACAAAGGATCGGTTGAACAATGAAAATAAATAAAAGATTGAACTTCTTATAATCGTATGTTGAACAACTGGCATTTATGTTAAGCATTAGACATTTACCAATTATCAAAAAAAACTACTTAACACATGAAAAAAGTTGTTTATAAATAATTGAAGATCATCAAATGAATAACATACTGGTAGATTTCCTGTGACGTAATCCGAAAATAGTCACGGTAAATTCAACTTTAAAGCTTTAATCACATAAAAACAAAGTTTCTTAATTACTCATTCATTATAAATAGCACAGAGCTCGCATTGGAAACATTTTCAAACTTCTGGGTGTTATGAAGTTGTGCGCGTTTATATTGGCGGTGTTTACAATTTGTTTTTGCTCAGGTGTAATTCACGGCAAGCTAGATTCACGACGCAGGATTCGCATACCGCAAAAGCTAACCGTAATAACTTTATCGCGGCTCTGTAAAGCAGAATTGGGTAATGCCACCTGCACACGCGCTAACCCGCACTATTTATTATTCATTTGTTTGTCACTGGACGCAGGAAAAAGGAGCACGTTTTTGCGCTACGCATTTTAGAGTTGCTTAAATAATTAACTAGGTAGCCATTATGTTATTTTTGATGTCATGGTCATGAAAAACATGAACAGGAAACTGAATTATATGACCAACAATTGTCATTTGCATTCACATAATTAGTGAATTTATCATTTTTTATTTACTTTGAAGTCAGAGGCTACGTTACATTGAGAGGTAATGGATTTTATTTCCATCTTCTGTAAATGACACTTTATAGATATTTATGGTAACTAAATCAATGAGTAATTACAGCCCGTAAACCTATACAATTTTACAATGCTCACAAAAAAAAAACTAATTATAAGTTATTACTTGCAGCATCTACAATAATTTGTATATTAAATTCATTATTTCAAAATATTTATTTTAGAGATGGGCGAATATCATCCGCGAATAGTCGAATGCCGCGAATATTGACATTATTCGATATTCGAGATTTTCGAATATTAACGTCAGTATAGCGAACATTCGAATACCGCAAATATCGAGCCATATATTGACCTCAATTTTTGACTATGTTTTTATATATCATTTGTACATAAACTTAAAGCTATTACAATACTTTGAAGTTATTAATAACAAAGATATTTTGTTTCAAAATTGTTTTATTTTGTACTTTTTGTTTTAATTTTATTTTATTTTAACAATTTCATTCAAATAATGTAAAGGACATAATTAAATAATTATTAATAATAAATAAATTAACTTTTAGGAGTATTCGAATATTCGGGTACCTCGAATATTCGAGATCTGATTAATATTCGTATTCGATATTCGAATTCGAGAAATTTGATATTCGCCCATCTCTAATTTATTTCTAGAATTCACGAAACTGTTAACGCTGGCAATAGTTTTTTTCTTTACAACGATCACAACATCATGACAAGCTAGCTATAAATTGTTCTTCCGCGAACCACTCTTAATTACCTTATGAAATGTATTTTTTTATAAAAATAATAATACAAATTATTATTTTTTAAATGCTATGAAGATGAAAATAAAACTGGAGGTTTAATTAATTTTTACCGGGCTCGCTGGATTATGGAGGCTCACTAATTCGTCGCTCGCCCGACAAACTTTTAAACTCGCCCGTAAAAATTCATTTACTACACTGATCATGTGATAGTAACGTACATATTATAGCATTTACCAAGATCTAAAATTTCATAACTACCATATTCTACAACAGACATAACCCAGTGAATATATATATAGTATCTATTGACAAAGAGTTCTCGATTTTGTTGTCCCTGACTTCAATTTATATAAAAAAAAAAATACAACTGTACCTGACTGACCTGTATTCCATTATAATTTAGCGTAATAATTGAGATTAAGTTCCTGTTGTACAGAATAACAAATAAATACAAATAACTAGGGTTGTGCATTTGACCAGTCAAATATTTTTCGGACCAGTCAATTGACCAAGAAACATTTAATAAAAATCACAATTAAAATTGTAATTTATTTATATAGTACTGTTTACTACATCCAATATTACTGAAAATGAAAAACCAACAACAAATAATAAACAAAACCACATCAAATTCTAAATAAAGGGGAAAATAAAGTAAAATGAAATAATATGTATTTATTTTATTTGTAAAGTAAAGTAAGCAAATTCTCCAGAACCCAGAATACCAAACTAGATATATTCAAGTAATAATAGTAAGTAGCTATTTCTATTGAATAACAGATGTCGTGACGGTTCCTTTTAGATTATTTGACCATATTATTTGGCTGTCAAATATTTTTGGTCAATTGACCACGGCACAACCCTACAAATAACTGATTAGTAAATAATTACTAGGATTACCAACATTCAAAAAAGTTATGAGATTTCAAATTTATGAATATATTATAGTTACTGTTAGAAATATTAGATTTGACTAAACCGTCCGGATACCGGTTATAATCAGATTCAGATTTCTTTCGGATTTCTGTTAAATCCGGAATCCAGTTATTAAAGGAATATCCGTAGCTCTATGATTTAAAAATCCGAACATTTGGACATTTTTTAAATCCGAACATTCGGATATTTTTAAAATCAGAACATTCGGATATTTGAAATTCGATCGAAAGGCGGTACGTAAACATTCCTCCGTAATAACCAAGCAACTATAAAAACATACTTGTACATTAAAAATAACAACTGGGTCATCTAAAAAAGCTTAAAATATCCCTCGAAATATCCAAATAGTTTTCAAGTATTTCTAAATTTTAATTTGGTTATTGCGTCGATCGTTAATAAAACGTTACAAGCATTGGGATCACTAACCATTATACCGATATTGGATGTATTGGTGATTTCGACATCTTATTGATCTGCTAATATCATTTTTAATTTAAATAACTATTAGATACAGGCGCGGTGGCCGAGCGTGTTAAGGCACATCTCTTAACATACTGTGACGTCACCCGAACCAAGGTTCGTCAGTTCGAATCCGTCTGTCGACAATGTGTGATTTGTCGTTAAATATAAAATACAGTTACATGTATTTATCACACTCGGACGCTATAAGCTAGTCACTTATACGCCTTAAATAATGTAGCATTGGACTATGAAAACCGGCAGTACGGCAGTGTCAAAACTGCGGCTCGGTGTGTCCGGTAGGCCCAGGCCCGATTTTGGGCTGTAGCGCCACAAATGATGATGAACTATTAGATGGACAGATCTATGAAATTCAATATTTTATTTCTCAATGTACTTTGTTCGTAGCTTTAAATTATCAAATGTATTTTGCATCTTTTAATGAAAGACGCATATCTATTAAATAATTTTGTGCTTAGTTCTGATATTAATATCCTTTGTAACACAAATAAAGTAGTTACCTGCGACTTAAAACATCATCTGCGCATTTAATTAAAAAATATAATATCCGAAAACTGAATGAAAGCAAATATGTTTAATTTTTAAATAGTTGTTGGAGCATTTAGCATGCAACAGTCTCGAGTGAGCTCATCGCGAGACATTCAATTAAACACGGTCGTAATTAAAGCCGCTCTTGACTGATTTACTACAAATAGAGAGGGATGACGGCAACATCTACAACCCCCTCAAGATGCAGTTATGTTTGAAATGAAATTATCGTATCTGCTTCATCTCTGCAGCGCGCTCACTGCTGAAAAACCCGATGTTATTAAATTTGTGAAATATTGCTTTTCAGAGAGGATTGCATTCATTCCATGCCGCAATATGTAACTCCTAACTGACAATAGCAATTTCACCTTCACCTTTCAAGGCCTACTGCGATAACCTTTACTGCTTTAGTTTGAGGTACCAGCTATCGACACACCAAATAACAAATATCGCAGATGGAAATTATTTACAAATTCTGTTTAGAATTTACTGTTTCATAAACTTGATGTGGTGGAAAATTTATTTCATTTGTTGGAATAATTATTGTTTTTAGTTAAATGATTTTTTGTAGAATAACAATTTTGCTTGGTACTAACAAATTATTTGTATTGGAGTCATACATTCATGTTGCTATTTTAAATTACTAATTAAATATCAGGATGAGAATGTTGACGGGTTCGTGCTACCCCATTTAATGGGATATAGCGTGATGTTACGTATGTATGTATGTATGTTCTTATTATTATGCGTTGAGCTGATTTATGATAAAACTTTATTGGAACATTTTTTAATTTTAAACTTTGCTAAAAATTTGTTTATGAGCAGTGAAATTCAATGAAATTGGGGTAGGTGGCTCAGTGGTATCAAGTCGGCCTGTGGATTTTGAGAACCCTGGTTCGATCCCCACATCCGACAAACAATTTTCACCAATTTAAATCTACCACTGTGGCTTCCCCTCCACTAATATCTTTGGGGGCCGTGATTTGACTACTGGTAACCGCACTTCACGCGAAAAAATATATCACTTACCGAGATCTGCTTAGGCAGAGTACCACACCCAGTAATGGGTAAAAGGTATGATGATATATTTATTTTAAATTCAATGTCGTTGAGTGCATCTTCACATCTCGTTTAGTTTTTGAAAGATACCTCGGAAATGGCGAAAATCTCACAATGTAAATTTTTAAAAATTCATCTTTTCCAGAGGCTATATCTTAAAAACTAAACAAGATATGAATATGTGCTCAACGGCATTGAATTCCCCATATCCGAATTGATTTATAACAAATTAGTTTTTTTACGATTTCAGACTATTTACTTCAACAATCGTTCTCGTACGGATATTGTAATGAAAATATATATTATTGATATAAAAATTATAAGTTACAATAATATCATTTATTATAGTTTTAAAATAATTGGTCTTTTAAAATACATTAAATTCACATTAGAAATGTCACATAGACACATTATTAATCCTATTGTTCTGATAATTAAAGTCATTACGGTTGAATTTATATTTGTTTTTGAAATATAATAAATATTACGTGCAGTATACTGGTTTCTTTGGATTTGGATTAGAATATTAGAAAAATCAAATTAGAAAAGGGAAACAATTTTATTTGTATGTTTCATTTCTTGGAGTTTTTAATACTTTTCCGTGCAGACAAATATTAAAACTTTAAAATATAAATGTTGAAATAAACCGCAAAGACGACAATTTTGCTAATAATGATTATTAAGAAATTACAGCAATAGCAAACATTTATCGCAGCGTAGAAAATTATACTGGGAAACTCAGGACAAGAATACACCATTACAATAAGTGCTCATTTAAAAATTTCAGTCAATTTACAAAAATATTTATTTTATTTAAAGTTGAGATTGTTTGGACATGTAAAATGTATACATGTCAAATAAAAGATTGGTAAAACAAGTATATATTGGTAAAATTCATCATCTGTGGCGCTACAGCCCAAATTGGGCCTGGGCCTACGGGGCACACCGAGCCCCAGTTTTTACACTGCCGTACTGCCGGTTTTCGTAGTCGAATGCTACATTATTTAAGGCGTATAAGTGACTAGTTTATAGCGCTCGAGAGTGATAAATACATGTAGCTGTATTTTATATTTTACGACAAATCACACATTGTCGACAGGCGGATTCGAACTGACGAACCTTGGTTCGGGTAAAATTAAGGATGAAAAATTGCGTGAATGATCTAGGCCAGTGGTCGGCAAACTTATTAGCCAAAGAGCCAAATATGAACATAACAACAATTAAAAAAAAATTGGGAGCCAAATCTGCTTGTTTAGTAAACTTTTATTACACTAAATTTTATTACACTTTGTATGTTGTTGTTCTTAATTTTAGGCATGATTCCATGTTCTCATCAATAAGACGACTTCTCAGTTTACTCTTGATAATGTTCATGCTTGAAAAAGATTGTTCGCATATATATGTAGAACCGAAAAGGGAAAGAACAGCAAACGCGAGCCTTTTCAGCTGATCGTAAGAGTCAGGAATACTATTCTAAGCGTTGAAAATGATCATGTCTTCCTTCTCCAGGTCATTTAAAGCAGACCACTTGTGTTGTGAACTAAGATCACATTTTTTCTTCTCCAATATTTCCAATTCAACACAAAGACGTTCAAATTTAGAGCGCCATAACTTCTTATTTTTTAAATCCAGCAATTGTATTTCAAAGCTACCAATGTCAATTTCAAAATTAAACTCGATGTTCGTTACGTGTTTTTACAACAATATAAAATTTTAATTACCTATCTATTTTTTAACTTAAACAAAAAATTATATATGTTCTCGATTTATAGAAGAATTTTAATTTCTCAAAATAAGATGTAATTATTTTCTTACCAAGTTTTTTTTTAATGAAAATATTATTGCGCCTTCCGTGGATATTTGTGCCAGAGCCGCACTTAAGGAACCAAAGAGCCACATGCGGCTCTGGAGCCGCACTTTGCCGACCACTGATCTAGGCGTAAATGGATGGATATAATTGAAGGTTTGTTGCAGGAATGAAATATGACACAAGCTTGAATGAAAGGCATTATAAATAGGCATATTTACTCATATAAATTGTACAATAAAAGATGCCGAGTGCGAGAAGATCAACAGTTTATTTATTTATTTATTTATGTTACGCTGTACAACATGAATTTAATCCCAATTACAGTACAGGGTCCGGACTCACCGAGCCGCAGTGTGGTAGTTTATATAATTTTTAGCTTGAGTGAGATTCGAACTCAGGATCTCCGGATTTGAATTCCATATTGCTATCCACACCACCGTACTGACGAATATAGAGAAGTGTGGCCCAAGTATGGTATATCATTATATGAATGTTTAACGAAGATTAAGTATGCGCCATAGGTAAATAAATTTTGGCTGCCTGATTACTTTATACGAAAAAGTTTAGTATAAAAATGTAATCAAAACAAAATCCCGGTCTTTACTTACAAATTCCGTCGTGAAAGAAACAGCAAATCCTCGTACGCACTTCACGCACTTCGTCACACAAACAATAAAACACAAACGTAACCGATTGCACGAAATCCTTCCAAAATCTCTCGCGTTATTCAAATATAAGAATGACAGAAGCTGAGCGCCGCGCTGAGTTTTATACTCAGTCGCACGTTTCCTGTGCCGTGTGACGTCATGCGTATATCATTAGTTTGGTTGTGGAAATGTAGAAGAAGATAATATTTTCGTTTGGTTGATCAGAACAATGTTCCAGGAAGATCATCCTTCTCGTTTCGGTGAAGTAAACGTACGATGTTTCCCCATGATTAACTATAGACTTTACAAATATGCTTGGTCATTGTAACTGAATTTTTCAACGTCTCGTTCACATTTTTCGAGAAGAAAATTGAGTTTTTTACATGTAACGATGTGAAACAATTCAGAATTTGGTTTTACTACAATTAGAATCAACTCACAAACTAATTAAATGTTATTTATTTATTTGTCTACTTCCGTTAGGATATATACTTTTATTTCACTAATTTGAGTTAGGTAATTAACTAGTGAAATAATGAGGTAACATAGCAACAAATATCTTGGTAGACGAATTTTGATGTGTTATTCTTTTATTTTTTGAATTTATAACTGTCATTAATATGTCAAAATTTCATAATTTCAAAAACGCTCTTTATTAGAACGGAAGTAGACAAAATATTGTATGAAACTAGTAAGGAAATAAGGTTATTACCTTACTTATGTGTTTACATAACTCGGCTACACCTCGTTTCACATGCGTAAGGTAATAACCTTCATTTCCTTACTAGTTTCATAAATAGCTATTATGTTACTCTGTACAATAAGAACTTAATCCCAATTATTCGAACTCTGGATCTCCGGATTCAAATGCCGTAACATTAAACAGTTGATTTGACGGAGTTTGGCTTATTAAATTTATTAATGCTTATAATAATTTCAGTATTTATGGCTTCTCTAAATTGTCGAGCTTTATTTAGCCGCTATGTGTTGACATATCTGGGTAAATTAATAACTGTCTGGGATTAATTTGACCTTTTCATCGCGTCCCTTGCAAACAACTGGATTTTACCCCTTTCTCTGTCAAAATAATTTTTGTACAAAAAATATAATATATATATAACACGTAATAAAAACATATTTTTTCAATTCCATTGATACATTTTGGCTTCCTACATTTATCTTACAAATTAGTGAAGAAAATATTTGCTTTCTTTACTAGATAAATATAAAATAAATAAATATATCACCACACCTTTTACCCAGTACTGGGTGTGGCACTCTGCCGGGACAGATCTCGGTAAGTGATATAAAGATGTTAATGGAGGGGGAGCCACAGAGGTAGATTTAAATTGGTATAAATTGTTTGTCGGCTGTGGAGATCGAACCAGGGTTCTCAAGATCCACAGGCGTACTCGATACCACTGAGTCACCTAGATAATAACTATTATTTTATTTATTTATAAATTAAATGGAAATTATTTGTTTGAAAATTAATTCCAATTACAGAACAGGAAAGCCACAGCGGAATCATTCGAATTATATTTTTAGTTGGAAATTAAAGTCAGCAATATTTGACTTTGTGTATGCTGTTTCGTTATACGAGTATGCAGGTTGAAAATGTTATTTCAATTCAATATAATATTGAATGGAGCGTCAATACGTAATTGTAATGAATGTAATTTAATATTAAACGTTACAATTACTAGGACGTCAAACTAATTATTATTTACTATACAAAATTAATTTGAATATATAATTTGTGGCAACTATTTTATTATTAACTATTTATCGGTCACATTAGTAATGAACTATTTGTTACAGTTAAATTAACTATCTGCACACATATTTTAGTAGTACATTTAATTACAGGCTTATAATTATTGTTATTATTTCTAATTAAAATAAATGTTCATAAATAAAACTATAATAAATTTGTTAAATGTTTATATATTAATTACATATTTTTAATGATAAGGTGTTATTAATTTTACTATTAAAATCTACCGTTTTAATAAATTAGTGTTTTTATTATTCATTTGTATATATTAACTGTATGTTGCTACAATTATTTGCAATAATTTTTTATTAAAAGCAAACAATCAAAAATACAATTTCAATAAAATAAACTTGTTATTAAATCTCCATATATGTTAAATTTGCAAACAACTAATTCTAGAAATGAAATGTAATATAAAAATGCAGGAAATAATTTGTAATTATCATATCAGATTCGTTGAATAATATTTGTCATGTGGATAGGTAAGCATAAAACGTATCATGCATCATATCGGCAAAACATAATTTTGAAATAACAATAATTATATAATATTTCAACGAAATTCGTTCAGATTTCACAATATTTAGATTATCAAAATAATACGTTCATAAAATAAACATATGACTTTGGAATATTTTAATCATAATTTTGATATTACAATATTTTATATTTGGACCAGTGTTTCAATCACCGATTTACTCACGACTCTTGTTAATCATGATTAAATAATAATAATAATAGAAACTGTAGTTACTCATTATTGATTAGCTTATCGCGAATAAATTTGCCTTAAATTATATCCAGTATTATTCATGTTTTGTAATAATGGCTCCACAATCTCTGTTTTTGCCTGTTTTAAGAGCAGCGTATTTTGTTTTAGCTATCTCTAACATGTTAAAACCGTGCTCTTAAAACACCCAAAAACAGAGCTTGTGCTACCAGCCAATGTATTTATAAATAATCTTGTTAATTTCGATTTCGGATCATGACTGCTGCCAAACGTTTCTTCATCATAAAGCTACGACTAATTAACTTTTTCCACATTTATATCATATATTTTTAAAAGATAATATGTGCACATTTTTTACTTCCTTGTACGAAGTAAAGGAAGTATTGTAATCGCGAAAATTTTCGGTTCTCAGATTTCAACGGAAATAGGTATTTTGGCCTTTCCTGAGTCCATTTTAACTAATTTCGTTGTGACGTCTGTACGTACGTATGTATCTCGCATAACTCAAAAACGGTAAGCCGTAGAAAATTGAAATTTTATATTTAGGACTGTTATAACATCTAGTTGTGCACCTCCCTTTTTGGTCATTATATAACTTCCGGAATTGCTACTTTACTTGAATAATAGATTTGAATGAAAAACTATATTCAAATATAATTTAAAACTTTCCAAATTTGGTATATAAGACTACTATATCAATGGAAATAACAGAATAGATTTTGGTTAAAAGGGATTAACCGAAAGTGATACATTACATGAAGCTGCTAACAGTTTTCCTTGAAAAAAATGGTATTATTTTAATTTTAGAAATAAATGCTGCAAATAAAAGTTTTAGAGAATTAAATTCTAAGTCTAGCACATTAAGAATTTTTAAATTAGCTTTTTGCATAAACGAGATATCTAAATTTAAATATTATATATTTTTTGATTTAAAAAAAAATTAAGTTTGCTATGGATTAGAACAAAAAATAAAAGATTTTATGTCAAATATGTGCAATTAAAAAAATATCTATAGTTTAATACGCGTACAAGGAAGTCATGTGGTGTCCACAACAGATTTTTTTATAACAGCGTGGTTGCTTGGTAACATCCGATTGATATAAAATTTGTGACACCGAAGATGAAAAGATTAAATTGCTGGTTTTGATGAAACCATTTTCAAGAACAGAACAAGTGAATGTATAATTTTTACAAACACGATTTATTTTAATACTGTATTAGTTTTGCGTTCACAAACAATAGTATCCGGTTGAAAACAAGATAAGCAGTAAAGTAGTTTTAAATGCAAGGATAAGCAACACATTTAAGTAGCAAAAAATGCAGCTTAGCTAACATTAAGACACTCCTGAATATCACAATATGCCATTAGTTGCGGCGCGAATATCGCAGAGGTCAGCAGCTTAAAAAGATTAAAAGCAATTCTTTCACCGCGATAAATCTAATTTAAATGATAAACTTTTGAAATGTGCTGAGTACAAAGTTTCCACGCTGTAAAGTTGAATGTATGTTGGTACTACCTGTAAGACTTGTTCAAATTTATATGGATTTGGCAATTCTGTTTTTGTAGCAAATGGCCCCTATGGAGAATTTTATTTGCTTTTCATATTAGAGGAAACAAAATGGATGCAAAATTGCAAACTTGATTTGTTCAACATAAATATGAAACTGGTGGCTGCTTTGCTTCGCTGACTTCATCATGATTTAGAAACATATTTTTTATCTCAATTTTAATTAAAAATTAAAACTCTTCTAAATTATTCCTGTTTTTGTTAAATTTCATGAATTATGGACCATTTTATTTTATTTACTTGGTCTTGCAACAACCCCTATTCGACTCAGTAAATAACTAATAATCACATTGGCTGGTAGCACGAGCTCTGTTTTTGGGTCTTTTAAGAGCACGGTTTTAACATGTTAAAGATAGCTAAAACACCCAAAAACACTGCTCTTAAAACAGGCAAAAACAGAGCTTGTACTACCAGCCATGGTATCTATCGACCTGGAATTCCTGGAAAATACTTGAATTTATGTAGAAAAAAAAGTTTTCAGTCAAACATATTTTACAGGAAATTAGTTTAATTAATTGAAAAAAAAAGTTATTTTTGGCAATAAATATTTCGATGCAGAATTTTATTCTTCACAGCTTTTATTTGAAGCATTTTTACTTAAAGATATTAGGATGTAAAGAGTAATTTTGCTATAAAATTCCCTGGATTTGTTTGCACTTACATAATAATAATAATACATCATCACGTCTTTTATCCATTACTGGGTGTGGCACTCTGCCTAAGCAGATCTCGGTAAGTTATATATATTTTTTCGCGTGAAGTGCGGTTACCAGTCGTCAAATCACGGCCCTCAAAGATGTTAGTGGTGGGGAAGCCACAGGGGTAATTTTAATTTGGTGAAAATTGTTTGTCGGCTGTGGGGATCGAACCAGAGTTCTCAAGATCCACAGACCGGCTCGATACCACTGAGCCACCTACCCCATACACTTACATGTACCTTGAAATCCTTAAATATCCTAGAATATATATTTGGTAACTAATAAACTTCATGAATAAAAACTAAAGCCAACAACAAATTTTCACCACATTAAAATTACCCGTGTGGCTCTCTAATTTCACAGCTATTCACACCATATAACTATCTATTAAGATCAGTTGTGTTAAAAAGGGTAGAACGATAATCTCACACTGTTGTGGCTGAGGGGTTCAAATTCCATTATATGTTTTAGATTTGATTTACTCAATAGTGGTTAATATAATTAAATAAGTATTTATATTCTATACCAAGATATTGATCATTCGAAACTGATCCACTTGTTAACATTTAACTATTTAACCTATTAACGAATACAAACATAAATTTAATTACTAGTTAGCTCATACTTCCTTTCACTTATGAGTACATAGTTTTATATATTATTGTTATTCTTAATCATACAAGATTTATACAATGTATAAATATATACGGTCAATCTAGATTTTCACCCAAGATATTATTAGAAATGTCAGTAACGGTTGTTTAACAAGTTTTCTATTTTCTTGTTTTTTAATCATTAATAATTTACTTTAAGTGCAATCAGGGCCGTCTTAAGTATATTCTGCGCCGGGGTGCGGGGTGGTCAGCCTGCGCCCCGGCTCTTGTCAATCAAAAACACGCAATGTAATTTTTAATGTTTCATTTATTTTATTTCTCAAAATTCTTAAATTATACAAATAAAACAATAAATTATACAAGTAAAAATCAACACATTTTTTTTTCAAATTAAAAGCCCGGAAAAAATACATCAGTAATGTTTTATTTTATATTATTATTTAATAGGTACCAATTTATTCTGGTTATTATTATTATTCTAATCCATTAGCAACTCGAATCTCTCATTTAATTTCGAGATAGCCGTGTCAAGTAAATAAAATAAAAATTTATTTAAATTTTTTTCATTGGGTCTAAAATGGGCTCATCTGTAGCCTTAAAATGTCTTTTTCGGGGACGTGGACGAGCAGTTTCTGTAATTGTTAGGTGTGTAGTAATAAGAGCTATTTTAACTTGCACATTGTGAGCAGTGTAACAAGTGCCGAAAGCGGTATGAGGTGTGTTTAATAATTTAATATTGGTGCCTATATTTTTATTTTGTGCATGCATTTGACCTAACAAAGTGTACGAAACGGTGCAATGACGTTGATATTGAATGAGTTAGGATTTAATGAAATATCGAAATTTCTAGCGCTCGGCTTGTGTGCGCCCCCTAGGACTCTGCGCCCGGGTGCGCCTGCACCCCTTGAACCCTCGGGTAAAGACGGCCCTGAGTGCAATTACTCAAACTACTATTTACGTCCACTATAACTAATATTGATTTAAAATGAAAAGGTGATAAGCAATAGAAACGAGAAAGTAACAACAAACCATCGAATATTGCACCTTCCATTTTGATTTCATTGTGTGGTGTAGTGTGCCCACAAGAATTGAAACCACGGCACGGACTATTTTCATAGATAATTAACCTCAAACATGCAAAGTTTGACTTCATTTTGCACGTAAATTTGTTTTTAATTCAGCTATAATGAATAGTGCAAACCGTCGCATGTCGCAGTAGACTTCGTCAGCTTCGTAAACCGCTTTGTTTTACAAGAAAATTAACCAGACTATGAAGTTTATTTTGCTGCTCTGTACAACAGGAACCTGATCCCAATTTCAGTGATCTACAGCTTCTAGAGATATCCGAATCATTCAGAGACAATCGTATTTATTTGAGAATTTACCACGAATATACGTCAATCTACAGGATGGTGACTCGCTCAGATAAAATGTCAAGCATTTATTATTTTTTTGTATAATTCCATCGCTATCAATATTTTCATATATAATATAACAAGTAGTATGAAAATTGCTGAAAATATTTTGACATACATTATGAGTTGTGTTTCCTATTTCTATAACAACGAATGTATATTTATGTCAAAATATTTGTCAATTTTCATACTACGAGTTGTATTCGGCTTGAGAATTTACCAAACAAGAGTTAATTAACAAGAATAGTTAGATATTTATTTGCACATTATTAATTAGGTATTACAGTGATGAAAATTTTGAATATTAAATGTACACTGAACAAATGTAGAATTGACGTTTAGGAAAATATTGAAAATATTATTTATTTTATTCGCAACCAAGGATATTATTAACAGTGGTATTTCCGATATCAATTTCACTAGTGATGAATTTCCGACGAAATGTACATTTCATTGGTTCATTTTCAAACAAATTCGTGATCCTATTGGTTGACAGTGACGTGTGGTGAATTCTCAACGTAATTTTCGACATTTTCATATTTAATTTCTGTCGTTACAAAGCACGTAAAAGTAATTCTGTTTATTTATTTAGATGCAGAATTTGATGCCCTAAAACTTTTATATGACGCGTTTTTGCTTAAAATAATTAGGGAAGCAGGAAATTTCAAAAAACTGTTTCCCATGTTAAAGACCTATGCCCGGCTGAGCGAGTCATCACCTGTATTTAATCACAAATTGGTTTGAAAATGAACAAATGGAATAAAAGCATTTTGATAGTTTTCCACTTGTGAAATTAATTAGCGATAATTTTTCATTGTACTTGATTACCATTTAAATAAATGTTACTTTTATAAGCGTTAAATGAAAAAACTATCCAAGTGGCAAATTTTTATAGGGAACTGTGTGAACAGAAGAAATTTTTGCTTGTTATATTCTCGCGAAAAATTTAACTCGTAATATAATAATTGTCAGACAATATTTTGACACAATTTTAAATTGAATTCAGCGAGATTTTTTATTTAATGTTATACTATTTGACCATTCAACATAATGTATGCTACTTTATAATACTTTAGGACTGTAAATGTAAGTAAAAACATATGCAAAGAAAGTAGCTTCTCGTGAGTGGAAAACCCACTTATTGTGGATGAACTTTTTGTACCTACGATGGAATTTAAAAAACTCTGTAAAAAGTCTGTAAAAAGTCCTATCAGTCAGACTTCCTTCCACTGAACCCGTTTTTGTGATGTACCTAACTTTGAAACTTTTCAATTTTCCTTTATTCATCTTACATGAATACCAGTATTTACAACCAAAAATACAACTTTGTCCGTTTGCTTCAAATTCCACTATAAACCAGGGTTCGAAGATATATATCGATCGATATATATCATGATATTTATTTTGATATATATCGTCATATTTTTGCAATGATATATATCCATTATATAAAAATATGAAATAGTTTTTGAGATATAGCCTCCGGAGAAGTGAAATTTATCGAATTTTTCAGTTTTTCTACTTTTCCGAGGCTATATCTCGAAAACTAAATGTGATATGAAAACGCGCTCAACGGCATTAATTTTCTCGTGCTTCAGTTAACTTATAAACATAGTTTCAGCGATTTTTATTTTTTTTCTATTTTCCGCCAAAAAAATCGCAAAAAGCGGTTTTTAACATTTTCTCGAAAACCAGAAGTCATATGCATTTGAAGATTGCACCACTGGATTCAGTGGGTCAAAATACATATGTATGTAAATTTTCGTTTTAATAATCCTACGATTAAGGATTTTTGGGAAAATTGAATTAAAATCTGAAAAAAACCCCTTAGGAAATAATTAAAAATATTAAATTGCATAAAATTGTATGAAAATTTGCTTATAAGTCAATTCGGACACGGGGAATTCAACGCCGTTGAGCGCATTTCCATATCTTGTTTAGTTTTTGAGATATAGCCTCCGGAAAAGTGAAATTTTTCGAATTTTTCAGTTTTTCTAAATGTGTACAAAAACTAAAATTAAAAAATAAATATCCAAAAAGTGATATTTATCTGATATATATCCTATATATCAGATATTTTGATATTTATTATAAATATCATGATATTTACGAACCCTGGATAATAAGATGCATCGTTTTCTACCTGGATACGCTTGTTATGATTATGGTTCGCATCTTGGCGAACTAGTTTTTGTATTTACTTGCATAATTACAGTGCATAAAACCAAGGTACAAAAGTGTATGTAACTAGTTTATTTAATAAAAACTATGTATTATTTACTTATTTCTTATTCTACACAACAAAAACTTAATAAAATATAAACTAAATACTTGGTTAAGTCTCACAAAATTCAATTTCCAAGTCACCTTATGAGGGCATCGTCAGAGGCTGGCCAGCACTGTTAGTAACCATAGACGCGTTTCGCTCTTATTAGAGCTCATCAGTATGGTATAACCCACTTCTTCACCTAGAACAAAGTTCAAGTGAAGAAGCTGGTGACGAAGAACTGTGCCAGCAGAGAATAAGATCTCTAACAAATGGTAAGATGACATGAGCCAGCCTCTGACAATGCCCTCATAAGGTGACTTGGAGGCTGAATTTTGTGAGACTTAGCCAAGTGTTTATTTTATATTTTATTAAACCTAGTTTATGGGGTACGTGGCTCAGTGGTATCGAGTCGGCCTGTGGATCTTGAGAACCCTGGTTCGATCCCCACAGCCGACCAACAATTTTCACCAATTTAAATCTACCCCTGTGGCTCCCTCTCCACTAATATCTTTGAGGGTCGTAATTTGACGGCTGGTAACCGCACTTCACGCGAAGAAATATATCACTTACCGAGATCTGCTTACGCAGAGTGCCACACCCAGTAATGGGTAAATGGCGTGATGATATATTTATTTTATTTTAGTTTCACCAAGTGTATGGACGACAATTAATTTTGTCTTTGTTGTTACAAAAACTTAATCCCAATGACAGTACATGAGGGTTACAGTTTATAGCAGGGTTCGTAAATATCATGATATTTATAATAAATATCAAAATATCTGATATATAGGATATATATCAGATAAATATCACTTTTTGGATATTTATTTTTTAATTTTAGTTTTTGTACACATTTAGAAAAACTGAAAAATACGAAAAATTTCACTTCTCCGGAGGCTATATCTCAAAAACTAAACAAGATATGGAAATGCGCTCAACGGCGTTGAATTCCCCGTGTCCGAATTGACTTATAAGCAAATTTTTATACAATTTTATGCAATTTAATATTTTTAATTATTTCCTAAGGGGTACCCCTTTGGTTTTTTCAGATTTTAATTCAATTTTACCAAAAATCCTTAATCGTAGGATTATTAAAACGAAAATTTACATACATATGTATTTTGACCCACTGAATCCAGTGGTGCAATCTTCAAATGCATATGACTTCTGGTTTTCGAGAAAATGTTATAAAACAGCTTTTTGCGATTTTTTTGGCGGAAAATTGAAAAAAAATAAAAATCGCTGAAACTATGTTTATAAGTTAACTGAAGCACGAGAAAATTAATGCCGTTGACCGCGTTTTCATATCACATTTAGTTTTTGAGATATAGCCTCGGAAAAGTAGAAAATCTGAAAAATTCGAAAAATTTCACTTTTCCGGAGGCTATATCTCAAAAACTAAACAAGATATGGAAATGCGCTCAACGGCGTTGAATTCCCCGTGTCCGAATTGACTTGTAAGGAAATTTTCATACAATTTTATGCAATTTAATATTTTTAATTATTTCCTAAGGGGTACCCCTTTGGTTTTTTCAGATTTTAATTCAATTTTACCAAAAATCCTTAATCGTAGGATTATTAAAACGAAAATTTACATACATATGTATTTTGACCCACTGAATCCAGTGGTGCAATCTTCAAATGCATATGACTTCTGCTTTTCGAGAAAATGTTATAAAACAGCTTTTTGCGATTTTTTTGGCGGAAAATTGAAAAAAAAATAAAAATCGCTGAAACTATGTTTATAAGTTAACTGAAGCACGAGAAAATTAATGCCGTTGACCGCGTTTTCATATCACATTTAGTTTTTGAGATATAGCCTCGGAAAAGTAGAAAATCTGAAAAATTCGAAAAATTTCACTTTTCCGGAGGCTATATCTCAAAAACTAAACAAGATATGGAAATGCGCTCAACGGCGTTGAATTCCCCGTGTCCGAATTGACTTGTAAGGAAATTTTCATACAATTTTATGCAATTTAATATTTTTAATTATTTCCTAAGGGGTACCCCTTTGGTTTTTTCAGATTTTAATTCAATTTTACCAAAAATCCTTAATCGTAGGATTATTAAAACGAAAATTTACATACATATGTATTTTGACCCACTGAATCCAGTGGTGCAAGCTTCAAATGCATATGACTTCTGGTTTTCGAGAAAATGTTAAAAAACCGCTTTTTGCGATTTTTTTGGCGGAAAATAGAAAAAAAATAAAAATCGCTGAAACTATGTTTATAAGTTAACTGAAGCACGAGAAAATTAATGCCGTTGAGCGCGTTTTCATATCACATTTAGTTTTCGAGATATAGCCTCGGAAAAGTAGAAAAACTGAAAAATTCGATAAATTTCACTTCTCCGGAGGCTATATCTCAAAAACTATTTCATATTTTTATATAATGGATATATATCATTGCAAAAATATGACGATATATATCAAAATAAATATCATGATATATATCGATCGATATATATCTTCGAACCCTGTTATTATCCCATGCAGGGGCGGATCCAGACTTCGAATTACGGGGGGGTCATGGAGTGAATTTTGTCACGGGGGTGGGGGAGGGGTATTGCCCATTTTCTAAATATAAAAAACATTTGTATTTGCTCATATTATATTCCTGCTTTAAATAATTTTTACAATCACATTAAATCGTCTTTGGAATCACATTAAATCACATTGAATAACATTAAATCATCTTTAGAATATTCTTAGATAACAAACTCAATTCGTCGTTTGCTTTTTGCAAATTTAGTGATGATTTTTTAAACGGTTCTTCGATAGAATACAAAAATTATTAAATTAGAAGTTGATTTTCTAAATGCAAATGTCGGTAGTCACATACTTGACTAGGTCTTAAATAGAATACCTCTCCCATCTGCGGGTCGAAATAATATCCCCACAAAATATTGCTTTTTGGCTATTTATTAGAATAATATATCAAACAATAATTCTTAATTATCTTAGAATTTTAAGTTCTTAGATAATATTTTCTATTTAATTTGATTAACAAATTGAGTTATCGTAAATAATGACATCATTATTATGTATTAGGGCAAATTAACTATTAGGGCCAATATTTAAAAACAGTCCATGCTTAGGGTTGGTCATGACCCCCATGACCCTCCCCCTGGATCCGCCGCTGATCCCATGTCAGGTGACTGATCCACAGGGAGAATACAAGTATTCGGAATGGTAGAGGGTATATGATGATACAACTATGTCGCTATTACACCCGCGAGACTACCCAGCACTCGGCTTGATTCCAGCACAACAAGCACTCTCTATACTCTATAGTACACGATAGCTACGCGCCATTAAAGTACATCGCAGTGAATAAAACTCACTAACTGATATAGCGGCACGTGATGCCGGTGTTAACAGTGCTAAGTAGGTATTTGGATGGGGATATGGGCTGGTTATGGGATAGTAAACTGGATCGTTAAATGAAGAAATATATAAGTACTATTACGCCTATTTGACCATTACGTGTCTTCCAGTGTCACTCACTTCAACTTCTATTTTCAAAATACAACTATACAGGGTGTTTCACAACTTAAAGCAAAAATTAAAGGGTATAATTCTGTACGACGTGCTGATCATGAAACAAAAAGATTTTTTTTTAAATCGCAAATTTATTTTCCATGTTTCCCAGTCAAAAATGTTTCGTTGCCTCTTCCACTGGGTGGATGATTATGTTAAAGTTATTAATTAAATTTGCAAATATATCATATATCATCACGCCTTTTACCCATTACTGGGTGTTGCAGTATATCTAAGCAGATCTCGGTAAGTGATATGAAATGTGGTTATCGGCCGTCAAATCACGGCTCCCAAAGATATTAGTGGAGGGAGAGCCACAGGGGTAGATTTTATATTGGTGAAAATTGTTTTAAATTAAGCAAGGAAATCCTTTACAAATTTTCCTCTCCACCTTATTTGGGAAATTGAATGGAAATTTTGAAATATTTTTCTATTATTATTGGCAAATTTATATATTTATTTATACAGGGTGTTTCACAACTTAGAGCAAAAAATTAAAATGTACCTATATTCTGTACGACGTGCTGATCATGAAACAAAATTAATTATTTTTTAATCGCAAAACTATTTTCCATGTTTCCCAGTCCAGAATATTTCGTTGCCACTGCCACTGGGTGGATGATTATGTTAAAGTTATTAATTAAATAAAATTCTATTATAAATAACTGCTAATAATTGAATTGTGTAATTATTCTTTCGTAGTTGATACCTACTTCATTGTTTGTGTTTAATAGGAAAGCGAATCCAGTGCAGTACTACAAAAAATGTTTTAGATTAACAACTCTTAATTTTTCGAATTTAAAAAAATTATTTTTGTTTCATGATCAGCACGTCGTCCAATTTTCTTTTCTTGTAAACAATTCAACCCATGGCAACGTAACAACAAAACTCACAATCAGCGATTAGTGACATTTCAAGATTTTGACTTGATATAAAAAAATCCTATACTCAAATTATAGAAGTTTATTAAGGCAAAATTGAATAAATAGTTGTATAAAGTCGTGAACAACGAATTAGTGCTACGAGAAGTGTAAACTTTCGTATGCATAATTATATAATAATTTTTTTATTTATTTTAATTGACATATATTTGACATTTTTAAACCGCTAGTGAAATAAACATTTTAAACCGCTAGCGAAATAAAATTTTAAATGGCTGTTTATAAAACAATAACTTTAATGGTCTGTATCCAAGTAATTAAACATGTGTTTATAAGGCAAAATTGAATAAAAGTTTTTATTCAAATTGAATTAAAAGATAAATTTCAACAAACTGCAACAATCATTTAAATCAAAGTAGACTTGCTGCAATTAAACAACAGAATGCTTTTGTTTCAGACAAATGTTATAGTAGATAATTTAAGGTTGTGCAGAGTAGCAACTAAGTAAATATTGTAAATTACTAAAAAGACATAATACGTAAACTAACCCATTTAAAAACAAAGTATATTCCTTCCATTTTAATGTGAGTTATCTTAAAAAATGTTTTCTCCATGAAGAACACTTAGAGATAAAAAAGAAAATATCTAATAGTGATTTGATCTAGTGATCTGCTGCTTCTTCCAGTCTACAGAGAAAAACGATTAGTCGGTCGGAAAACCTTGAGCGTCGCGGCGACGACGTTGGTGAATCCGACGGCACAAACACACGTCATTTTATCCAGAGATAAGGTTAAACATAGTGTGATAAACCCGGAGAAAAATCCGGGGCAGCGTATCGCATGACGTCGCGAAATGTCGACAAGAGCTTTACAAAAATGTAGCCTGCCTGTGGAGTCAGCACTTGCTTAACTGGAATAGGGATTTCAAAAACACAAAACATTTGTAAGGAATTTCATTTTTATACCAGCTGCAATAGTACCTTTTTATTGTTTTTAATTTAAGGAATGTATTAATATTTAATATACATAATACCGAACGGTGTAGCACATTCATCTATTGTACTTATATTAACACAATTATAATTTCTGCAATAAAAGCTTGTCTTAGTACCAATTCTCAAAAACCGGAACGCTACTTCAAAATGTTGTGCAACTAAAGAAAATCGTAACTTACTAAATTTTGTTATACTTTCTCAATTTTCAATCAAGTAAAAACAATAAAACAAATATAATAAATTTCAGTTTCCCGAACAAAACAAATAACATTTTGAACAATTAAATAATAAAATAAGTTTACCATACTTTCACGAACCGTAACTATATTTACCATAATTTTACGAACGGTAATTATATTTATCAGAATTTCACAAACCGTAACAAAATTACCAGAATGTGGTAGGTGGCTCAGTGCAATCAAGTCGGATAATATATTTGCGAACACGGGTTCGATTCCTACAACTGACAAATAATTTTCACCCCATTCAAATTTAACTCCTTCAATTGGGGCCGTGATTTAATGAAGTGATGTGGGTATCGTACCCAACACAGCAAGTGTTTTGGTGGAAACCATCAGTCTCGTCCATCGACTCAAAGCGTGAAGATGTAGATCTTCACATCACGCGGTGTTCGCGTTTTTAATTTTAAACTAGATTCGTGATTTAAGTATTATAATTAATAAAAATTTAATTTTAATTGTTATTCTGTTTCCATCCTCATATTAAATTATAACGTTTCGCGTTCAATTAAGTTTAAACTTTAATACCAGTATGTTTAATAAAGTTTTAAGACTGCGTCCATTTCTTTCGTCTTACAATTGACGCAGTCCGGTAAGATCAACTTATTCACCCATTCCGCTAATGTTACACATTCGTTCCACATTCACAAACAATCTCAACACACATCTACTTTTCTTACAAATTCTTTTAAATTCTATGCTCATCCTGCACCCAATATATTTCATTTCTCACAGGTACTCACATATTTCTGGAAGAACATAATTTTTAACTTTAAATATTGTTAATATTTTACTTTACGAATAGTGAAACAACTAGTATCTTATAGCAGCTATCTCGGAAAACATTTTAAAACAGACTATGATTCATACTTCTTTATATTGAATATTCATTTCTTATCAGTTAAGGAATTGTAATAGGTAAATAAGCGTAGATGCCTTTGTCATCAAGATTACAACATAATACTGGGATTTAGACCCACGTACTTTATGACTAAATGACACCTAATATATAAAAGAAAAAAACAACAAAATATTTGTATTAGTCTGATCAACAGTATTTATGAGTCACGATCTAATTTAAATAAAGTTAATCATCTTTTTTAGTGCAAATCATCGTAGCCCAGTGGTTATACCTTATGTCTGCCAAACATGAGTTGCTGCGGTCAACTACAACTTATATTATTGCCAAAATATAAAATGAAGTTTAGCAATTGCTAACATCATCTTTTGATAGCAACCTTTCTAGTAATTTTGTTGTTGATCAAGGATCCTAGTAATTCCTGCATGTTGTAGGATTAGGTTAGAGATGGGCGAATATCAAATTTCTCGAATTCGAATATCGAATACGAATATTAGTCAGATCTCGAATATTCGAGGTACTCGAATATTCGAATACTCCTAAAAGTTAATTTATTTATTATTAATAATTATTTAATTATGTCCTTTTCATTATTTGAATGAAATTGTTAAGATAAAATTAAATTAAAACAAAAAAGAAAAAGACGAAAACTTCAAATTTAAGGTGAAACGTACGGGCTGATGTTGGCGAAAAACAAATTTGAAATATGGTACGTCTTCATGGTTTTGAAACAAAATATCCTTGATATTAATAACTTCAAAGTATTGTAATAGCTTTAAGTTTATGTACAAATGATAAAAACATAGTCAAAAATTCAGGTCAACATATGGCGCGATATTCGAGGTATTCGAATGTTCGCAAAACTGACGTTAATATTCGAAAATCTCGAATATCGAATAATGTCAATATTCGCGGCATTCGACTATTCGCTGATGATATTCGCCCATCTCTAGTTTTATTTATTTAAATTAAGTTTTAAAAAGTTGTGCAGGTCAACTAGCTATTAGTAAATAAAATCTCCAACAATCAACATCAAATTTAATGTGAAACGTACGGGTTGAAATTTGAAATATGGTAAATCTTCATGATTTTGAAACAAAATATCTTTGTTACTAATAACTTTAAAGTATTGTAATAGCTTTAAGTTTATACACAAATGATAAAGAAAAACATAGTCAAAAATTGAGGTCAACATATGGCGCGATATTCGAGGTATTCGAATGTTCGCTATACTGACGTTAATATTCGAAAATCTCGAATATCGAATAATGTCAATATTCGCGGCATTCGACTATTCGCGGATGATATTCGCCCATCTCTAGATTAGGTTATACAGGGTGTTTCACAACTTCGAGCAAAAAATTAAAGGGTATATTCTGTACGACGCAAAACTATTTTCCATGTTTCCCAGTCCAAAATTTTTCGTTGCCGCTGCCACTGGGTGGATGATTATGTTAAAGTTATTAATTAAATAAAATCCTATTATAAATAACTGCTAATAATTGAATTGTGTAATTATTCTTTCGTAGTTGATACCTACTTCATTGTTTGTGTTTAATAGGAAAACGAATCCAGTGCAGTACTACAAAAAATGTTTTAGGTTACCTAACCCTTAATTTTTCGAATTAAAAAAAAAATTATTTTTGTTTCATGATCAGCACGTCGTACAAAATATACCCTTTAATTTTTTGCTCTAAGTTGTGAAACACCCTGTATAATATCTAGACAATATACAAAATTTCAAATTATTATCAGCAATTATCATATCACTTGTTATATTTATTATGAATATTAACCGTATTATTGGTATAACTCGCTTCTCTCACATTTTAAATAAACCAACCCTAAACCTATAAAACACAGGTTTCATAGATTTATTTTTGACAAAATTTGCATGATTTTGCCGATGACATTAAAAAAATACGAAGTTCCTGTTGTTTAAAATAGTAAATAAATGATTATAATTATAAATATTGAAACATGGCATATTAAAATGTCAGTTCATTAACGATAAACTAATTGAAAATCAGTTCTATTTCTATTCAATCATCATCAATTTTTTGTGCCTGAAATTTCGGCAAATCCTTTGTATGACATCATACAGTTTTTTTCGATGGTTCATCTGTTTACATTGGCAAAAGTGTATCAAGTTTTTATAATGTAAAGGTCGAGGCCAAGTATTGTAATGTGTCGTGCTGTGGGAAGGGCATCATGCATCATGCATCATGATAGAAGCCTGTAAGTATGCGACGGGAGGTGTAACCTTGTTCTTGTACGTGTTATGGGTAGTCGCCGGCACGATGCATTACAGAATTACCTGATGATGCATGTCAAGATAACAAAATGTAATCAAGTGGAACAACGTTCCTCTGTGAATGTCAGTTCTATTAAGTCTAATATAATTTGTGCTAGTGTGCTATTTATAGTTTGTATTAATTACTTGTAAACATTTCTTATTAATTGTTGTTTTATTGTTTGTTGAGTACTTGAGATGTTAATTGGTACATTCCGATAGATAATACATAGATACATGTTGAATTTAAATTCTATGAAAAGACGTTTTTCTTTTAATTGTAGATGATTCTGTGCGAGTATTAGCCTTGAAAATACTGTAACATTTTTTTTTTAATTTTCAATGTTATTCAGTTAATTATTATTAATGACATATTAATAAATGATATAAAAACTAGAACATATGCTACACTTGAGTTTATACATACATACATACATACATAACATCACGCTATATCCCATTAAATGGGGTAGCACGAACCCGTCAACATTCTCATCCTGACACACGATACTCGATTCGACCACATTAACACTTCCTCCATACAAACTCTTTCTTTTCTCACAACCAAAATCCATCAACACGCAACAAACCTTCATCCATTCACTCATGTACACCTGTTTCGTAAATCTTCACTTACGCCCACTTTTCTAACAACGAATCTATAAAAAATGAAGGCAGCATCTCCTGCGCTTGTTTAAAAATACATTTAACACAATTGCAGTTACACACTGTATAGTAAAAACTGAAAATGAAGTAAAAAAGATGAGGAAGGAAGGTAGTATCTTCCTGCGCTTGTTTTTGAAACTTGGGTTTATAGTTTAGGAAAATCAAACATATATACATAACATCACGCTATATCTCATTAAATGGAGTAGCACGAAGCCCTGAAACATTCATAGATCATCCACTCATTTTTTTTCTTCACTGTTGGAATCTTTTATCATGCAACAAACCTTTAATCAAATCCCTACATTCGTTCGTATACACCTGTATCATTAATCATTCAGTGACGCCCAATCCTCTAACAACGAATCTAAAACCTAACAAAGGAAGGAAGCGTCGTTATGCGCATTTTTAAAAATAAATTGCAATTAGACACTCTATAGTATAAACTGAAAATAACTCAAAAAGTTAGGGAAGAAAAGGAGTGTCGTTGTTTTTGAAAAAAATCATTTCTGCAGTTTTTTACATTAAGATAATGTAGCTAATTTTTGTTTGGATTTATTTAAAGTTATATTTTTATTATTTATTTTAAAGGAACATTAAAAAATGTATTGGGTACAATATCATTAGTGAGCCGCGAGATTTCTGCTTTTCAATATTTCGTCACATTGACAACTAGAAAATATTTTTTCTACGATTGCTATGAAAAGTTGACAATTACGCTCTCATTTGTCATCGTAAAGTTGACGTTTTCTGTGGAACAATCGAAAAATATCTTTTTTGCGCGACTCCAATAGCAACGCGCAAAAAAGACGTTAAATGCGCGCCTATTTCAATAGTTACCAGGGATACAAACAAAACAGAAACTTGTCATATTGACAGTTGCCAAAATGAATTTATTTTCAGTACGTATACGTTTTTAAATAATTTTAAGATGCAATCATAGAAAAAATGATGTGTGCATCACTTTATATTATAACAACAAAGACAAAATTAATTGTCATCCATACACTTGGTGAAACTAGGTTTAATAAAAGTATAAAATAATCACTTGGCTATGTTTCACAAAATTCAGCCTCCAAGTCACCTTATGAGGGCATCGTCAGAGGCTGGCCAGCACAGTTATAAGTTTCGTTTCATTTACAGATTTCCTGATTTAAAAAGATTATTGATTTCCACTATAAGTTCATATTGTGCAGTAAAATAAACGACTGAAAGTCCTTAAACTGAAAGACCTTTTTTGCTGGATTACCCGTTAGCATAAGAGCCATATTAGTAGGATCTCGCGTCTAATACCTCGCTATAATTAATGATATTGCAGATCCGTGTTGTACCGTTGAAAGAAATGCAATTATCCATCGTCCGTTGTCTTCTAGTGACATCCGCCTTCTTGCCCTGACACTCTAGATCCATTATGTCCAGCGCGCATGCAGCGTGTGACACTATCACAATATCCTTGGCCTCTCAATTGTTTCATGCTTTTGTCAAACAGCGAGGTGAACAAAGATAACGCCCCCGTTTTGTGTTCAAATAAACTAGTTTCCTCCAAGGTTTCGCTTTCCGCGTTCACTTGTTCCTGAAGAGGCAGAACGATGTCATAATGTCTACAAAGCCTGCTTCGATTTGGAGTTTTATTAAGGAAACGAACTGTTGTACTGCGTAACAGGTACTTGAGGATGAAGATTCTATCGGTGTTTGCAGAGATTTGTCAGAAAGAAATTCTAGTCTTTTTCTGTTCGTTGTTCGTTCATTAATGGGTATACAAATTCATACATCATTTTTATTCATGAACAATTTTTTTTAGATACATACAACTAGGGTTGTGCCGTGGTCAATTGACCAAAAATATTTGACAGCCAAATAATACGGTCAAATAATCTAAATGCTTAACAAACTTGATAGTTCAATAACTATTAGCAACAATCAATATAGATATACTATTTTCATTTTAAACTGGAGGGATCGGCATAAAACAATTAAATGCACATCAATTTCGTTTACAAAGGAACTCAAAATATGACCCGTTATAACTTGTTTCACAAGGTTCACATAGGGTTGTACTGCCCCATTCGTCGGTATTTTTAAATGGTCAATCATAGGAAAAAACAAGAATAATTTTAGGCTGAATACGACCCTTAAAAAATTACCTATTGTGACCATCGTTAAGCGATTTGTGGTAGCCGCACTAATAGATGTCATTGTAGTTATATGGGACAGGGACGTTCAATCGTTTTATGCCGATCTCTTCAGTTTAACCCTTTCCGGGCAGAATTAAGGGTTGGTAACTTTTTTTGATTTTTTACAAAAAATAATGGTTCTAAGCAGGGTTCGTAAATATCATGATATTTATAATAAATATCAAAATATCTGATATATAGGATATATATCAGATAAATATCACTTTTTGGATGTTTATTTTTTAATTTTAGTTTTTGTACACATTTATTATCACAATAGAAAATACAAAATAAATTATTACTCCTAAATAAAAAATTTACATAGGTAATGAAAATAAGTAAATATACATTGAATGGATACACAAATATTATATAGTACTAAGAATAGTAAGAATATTTAAATAATCCTATATCCTAAATAGGGGCAAATCATCATCTTCTGATGAACTTCCTGAACATAGCGTTGCAGATAGACTCACTTGGCCAAATCCAATCTAAATTAGTTTTTTTTTGTAGTTTCTTTTTGGTTTAAATATTTAAACATAAAAACTAATTTACCGGCATTGTCGTTACCGAGACGATTACGTAATTGAGATTGGACAATGCCAAAAGTGGAGAAATATCGTTCCAGCCCTGCTGTGGCTGTTACAGCAGTGTGTAACTGTTCACATAGTTCAATAAATGTACTTTTATTTGGCCACTCTGACTCATTGATAGTTACACTTTTCCACCACATTAAAGGATTTGTATTTCTAAAATGAGTACGAAATAAAAATTTTGGAAATGGTTCAGACTTTGCCGTTAATGACATCACAAATGGCACACAATTTGGATTTATGTCGTTGATGTGAAGTTAGTCAAAAGCTAGTAAAGTAAGAATTATCTTTAGAATATAATTTTAACAGAATTAATGAAAGTAATAATACTGTATTTATTATAGACTATTTGATATTTTTATATAATGGATATATATCTTCGAACCCTGTTTATAAGTTAACTGAAGCACGAGAAAATTAAAACGTTAAAAAACCGCTTTTTGCGATTTTTTTGGCGGAAAATTGAAAAAAAATAAAAATCGCTGAAACTATGTTTATAAGTTAACTGAAGCACGAGAAAATTAATGCCGTTGACCGCGTTTTCATATCACATTTAGTTTTCGAGATATAGCCTCGTAAAAGTAGAAAAACTGAAAAATTCGAAAAATTTCACTTTTTCGGAGTCTATATCTCAAAAACTAAACAAGATATGGAAATGCGCTCAACGGCGTTGAATTCCCCGTGTCCGAATTGACTTATAAGCAAATTTTCATACAATTTTAAGCAATTTAATATTTTTAATTATTTCATAAGGGGTACCCCTTTGGTTTTTTCAGATTTTAATTCAATTTTACCAAAAATCCTTAATCGTAGGATTATTAAAACGAAAATTTACATACATATGTATTTTGACCCACTGAATCCAGTGGTGCAATCTTCAAATGCATATGATTTCTGGTTTTCGAGAAAATCTTAAAAAACCGCTTTTTGTGATTTTTTGGCGGAAAATTGAAAAAAAATAAAAATCGCTGAAACTATGTTTATAAGTTAACTGAAGCACGAGAAAATTAATGCCGTTGAGCGCGTTTTCATATCACATTTAGTTTTCGAGATATAGCCTCGGAAAAGTAGAAAAACTGAAAAATACGAAAAATTTCACTTTTCCGGAGGCTATATCACAAAAACTATTTGATATTTTTATATAATGGATATATATCATTGCAAAAATATGACGATATATATCAGAATAAATATCATGATATATATCGATCGATATATATCTTCGAACCCTGGTTCTAAGTACACAATTAACGATAAATTTTTATTGGATTTTTTTTTAATTGCACCAAATTATAATTATGATGTAGTATATCCTAGTAACCACTAAGCAGCAAAACATATTTTTACATACACAGAACAAACTACAAATAACATGAACTAATAACAAAATTTGCAAGAAGAACAAATATGTATGTATTATAATAAACAAATTTTATTACTACTGTATTATTGCTAACAAAATCACAATAAAATTTACTCTTTTTACTACTTCTTCTGATAATTTTGGAAACAATTTCTTTTTTCTGATAGGCATAGGCAAACTTTACAAATTGTGCAAGACCATTTGCTTCTTTTTTGATCAGCACGTGTGCTGCAATGAGCACATCTTCTAGAAGTGCCATATTCTAGCATATGTAACATTACGATTCCACAAAAATATATCTTCTTGTAGAAATAACTGCGCAAGTGGAAGGTCGTCTTCATCACTAAAATCGCTATTACTGATATTTTCATTTTCTATTAGTATTTCCGGAAGCTTTGGCTCTATGTCGAAATCATCAGTTTCACTATTTACATCGCTACATAAAGATTAATTGTCCGACGGAATTTTCGCTAACCAAACATCAATCTCTACTTGTTCTAGGTTTTCCAATTCGGAATAACGCCAAAATTGTTTGTCTGAAATAAAATTTAGATATTTAGATCTGCTTGGTGGTACATTCACGATACCACATAATTTTCATGGTATAAAAATGAGAAGTTACATTGTATGATTCCAAAATTACCAAATTTCTATTGAATGTACTACTAATAATGAAATATATGCATACTTTCTGGCCATAGTGACAAAAAACATTTAAAAACACTAATTTTGTTGTACGGAACAACCACCTGTAAAATCTTGCATATCTAAACAATATTAAATTCGTTTTTACGGATATAGAGCCACAAAACCCAACAAATTATTTTTTTTTCTCAATAGATAGCGACACTATATACTAACTAAAATGTGGTAACTACAATATACCATCAAGCCGCAACAGAATTGAAGTTTGAACATGTGGTATAGCTGTTATACCAGTAAGCTTGAAAGGGTTAAAATGAAAATAGTATACAGCGCAACGAAATTACAACAGTACCAAAATAAAATATGCTATTCCCGTACTTAAATGTTCAAGTCAATATATTGTATTAAGTAATGAAAAGATCAGAAGAAAGTGATGAACGCAAGGAAGGAGGTCTAATTTTCGTAAGATCCTTTTCCTTTATCTTTCGAGAGATTACATTCGATAGATATAATTAGTTTACGGCTCGGATGTAATTATTTAGTTAAATTAATAATTCCGAACTGTTCGTCAGAACATAAATTTAATGGAATCAGGAAATTACTTAAGTTGTGCGTCGATATACGGTTTGAACGCTGGCGTCAGAAATTGGTCTTTGATATTAGAATGCTAACGTGAAACATCTGACGGTGTAACGCAAAGTTACTAACGTAATAGTGCAACTACACCAAACTCTGATTTCTCTTTTTATACACAGCTAATGCAGCATGGATGTTACAACTTTCAGCCATCCTCACATTCAATATTCTCGATTTTCAACTTCGTACCACACTTCAATTACTTGTTATTTAAATATTGTTGCATTGCTAATAACTGGAGCTCTTTATTTATTTATTTTCTATTCTAAACAACAGAAACTTAACAACAAATCATGTACTTAAGTGGGCCTGAACTTGACATCTTTTTGAAACAAGAAATCATCAAAACATATTATGTATTGTTCATATTTTTAAAAGTTAAAGGTTACAAGTATTGTAGTAAATTTGAAAACATTAATAACAAGTTTTATAAACATATCAAATTCTACGATTGCTATGAAAAGTTGACAATTTCGCTCTCATTTGTCATCGTAAAGTTGACGTTTTCTGTGGAACAATCGAAAAATATCTTTTTTGCACGTCTCCAATGACAACGCGCGAAAAAGAAGTTAAATGCGCGCTTGTTTCAACAGTTACCAGGGATACAAACAAAACAGAAACATATCATATTGACAGTTGACAGAACGATTTTATTTTCAGTACGTATACGTTTTTAAATCATTTTAAGATGCAATCGTAGAAAAAATTATGTGTGTATCACGAGCATAAAGTGTCTTTGTTACTTGAGCACGGTAATTGCAGCGCGAGCCGAAGGCAAAGAGCTGCAATAGTGCAAGAAGAACAAAGAATCACTTTACGCTCTTAATACACAAATAACTATTACTTACGAGTGTATGAAAAACGAGTACCTAAAGAGTGTATAAAACGAACCACATACTGTACTTTTTCTACGATTGCAAATGAAAACCATTTTTTTAAAAATTTTATGAATTATTTAAAAAGTAAGGTTCTCAACCCGTTACTAAAACGTTTGAAAATATGGCTTGTCATCACGTGATTAAGATATCATTTAACGTATTAATTGCCGACCGTTATGTTACTGACAACGTTATTCTTTGCAAATCGTTGCTATTGACAATGGAGTTTTTTTTGCAGAAAATTGTTCTACGCGATATTTAAATTTACAAAAATTGAATTCGATCTTGCTAATTTTGCGGAAGAAATAATTTTTGAGATCGTTTGTGAGGCAACTATATTAACCACAGAACCACAAGTGCTCATACTAGCGTTCGAGATAAGAAAATTAATGTATTAATTGTAATATTGTGAATAAAATACTTTTTGTACCAAACCACATCAGATAAATATAATCAGGTACTTTCTAGTATTATTCCGTTTAACAGTGTGGCAAACCTCAATTCTAACCGTCAAAAAGATTTGATTAGAAAGAGTAAAAGACATAGAGTTTATCTGTGGAATACCCAATTTTCTGTTTGCGTGTTTTTGATCGTAAAACGTTATCATTTGCCGGAAAAGGAAGTGTGAAAGGGAATCTAAAAAAGGTAATAATTCTACACACATATGAGCCTAGAGCTGAATACTAATCAGATTTGAAAGAGAAACCCATCAGCCGAAAAGAACATTTTGTTCAATGACAAAAACAAGGAATTGAATTGAAACATTTTAAAGTACCATCGGTTTATTAGTTACATTTAAAATATTTGCTCCCTTCCTTTCTTATCTTTTTACATTCGTTGTTAGATGAGTTGGAAATTACTTGAGCATGTAGAACGTACATCAATTAAAAGATTAATGAAATAGGTGTATAAGAGCGAATGTACGGATATGTTTAAAGGTTTGTTATATGACGGATAATTCTGAATGTGAAGAATAAATGAACTTGTATGAAAGAAACATGAATGTGGTAGAAGCGACCGATGTATCAGAATGATGATGTTTGGCGAAGACTTATTCTTGGATGAATCTGATGAGTGGATGTTCTGTGAATGCTAAAATACGATTGTGTCTGGGTGATTTGGATCAGGGGCGAATCCAGACTTCGAATTGGGGGGTGGGGGGGTCATAGAGTGAATTTTGTCACGAGGGGAGGGTTATTGTCCATCTTCTAAATATAAAAAACATATGTATTTGCTCATATTATATTCCTGCTTTAAATAATTTTTACAATCACATTAAATCGTCTTTGGAATCACATTAAATCATATTAAATCATTTTTTCATCTCAAAAATTTGTTCTAAGAACGCCAACACTTTTTAAATCATAAAATTTCAATATCTAAATGGTTCTTCGATATAATACAAAAAATATTGAATTAGAAGTTGATTTTCTAAGTGCAAATGTCGGTAGTCACATACTTGACTAGGTCTTAAATAGAATACCTCTCCCATCTGCGGGTCGAAATAATATCCCCACAAAATATTGGTTTTTGGCTATTTAAGAATATAAATCAAACAATAGTTCTTAATTATCTTAGAATAGTAAGTTCTTATATAATATTTTCTATTTAATTTGTTTAACAAATTGAGTTATCGTAAATAATTACATCATTATTATGTATTAGGGCCAACATTTAAAAAAGTCCATGTTTAGGGGTGGGGGGGATCATGACCCCCATGATCCTCCCCCTGGATTCGCCCCTGATTTTGGATTCCACTATAAGCCACTATAATTGGGATTAAGTTCCTTACTTTAAAACTAATAATTGTTATTGTTGGTAGAAACCAAACATTTTGCTGTAGAATACATGTTAGAAACTTTTCAAAATGATCATTAGTCACAAGTATGTCTTCAAATACTGCACGTCGTGACATTTTGTATTGTATATTTATGATGGTGAAGGTTTTCTAACCAATGCTTACTTTCATTATTTGACTAACTTCACTGTTTGTTAACTACATAAATACAGAAAATTACATCATAAATATTTTTCACACTATCATACAAAAATACTACTAAATTTAAGTGTTGAAACGCCTTTTTATAGCCGTATAACTGTTAATTGATTCTTTATGTTTGACCATAGCTTAATTTGCAATTGGTTATTCTTATTAATATACAATAAATAGGTATTGAATATTGAATGGTCAGGCTGTCTATCTTTGCAGACGTAAATTTCTACGAACATGATTTAATTTCTGAAAATCAACAAAATGTTTATCTAGAATAAACTGGGAATCTCTAGCCACAAATTACATACATACTCGGTTCTGTGGTTTTCTGTTTAATAACTTAATATGATAATTATCTGAGTTTACAAATAAATTAGCATAACACATGTAAATAAACACATTGAAAGTTTACGTCAATAACTTCAGGATTGTAAATAAACATAACATCGCACCTTTTACCCATTATTGGGTATGACACTTTGCCATAGTAGGTCTAAGTAAGTAATGTCGGTGAAGTGCGGATACCGGGGGAGCCACAAGGGTAATTTTAATGTGGTAACAACTAGTTTATCGGTTCTACGAATTATTATTATTCATATTTCAAAGAAAAGAAAATAATTTTGGGCGGACAAGGTAATACACAAAAATTTGTCAATGATATTATTAAAAATTGGAGCGTGTTTAGTGGTTTTTTTAATAGTTATTTATGTGTAAATTACTTTTTACGGGCGAGCTGGAAAGTTTGTAATCAGCCCAGTAAACATTAATTATAAGCGTGCTGCATGTAAAGTTTTATTTCTACCTTCACAGCGTTTTTACTTCCTTGTACGAAGTAAAGGAAGTATTGTAATCGCGAAAATTTTCGGTTCTCAGATTTCAACGGAAATAGGTATTTTGGCCCTCCCTGAATCCATTTTGAGTAATTTCGTTGTGCCGTCTGTACTTACGTACGTATCTCGCATAACTCAAAAACGGTAATCCGTAGAAAATTGAAACTTTATATTTAGGACTGTTATAACATCTAGTTGTGCACCTCCCTTTTTGGTCATTATACAACTACCGGAAGTGGTACTTTACTTGAAGCCTATAATAGATTTTCATGAAAAACTATATTCAAATATAATTTAAAACTTTACAAATTTGGTATATAAAACTACTATATCAATGGAAATAACATAATAGATTTTGGTTAAAATACACTAACCTGAAGTGGCACATTACATGAAGCTGCTAACAGTTTTCCTTGAAAAAAATGGTATTATTTTAATTTTAGAAATGAATGCTGCATATAAAAGTTTTAGAGAATTAAATTCTGCGTCTAGCACATTATGAATTTTTAAATTAGCTTTTTGCATAAACGAGATATCTTAATTTAAATATTATATATTTTTTGATTTTTTTTTAAATTAAGTTTGCTATGGATTAGAACAAAAAATAAAAGATTTAATGTCAAATACGTGCAATTAAAAAAATATCTATAGTTTAATACGCGTACAAGGAAGTCATGTGGTGTCCACATCAGATTTTTAAATAGTTATTTATGTGTAAATTACTTTTTACAGGCGAGCTGAAAGGTGTGTAATCAGCCCAGTAAACATTAATTATAAGCGTACCGCGTGTAAAGTTTTATTTCTACCTTCACAGCGTTTTTTAAATTAATTTTTATTAGTTTTATAAAAAAAGATACATTACATTTTGTAATCAAAAATTGTTGACAGTAGGACAATTTACAGCTAAACGTTGTAATGATATTGTGAAAGTTACAATCAGTGTCAACAGTTACATGAATTCTAGAAATAAATAATTTGTAACAATGGATTTATAGCCCGTCGATTAGTTTGAAGGAGATTTTTTTTGTAGTTCAGGAAAATATACAAAATATTGTAGATGCTGCAAGTAATAACTTGTAATTAGTTTATATTAGTTTTTTTTTATGAGCCTTGTAAAATATTACAGGTCTCTTCTATGAGCTACTAACTTTTATAGGGCTACATAATTACCTATAAAGTGTTATTTACATAGAACGTGGAAATGAAATATATTTTTGTCGTGTCTTCATATCTTGTTTTATGATCTTCCTCCCAACTGTTTTTGATAAATGAAATTATTATTTTCATATAAATTTAATATTTTAAATATGTTTAATTCATTTTTTATTTATGTACAATAGGAACTGAATTCCGATAACAGTACAGAGTCCGGTTTTACCGTGTTGCATTGTAGTAGTTTACATATTTTTAGCTTGAGTAAATAAAAATAAATAAATATATCATCACGCCTTTTACCCATTACTGAGTATGGCACTCTGCCTAAGCAGATCTCGGTAAGTGATATATTTTTTCGCATGAAGTGCGGTTACCAGCCGTTGAATCACGGCCCCCAAAGATATTAGTGGAGGGGGAGCCACAAGGGTAGATTTAAATTGGTGAAAATTGTTTGTCGGCTGTGGGAATTGAACCGGGGTTCTCAAGATCCACAGGCCGACTCGATACCACTGAGCCACCTACCCCATTATTTTTATTATTTTTAGCTTGAGTGGAATTCGAATTCGAGATGTTCGGATTCTAATCACTCCACTGTACTGCCGTATATTTTAGTACATTCAACCTTTGGCTTGACGTAATATGTGTTGTTTAAAATATCAATAATATCTTATTTCAAAGAGTTCTGTACAATCATATGTCAACTTCAGATCCAATTAGGTGCATAATTAGTTAAAAGAGAAATCAGATAAAATCTAACATATTTGAAATATATTATTTAAAATAATTCAGAAACGTTTTGATTTGTTTTTATATAAATTTTATTTTATCATAACTTGATTATTTTATACAAAATATAAAACCTATGTTATTTTAACTTTTTGTATTGATGTCGTTACGATTTTTTAACCGAATCTACCCTCGAGCATTAATTCATATCATACATTCCAACAACTTATGGGGTAGGTGGCTCAGTGGTATCGAGTCGGCCTGTGGATCTTGAGAACCTTGGTTCGATCACTACAGCTGACAAACAATTTTCACCAACTTAAATCTACCCCTGTGGCTCCCCCACCACTAATATCTTTGGGAGCCGTGATTTAACGGCTGGTATCCGCACTTCACGCGAAAAAATATATCACTTACCAAGATCTGCTAAGGCAGAGTGCCACATCCAGTAATGGGTAAAAGGCGTGATGATATATTTATTTATTTTTTTATTATCAATAAATAAAAAAATAATGTAGAACAACATCCGATTGTTAAATATTTGATCAAAGCTATAACGCAATATGAACATAAGTTGTTTATTATTTATCCGTTTGTTATTCACGTTATTCATACATGTTTGTGGTTTTTCCACAAGATTGCAGGCATCAGGCAAGTAATTATCTAGTGACATGAGCAAAGCAATGTCACACTTTACATGTTATATTTACAAGTGTGATAATGAAATGAGTTTTACTTCATTCACACTGCCAATGAGGATTCCCCAACCGCCGCAACTGTGGCATAGCTGCATGTGAGCAATTTGTCCTCAATGGTCCTTTTGATGTGGTCAACTCTTACGTTTAAGGTTTATCCGCGAATGTATGATTTTAATTGTGGTCATTATAAATGAGTCAAGCGGAAGATATGCCAAGTTTATTTTTGTTTAATCACTTCCATATTCAGGTTGTTGCTCCTCTTTACACTATCGTCTTTAATAACTATTTTACATTCATACATACATACATAACATCACGCTATATACCATTAAATGGGGTAGCACGAACCCGTCAACATTCTCATCCTGACACACGATACTCGTTTCGACCACATTAACACTTCCTCCATACGAACTCTTTCTTTTCTCACAACCAAAATCCATCCATTCGCTCATGTACACCTGTTTCGTAAATCTTCACTTACGCCCACTTCTCTAACAACGAATAATAACTATTTAATGTAACAAAAAATAAGTTTACATTGACGAGAACGATTCTATCCATGAAATTCATCTTAGGAAGTTGCTAATAGCATCTAATATTAAAATGTTTTTCTTGGACGCTACTATTGGTAATGTCCGCAGGAACTGGTAAAGTACCAAATATTTCTTGAAAATAAATATGAAACAAGGTTACCGTTTCCTTGGTTACAGAATTATATTTGTCAATATAAAGGTCGGTTTTATAAACGACAAATTAATTTACTTTCAAAGTAAATAAAATATATTTAAATGACAGTCAAAATGTTGACAGTAATGATATATAAAATACATAAAAATTGATTGAATTTGTTAATTTAACATTAATTAATCATGGGGTAGGTGGCTTAGTGGTATCGAGTCGGTCTGTGGATCTTGAGAACCCTGGTTCGATCCCCACAGTCGCCAAACAATTTTCACCAATTTAAATCTATCCCTATGGCTCCCCCTCCATTAATATGTTTGGGGGCTGAAAACTTCACGCAAAGAAATATACCACTTACCGAGATCTGCTTAGGCAGAGTACCATACCCAGTAATGGGTAAAAGGCGTGATGATATATTTATTTATTTATTTATTCATTATGGAAATAAATCTGGCCTAAAGTTATCAAAAATTTAAATGTTCTTCCTTCAATTGATAGAATAAAGTGATATTTTTTCTTCTTTAGGGAAGGAAAGTAAATCCATGACAACTGATAAACAACTATATGATTTCACATTAGTGTCATTCAGATGACATATTACAAACAATGTCTAAATTTCTAATTTATTTTACTTTCTGGTAGTGTAGTGAAAAATATTAAAAGTATATCTAGAGAGAAAGTGTCGTTATTCTTTCAGGTGCTTTATATGCCTATCCTTCGACTCTTCAGGAAGAAATGAGCATTTTCTTCCGAAATAACTATAGGCTAATTTAAACAATGGTATCAATTAGTGCCATGAAACACAAAGATAGATATTTTTCGTTGTCAATTATGACAGATAATTTGTCAATTGTGACATAATTAATTTATGATTTTGAATCTTATTGATTATTGTAACATTTAAATGACACCACAATAATTACATTAATTTCATTAAAAAGAGTCTTTGTAAATTGAACAATCGGAGACATTTTTCGTTGTCTATTATGAATGAGTCCCATCATTCCGTTTCGGAACATAGGGGCCGGGCACACCGAGCCGCAGTTTTTACACTGCCGTACTGCCGGTTTCTTTAGTCAGATTATTTTAAGGCGTATAAGTGACTAGCTTATAGCGCCCGAGTGTGATAAATACATGTAACTGTATTTTTATATTTTTACGACAAATCACACATTGTCGGCAGGCGGATTCGAACTGACGAACCTTGGCTCGGGTGACGTCACAGTATGCTAAGAGATGTGCCTTAACACGCTCGGCCACCGCGCCTGTTAAGCTAACTTCACACCGTGCTTAATATCTCAAACCGTATTATGATAGATAATTATCTAATTTATTTCAGACATACGATTATTTATGGCAAGATTTAATACCATTTTTTCTTTTAATCACTCAATAGTTTTCACGACACTGTATAGTTTTCTTGCCTGAATGTGATAAATTTCATCCCTAAAGAAGAAAAAGTAAGCCTTCATTTTGACGGTCTAGTTATAACTGTTAATAATAAATTGATAAATTATGCTTCAAGTAAAATATATAAATAAATAAATATATCATCACGCCTTTTATCCATTCCCGGGTGTGGCACTCTGCCGTAGCAGATCTCGGTAAGTGATATATTTCTTCGCGTAAGGTGCGGTTACCAGCCGTCAAATCACGCCCCCCAAAAATGTTAGTGGAGGAGGAGCCACAGGGGTAGATTTTAAATTGGTGAAATATGTTTGTCGGCTGTAAAGATTGAGCCAGGGTTCTCAAGATCCACAGGCCGACTCGATACCACTGAGCCACCTACCCCATTAATAATTAATAATGTAATTCTTCGTATATTTTATTTGAAGACTCTTTTGGGGTATTTAAAACTCTTTAACAATTAATGTCATTCGACTGTAAACTACAACTTTACAATATTTTAAATTACCTTAAATTTATTTAAGTTTAAATCAGAGACGATCCCACCTTAAACAAAGAACACAAAAACTTCATTAAATATAATTTCGTTAAATGTCATTGTCGCCAAAGCCGAAGACACCGAACATCGAATTTAATTACGAGGCGGCCAGTTAAAAACTCTACGAGTACTAATCAGAGTCCGGGCATGGTTCCGGCGCTCCGGCCTCCGGGCAAGACTTCCGGATTCAGTTAGCATTCATACTGCGTGCTAGTTAGTAGCTACCGTTCTACGTGGAACACCAATCGCTAGAGCTGAAGCTATCTCAAATATTATCGAGCTGAACCTTTATTTCTTCTTGAGATTGTTAATAAGAACTGATTGTCTAGTTTCACAAGATTCATACATTTATCTGTTACTCTGTATAACAGGAACTTCATGAAGTCTATGCAGAAAATAGTAAAATTTGAATTATTTATGTGCAACCAGTTCTGTCTTTATACTGTATATTTAGTTGTAGATTTAAAGCAAAAAGCATGTGACTCATTATATAATTACGAGTGAAATGAAGTGTATCAAAAATGCATTACATGCAACCTTGCAAAACAGAGAATACTTGTACACAGTTAAATCAGATATTTGCGGACCGCTAATGCAGATTTTATTTATTTATTTGGTACGCTGTATAACAGGAAATTTATCTCAATTACAGTACAGTGATGATATAAATTAAAGTGGTATTCTGTCTACTTGGATGTTGTTTTATTATACCGGGTGTCTACTTGAACAGGAAATTCAATGTTAAATTCTTGATTTATCGATATCTCTTTACCTATTACTTTTAGAACAAAATTGTACTGAAGAAAAATGTTCAGAATAGAATAGAGTATAAGTTTGTTGTTCAATTGTTTCTTATGTCCGAGTTAAAAGCAAAAGAAAATACACGCTTTCAAGCAATTATTAGAGTGCCATGAGAAATAAAACAATAATTTGTTTGTTGTGTCTGACATTATTTGACATATTGGACCAGAATTGGAAGCTTACTCTAATTTATTTATTTATTCGAGCATTTAATTTAATAATAAAATTAATTATAGCAACTATTATTTCCTTTTTTCTACATAATCTAGACAAATAAATACCTATTATTAAGTTATGTAATTTGTTTTATTTCTCATGGCACTCTAATAGTTACTTTAAAGCGTGTATTTTCTTGTGCTTCTAACTCAGATATAAGAAACAATTGAACAACAAACTTATACTCTATGAATGCAGTTTTTCATTATGAACATTTTTCTTTAGTACACTTTTGTTCTAAAATTAATAGGTAAAGAGATATCACTAAATCAAAATTTTATCATTGAATTTCCTATGTTCGGAAAAAAAGTAGACATGTTGAAGTCTTGCTTATGAAACTAGGGCAATAACCAGCCAAATTCTAGCCACAAATATATTAAAATTGTTATAATCAGTCAGTCAGTTGTTGTTCTGTCAGCTGGCAGATCTTTCTATCTTCTGCTAACCTTTTCATATCTACACTACACTACACTACTACTAGTCTTTAACTAAAATTATTTATACTTAAGCTAAAAATATATGAACTACCACACTGGGACTTGGTTAATCTGGACCCTGTACTGCAATTGGAATTATGTTCCTTATACAGACTAGTATAAATAAATATCTTGTTTCATCCTCTATACAGGGTGTTTCAGGACTAGTGTAACAAACTTTAACAACTTATTCCTGAGGTCATTTTGAGCCAAAAATGTCATATGAACATAGGTCCTATTCATTCTAGTTACCAAAATACAAGAGGTTAAAGTTCTGTAAATAATACGAAATTTTCAAATTTTTGTAATCAAGATATTTTCGAAAACAAGAGTTTTATTGAAAAGTCATACCATATTTGTCTTAATTAATTTTATTTATTAATATTAACGAATACGATTTAGGGAACAAAACATAAAATGTCACAATTAAATAGACACAGAACAACATAACCAAACATGGAATAGGTTAACACAATATGAAATAAGATAACAAATTTTAAAAAAATTACAGCAAGTGTTCAAAATGAGCGCCTTGAACTCGTATGCATGTTAATATTAATTAATAAAATTAATGAAGACAAATAAGGTATGACTTTTCAATAAAACTCTTGTCTTCCGAAAGTATCTTGATTACAAAAATTTGAAAATTTCGTGTTATTTATAGAACTTCATCCTCTTGTATTTTGGTAACTAAAAGGAATAGGACCTATGTTCATATGACATTTTTGGCTCAAAATGACCTCAGGAATAAGCTGTTAAAGTTTTGTTACACTAGTCCTGAAACACCCTGTATATCATCATGCACCTGATATCTTGTACCTCTTCCTCTTTAGCCCTTGACCAAGCCCTCTTTCCCTTCTTACACTATGCCCAACCCAGTTTTTCTTCCTTTTCCTTATCTTTTCTTGCTCTCCTCATTATTTACTCTATATTCCCACTTTACTCTCTCCATTCTTCTCATTACCCACGTCTCTAGGACTTCTATTCTTCATTTTCCTTCCTTTCTTATAGTTCAAGCCTCCGTCCCGTAAAGTAAAAACTAATTATCGGTACGTACAACTTATCAGTTTAATTAGTAAAAGTAGTTATTAAAATTAGAATGAAAGTAAATCTGAAATTTTCAAAGTATAAATAATTGTGTATTTATATATATTTTGAAGGAAAGTAAAACCTTGAAGTACCTAAGTGTTTACTATTTAAATACGCGATATCTATATATAGAAATAAAACTAAATTACACTTTGTTTTTATATACATTCGTACGTGAAGCCATCGGCATTATAAAAACAAATGTTAAGTATTTTTAAACATACCGAGAAAACATAAATTTGTAAAGTAACGGAATCAATCAATAAATAAACGAGTCGAATATTTGTATCAAATCATGGCTAAACTTGACTTGGGGGCCAAACCTGAAGTTGGCTGCGGAACAAGCCGCTTCTAGCTTGAATTCAGGAGTACCAACTTAACGTCAAAGGCCGAGCAATTTGAAATGCGAAGTATATTTATCATAAAAATGCGTTCTGTACTAGGTTTGGCATGGTTAGGGGTGTTTTTTTTACTAACGAAACAAAATTTTGTTTGTAATAAAATTCGAGTACATCTATTTAAAAATATATTTATCATAAAAATGCGTTCTGTACTAGGTTTGGCATGGTTAGGGGTGTTTTTTTTTAAGTTGGTACTCCTGAATTCAAGCCAGAAGCAGCTTGATCTGCAGCCAACTTCAAGTTTGGCCCTCAAGTCAAGTTTTACCCAAATCATGAATCCCTTTCTAATTCTTAGTCTTTTCTGAATTAACCAGATTTGCAATCGCAAATTTTTATAGATATGTTTACCATCAAATTAGGGCACTTGATTTTAGAGGACAACAAGAAAAACTGGCGTGGGCTCTAATCCAACTCAAATCTCTTAAGAATGTAATATGCATACTTCATTTGTTATTTGGATTTGGTCTAACTTACACTGAAAGAAACAAATCTTTTATATGTCACAGATTTACTGATTCAAACTTGGTTCTCTGCAGTCTAGTCTCCTAGGTCAATTAGTTAGTCATGTGGTCTTATCTGTACTGATTAAAGTGAGTCAAGTTCAAATAAACAATTAATGAATAATTTTTTAAGAGTTACCTTTAATTAAAGATGCACTACTATTAGTCCAATGCACAAATGTAAGAACTAACACTTCAATCTAAACGTGTAAACAATACTTCTTCGTCATTTCATTGAATGCTAACGAAGCAATTAGTAAACAGCACAACACAGAACCTTTGTGTCTGTATATACAGAACACGAACCTCACATTACCACATGGTGCCAGTGATGCAGGTAGACATACCTGATGTGGTATCCCCTCTTTAATCACAAACACACACGTATCGTGGTATACACTGTGTGTAATGCTCGCGTGTGATTTGCGTGACGTCGAGTGATCATATTTATGGATTTTCTGAGCAAGAATCACAAACATTTTTAGTGCCAGAGACATGAGAATATCAATAGACATATTTTTGTCACTTGTTTTATTTAAATCAGTTTAGATCAAGTGAACTAATCTGATCGGGTACCAAATAGAGAAAATGTTAATCATAGGATGACGATGAGAACATTTACATGTTTGTTTACTATTTTTTGTTTTTTTGTCATAAATAATAATAAATTAGATTTTTTCGGAATATAAAGAATGAACGTACTTCTATTAAAGATACGCCAGGTGAAGTTAATTGCAGGTTTGAATTTAACAAACAAAAAACAGTCGGTAAATGTTGCCGCATATATATATATATATATATATATAAGGTGCAACTTATTATACATATTTTTTAATCCCATTTGAAAAAATATAACTTTGTGTTGTAATTTGAGAACCACTGGTTTAAAAAAATATTTTATTCTTTAAGCAGATGTCCCCCTTGGTCTTCTATAACTTTGCTTTATAATATTTTTTTGTAACTATAATGATAAAGAAAATATAGGCGGTGGTTGGTTTCGCTGTTACACCCTATATATATATATATATATATATATATATATATATTTTAGGGTGACCCTTATTTTGGGTAAGTTCGAATGTTGTCGGTCTCCACCCGAAATCTGGTTTAAAATCACAAAAAAGTAATAAATTAATTTTTTGAGATTTTTAAAATAAGTTTAACCCGTGCCTCTAGGCCACTTTCACTTTTGCCTCCAGTTCCCAAATTACTGCTGAGCAGTGACTATTCAAAATGCAATAACTTGTTTGTTTTTCAATATTTTGACACAATTCCAAGCGGGCATTAAACTAGATGAGATAACGAATCGATCGATTACAATATACAATAATTTTATATGATTGTATATTGCTAAACGCGTGCTCAAAAACTAACGAAAATTGAGTTTTTTTTAAATGCGCAAAAAAGTGATTCACAGTACTGATTCTTTTCCAACAATTCTGTTTTATAAACTAATTTTGATTATTTTAGACGGTTTTTGAATAATATTCATATTGATTATAACATTTTTATTCTATTTTGTCATATTTTTAACCACATATATTTTATCATTTGTAGTGTTTATTTGTAAATGTGTATAAGAGGCACGGGTTAAACTTATTTTAATAATCTCAAAAAAATTATTTATTACTTTTTTGTGATTTTAAACCAGATTTCGGGTGGAGACCGACAAAATTCGAACTTACCCAAAATAAGGGCCACCCTAATATATATATATACTACCACACTATGGCTCAATGAGTTCAGATCTTGTAATTGGGATTAAGTTCCTCCTATATAGACCAGTATAAATAAACAAATCTGTAACAGAATATCGTACGTCGATCTTATTCGCATATATTAATACAATCTTTCAAACCTAAAAGTAAATGTTTCGAATATTTTCGATCCGAACAGTCGTTATATATTTTGTTCTTATGGGGCAATTTGTAGACTTATTATGAAATATAACAATATTGGCAAGCGATACGTCATCAACTTCGACAATAGCCAACGTCTGGTCTTGACTGAAAGGTCACTAGATTCCCAGAATTGATGGAATTTAATGAAAATCCAATTAGATGAAAATGACGTAAATAATAGTAATGTCACTACGACATTTTTCACTTTATTTCTGTCATTTTGTTTGGACTTAATAAATTACGCACTTATTGTTTCTTTTTTGTTTGATTAAATAATAAATATATCGTCCTATTGTTAAAAGCTGAAGATTTGATTTGAGAGCCAATTGTTCCAGATGATAAACCGATTTTTTCCACATTATGGCTTCCGGCAGCCTCCCATTATTGGGAACTGCAATTTGACGATAGGTAACCGCACTTCACGTTAAAAATATATCACTTGACGAAATCTGCTACGACTGAGTGCCACACCCAGTAATTGATAAAATTCGTGATAAATAAATAAATATATCATCACGCCTTTTACCCCTTATTGGGTAAGTGATATATTTCTTCGCATGAAATGCTGTTACCAACCGTCAAATCACGGCCCCCAAAGATGTTAGTAGAGGGGGAGCCACAGGGGTAGATTTAAATTAGTGAAAGTTGTTTGTCGGCTGTGGGGATTGAACCAGGGTTCTCAAGATCCACACACCGACTCGATACCGCTGAGCCACCTACCCCATTCGTGATGATTTATGTATTTAATTTATTTGTTTACAGAACAGAATTACGGCAGAAATATGAAGTTAAAATTATTATAATTTTAAAGTTAAATTTTATGACAGAAAAATTCGGATGACGCCTGGATTCGAACCAGGGAGCCTCCGCTTGCCGGGCAGAGATGCTAACCGCTACACCACGTCACCTGTGTCCGACGTATGGTATCAACCGAATTCTTCTGTCATAGTGTCTAACGTAGCATCGATCCCAAAGACTCCTATATCTATGATAGGCATTGACAACGGGATTCGTCTACAGCAGTGGTTCCCAACCTTTTTTTAATCGTGACCCTTTTTAGTTTTTTAAAAATGTTCGCGACCTCTCTTTCGCATATTTGATCAATAAAACAAAAAATAAAAGGTTTGACAAAATATATTTTAGGACTTATATTTTTCCCCTCAAAAAAGCCAAGGCGACCCCCCAAAAAAGCTAAGGCGACCCCCTTGTGGGTCGCGACCCACCGGTTGGGAACCGCTGGTCTACAGCGACACAGTTCTGATTTAAAGGGAATCATTCCACGAACTGATTTTTTGTCATATGTAATAATAATACGTTATTGTTATGGATGAAAACAATACATTTTACATCGTGAGATTAAATAAATTATAAGATATAATGTAGGTATTCATATCCTAAATCAACTGATAGTTATACTAAATATTCAGGGTAGTTGTTCTAATTCTAAATCAGTTTCAAAGAGTTAAAAAATAATTCCCTGTAATCGAATAACCCACAAAGCAGACATCAAATAGTGAATCCCTTTAGTAAAGCAAATCAAGTAATTCGTTGATGATGACGAGATGACGCTGTTTAATGAACCGCACTCATCTATCGTCAATGGGTCGCACGTCAAACCGATGCCATTCCATAGCTCATACCGACGCTCGACGCCCAGAATTAATTAAAAACAGGCATCTGGTTACAACGCTTTGATCTCCTTCAGCAACGCGTCGCGTCGTCTATGTATGCAATCAGAAACGACATACGCAGCATTCACCATGATTATGCTCGTAATCTACTTGATTATATTAGCTATTTATTTGTTACTCTGCACAACAGGAATTTACTTCACTTATAGTAGCTTATAGTGGAATCCAAAACACTTAGGCACAAACATATTTAATAGTGTGAAATAATGAATTCTTACTCTTGAGACGATAGTTGTATCCACCGGACTACGACATCTTGTAAGTTAGGGAAAAAATATTTATCAACAGGAACTTAATCCCATTTAGAATAGCAGTCGATGTGTGATAGTTCATATATTTTTTAGCTGGATTCTAACTCTGTATTGCCGCACAAGTATCCCATAAAACTTATGCCATGAGCGAGTAGCATGGGTATTTAGTTTTTACTACCATTTTTTCCAAATTATTATTTTTCTACGACCATTCTTGATAGTACAATTTACTTGCCTCAAATGAAAGAATAAAGTGATATTTTTCGTTCGTAAGTAAGAAAAGTAAAGTCATATCCATTGCAGCTATGATTTGACACTACAGTAGAGCCCCGAGTATCCGAACTAATTGGGACCGGGCCTAGTTCGGATAATCGAAAGTTCGGATAACCGAAATGCAATATTTTTCGTAGTTTCAAAGAAAAAAAATTATTGCACAAAAAATATGTCGTAAAAATCGAAATATATTCTCAAAACCAAATATAATAAGTATGAAACATTTATCAAAAGTATTCCGCATAATTTATTTTATGGCTTCGGTTGCATAAAACTGTCTATCTTCAATTGGCGAACGGTGGCTACACGTTTTTGAGCGGCCAAATCTCGCAAACGTTCGGATAACCGAGTGTTCGGATAAATGGATTCATCGTTCGGATAATTTAGGGTTCGGATAACTGAGGTTCGGATAATCGGGGCTCTACTGTACTAATATCCAAATAATATCTGTCAAAAGAATAATAAATACTATCTATTCGTAAGATTTCTAAATTATTTCTGAATATTGCACTTTCTGATGAGGTAATATAGTATGTTATCAAAGGAGGGAAACAAGTGATTATTCCCGCGTGTGAAGTTGGAAAACCAAGACGTAAGCGAGGGTCGAAGGCTCGAGCTGAAGTCGAGGTTATCCAACTTTACACAAGGGATAATCCTGCCCTCCCGTGAAGCATATTATACTTTTCGTTACAAGTGCACAAAAATTACTGTCTTCTCGGGACAAATGTAAAAAATATGGGTTGCGTAACTAGTTACCTAGGAAACGCCGCAAACAGCTAATAATCGTAGTCTCTAGGGAGAGAAACATCCTACCTAGAGAGAGAAACATAATGTTTCTCTCCCTAGGGGAGAAAAGCAGTGTTTCTCTATCTAAAATTAAGGAATAAGAACGTGTTTCTTGTGCATGTGTTACGAAAAAAAAAATATGTATGAAGAAAATGTAACTCATCCTTCAAGTGCTTTATATCCCTCGTCTTCAGCTCGAGATATGGAACGACACTTTCGAGCAGAAATGTATCACTTTCGTCCCTTGATATACAAGTAACTACTTTTGTTACCGAATTACTTAAAGCAACAAGATAAAGAAAGTAAATTTTGTAAACATGCAAACTGAGGAATAAACAAGTAGCAAATATTTGCAACTTTCCATCATCCAAAGGGACTAACTTACTCTTAAACTACTTTGTGTATCGGTTCCAGTTTCCGTAAGTCCAGGATCAACAGGGATATTTAGTTTAAATTTTATTACATTACAACTATTTCCTCCAGCGAGTATAAAAGCTTTAATAAACCATGTTTTTAATCAAATTAGTACGCAGGAGACATGAGATTCTGCTAATAGCCCAAAAACCTTCGTTGAATCTTACTAGTCAAGTCAGTATTTATAATCAAATTGAGTTTGTCTTCAAAATTTTCTCTCTTAGAATCCCATTAGAGGCTGTATATTTTGTCAGGTTCAACTAATATCTAATCATGTTTAACGTATAACTTTTGACATAAATATTGTTACTGGTTATATATTCGTATAAAGTATAAAATTTATTTTGAAGAGATTTGTAATTTATTTGGATAGGATATGTGAAATAACCTCAGTTATTTTTAACTTTACATTAAAGTTGACATGAAAGAAACTAAAATATGTTCTGTGGTTTGTTCTGTTTTTGAATTCGAATATTGGAGGCACGTCTTGCAAATTTCCTTTTTATTTCAACCACTGCTAACCGGAAATGGAGAAATGTAAGTTTCATTTTCATATAGTTACTATAAAATACATTCAACAATTTTCAACATTATTTGCTACTGATAAATTTATTAGAAACTTTGCCAGGAAATTGAAATATGTCTCCTTAATATCTGTGTGTGTGTTATTAGAAGTATGTTTTTATAAAATAATTACATCTCATACTTGACATAAAGCATAACGAATAATAATTATTCCTCCTCCTCTTCCTGAATAAATTATCCTCGAAGTCAGGTGCAAAATCCGCTCTTGAAAGCACAAAAGTCATTACAAGAGAAAGAGAATGAAACAAGCAATAAGGACCAGAATTACCAAGCGTTAATTTCTGACCAGCAACAAAGTAACAAATGCTTGGAAATTGGTGCAAATTGTCTTTGCAAATTGAGCGTTGATAACATGACGTCACGGGGGTGTGCAAAGGGCACAGGGAGGGAATGGACCAAGTAAATGGAGAGCATCATTACCAAGGAGCAAAGGCGACTGTAAATAATCGTGAAATTGCTCGGAAGCAGTACGACGACGACGGAACGGATGGCGATGTGCACGACTTGCTGAATTTATGTTACAATAGCTTCTTTTTTCTACTGGTAAATTTTCATGAGGGTAACTATCACACAAATTTCTATCAAGGTTTAATTACAGAGGTGACCTATGACCTCACTGGATATAACATTCGCCTCGCTGACTTTAACTTGTATAAAAAAACGAAAGATCCTTACTCTGAATAGTTTCATTATAGGCAATAAAGTCATTCAAGGTGGCAGTGCCCAGTCTCTTTTGTTAAATAACGATTTTTTATGTTTGTAAATAAACTTTACTCCTTTGTTATATTTATTTTATTTATTTTATTTATGTTACACTGTACAACAGGAATTTAATCCCAATTACAGTACAGGGTCCGCACTCACCGAGCCGCTGTGTGGTAGTTCATTTAATTTTTAGCCTGAGTGAGATTCGATCTCGGAATATCCGGATTCGAATTCCGTATCGCCATCCACACCACCGTACTGACGGTCAATATGAATAAACTGACCACATTTTCATTGGACAAAGCGGGACAAATGGGATGAATTGAGAATTACAATTTAGTTATATATTTTTTATTGCATACATTCACATACTTGTACAAAAATGTATTTGTTATTAATTATTGGTAACTATAAAAATATTTGTAAAAAATAATAATTTGAACATCATGATATTTAATCAAATTAAATTTTTTATTTAAAAAAAAAATATGATTTTCTTTCACGGTCATATTTTTGATCCGAGTGAAATAATGTAGCATATGACTACGAAAACCGGCAGTACGGCAGTGTAAAAACTGCGGCTCGGTGTGCCCGGTAGGCCCAGGCCCGATTTGGGCTGTAGCGCCACAGATGATGATGAATACTTTGCATTCGGATCATTTATTAAAATGTCGTGAAATATTTCACATGAATTGGTCAAATTATATTTTACACTTAATATAGAGTTTAAAGTTTGAATATTCAACAGTCGTCCATATTTTATTGATACTAGAAAAAACACGTTCTGTTGCTGCATTTGTTTCCTGGAAGGGAGAGCGCGAATTCTACAATTTAAAAAAAAAATTGATAAGGTATATTATTCTGTTTAAAATGAAGGAGTAACTCCGTCCATTTTTTGTCTGTTTCCACATTTGCAGACAACCAAATAAGAAATGCAGATATTTTCTAAAATGCGGGACATTTTTAAAAATCGGCGGGACGCGGGACAGTCCACCAAAAAGCGGGACTGTTCCGCCAAAAACGGGACGTGTGGTCACTTTAAATATGAACTACTATTATGTTTCTCTTAGTTATATTTCCTGGTGGTACAAATACATGTGAAACAGTATTTATTGGTTAAATTTAACAATTATGTAAAGAACAACAAAGACAAAATTAATTGTCATTCATGCACTTGGTGAGACTAGGTATAATAAAAAATATTAATTAAAATAAAGTGCATGAATGACAATTAATTTTGTCTTTGTTGTTATTTAAATTGCTATTGCTTAGCTTTTCATTTTTTTCGGTAGATGGCATTAATGGTTCGACAGAACTTCTCATGTCATCTTACCGTTTGTTAGAGATCTTATTCTCTGCTGGCACAGTTCTTCGTCACCGGCTTCTTCACATGAACTTTGTTCTAGGTGAAGAAGTGAGTTATACCATACTGATGAGCTCTAACAAGAGCGAAACGCGTCCATGATTACTAACTGTGCTGGCCGGCCTCCGACGATGCCCTCATAAGGTGACTCGGAGGCTGAATTTTGTGAGACTTTGCCTAGAGTTTTATTTAATATTTTTTAATTATGTAAAGATTAATTGAAATATTTTCTATTTTACCAATTTTTCCACCCCAAAGAAAAATTAGATTTATTCATTTGCTAACCTACAAAAGAGTACAGATTAACAATATAAAGAAATCTCGGAAATATCTAAAATCAAATAGGTACTTGTCAATTCCAGCATCGCTAATAAATATTAAAATCTAAATTATTTTTCAAACGTACAATCGTTGCATAATCCCTTTTCCAATACATTGATCAAAAACCTCGTTAAAAAAGCAAACAAACATAGCATTTACTGGTACAAGATAACACTCGATCGCTGCGCAACACGTGACAATGAGTCCTATATCATGTCTGTGTGTGCGCTGTATACAGATGGGGATGTATCACACACATCGTTAAGGGCTCTGTCATTAATTATAGCGGGATTGGGCGTAATCCATGGTTTGATCATCGGCGCGGCGGGAGATCGATATGCGATACATGCTCGACTATGATAGTGTGTATGGGCTACAGCTCGTCATGTTTAGCGGTCATCGTGGCAGCTGACATGAGAGAGTAATGCATAGATGGTGTTAGCTATTTTAGGGTTGTATGACCAGTTATGTCTTCAAAACTAGACTAGGTTCGCATCTGAAAACTTCATACGTTGTTAGGTTCAACATAGTTTTCTATGTAAAATAAATATATCATCACGCCTTTTACCCATTACTGGGTGTGGCACTCTGCCTGCAGATCTCGATAAGTGATATATGAGGGAAGCAACAGGGGTAGATTTAAATTGGTGAAAATTGTTTGTCGGCAGTGGGTATCGAACCAGGGTTCCACAGGCCAACTCGATACCACTGAGCCACCTACCCCATAAGTACAAGTATTTATATAAAAAACAACAAAGACAAAATTAATTGTCTTTAAATGCTCACTTGGTGAAACTAGGTTTAGTAATAAAATATCAAAATAAACACTTGTCTAAGTCACCAGCTTCTTCACGTGAACTTTGTTCTAGGTGAAGAAGTAGGTTATACCATACTGATGAGCTCTAATAAGAGCGAAACGCGTCTATGGCTACCAACTGTGCTGGCCAGCCTCTGACGATGCCCTCATAAGGTGACTTGGAGGCAGAATTTTGTGAGACTTAGACAAGTGTTTATTTTGATATTTTATTAACAAGTATTTATATTCTTGATTTTAGATTCGTTGTTTAGTTATTTCGATTCCTGCAATTATGTGAAATTCACTTTAAGAAACAAGCCCTAGATAACACTCCATTCCTTTTTTATTATCTTTTGATTCGTTTACTGTTTTTATTATAGAGTGTCTAACTACAATTGTATGGAATTTCTTATCATGTTAGATTCGTTATTAAAAAAGTGGACGTAAGTGAAAAATTAATGAAGCAAGTGTATAAGAGCGAATGGATAAATGTAGTTGACAGTATAATGAGCTTGCATGGAGGGAACGTGGATGTAGTTGAAGTGAAGATGTCTGTCAGGATAAGAATGTTGGATGAAGAATGATTCTTTGATAAATCTGATGAATGGATGTTCTGTGAATGTTTCAGGGCTTCGTGCTACCCCATTTGATGCGATGTAGCGCGATGTTATTTTAATTAGTGAACACATTTATTACCATGTACCAAAGTAAAATTCATTCAAAAAATACTTTTATCACAACCGTCAGTTTTTATTGCAACAAAATTGTGAAAGGAATAATACATTTTAACACACTGTGTCGTTGCTAAGTATGTTCTACTCTCATAGAAATAGTTATATGCGTATTAAGAGCGTAAAGTGATTCTTTGTTACTCAAACACGGTAATAGTGTAAGAGGAACAAAGACACTTTACGCTCGTGATACACACATAATTTTTTCTACGATTGCATCTTAAAATTATTAAAAAACGTACGCGTACTGAAAATAAATTTGTTCTGTTAACTGTCAATATGACAAGTTTCTGTTTTGTTTGTATTCCTGGTAACTATTGAAATAAGCGCGCATTTAATATCTTTTTCGCGTGTTGCCATTGGAGACGCACAAAAAATATATTTTTCAATTGTTCCACAGAAAACGTCAACTTTACGATGACAAATGAGAACGTAATTGTCAACTTTTCATAGCAATCGTAGAAAAAATAAATTAAGTGTTATTTATTTTCTTAAAATTGTATATTATTCATAAGAATAAGAATTCGTTTTAAATACTGGATTCATGGGAAAAATAGTATATATGTCTCATGTAAGTAGTTATTTGTTTAATTAGGAAAAAGGAGCAGATTTACTGCTAGTCAAGATAATTTGTCATTTTAAACACATATTTTTTTGTTGATTACTATATTATCAATGTTTTCATGGTAGTTTTCTAAACTATTGAAAACTGAATAACTATCCTAAAGCTTGAGTAGCTTTTGAATTTCTTGTAATTGTTTCAAAGCTACTTAATTTTAGAGTAGTTAAATTGTATCACCAATTTCATTATGTCTGATGAATAAGTATATATTATAAAAACGAATAAAATATTTAAAAATGCGATATTTTATTCACCCTAGGTGACAAATTTGGTCTGTCTCGTCACCGCTACTTGTCGCTGATGTCGTTGTTTGACAGTTGTGAATTTCCCTCGGGGAATTCTCCTTGAAAGCAGCAATGAACTCAACAAATTACCTAAATATCACTTCTAAATTTAGAGAACGTGTAAGACAAAATAAGCTGCAACAATGTCATAACTCCATTTAGAAAAGCTGTAGATGACATTATCATTTACATTATTATACACATTTAATTATTCATCATCTTTTAATTATTCATTTATGATTGAGATATCTCTACACTTGCACTTTTGTTATTGTGAAGTAGAAAAATCTCAGCAGAAATGCTCTTGCTTCGCAAATGAGAGTAAGCAGATATGCCATCTTCTGAAATTTTCAAATGCAGAGAGCTGTCAGATTCTTTGTCCAAATTTCCAAGAAGCAATTATTAACAAAATTAATTTTTCGGGGTTAAAATTCATTGCCTAAAGTAAAAGTAATAGAATTTACTGTGTGGTAAACAATAAACAACCTGATTAAACTGTCGACGATTTACGAGAATGAGAAATTTCATTTAGGCGATCTTTAATATTCTCTCCGTATAAAGTTTTTGTGGAAATATTTCAAACAGACGTTTGTCTCGTTCCGGATGAGTTAATTTAATTTTTCGCCTTACATCGCCGCACATTATGCATTCAGGGCGCAAAGCTGAAACGGCCTTGCTTTGCATTTCGACTACTTCCATTTCGTCTTCTTGCAAACTCTTTCGTATTGTTCATCAAGATATTTATTAAATTGTACTTTAAAAAAAAAAGTATATGGGTTTTTATTTAATTAAAACTTATTTTATTGTTTCATCACATAATTATTGTATTTTAGTCGATTGTTTATGTGCGCGATACAACTTATACCCTTTTAAGAACTATGAAATGTATTGGTTGATTAATTATTATTTCACTTAATATATTAGATTCAGTACATCGTTTGATGAGACGATAGTGATGAGATAGTTAGTGTTTCAAGAGATATTCAGAATAGTTTGAAGTGAATCTTCCTTGCATACGTACCCAAATATTTATTAGTAAACATATTATCCTGTACTGCAATTGGGATTAAGTTCCTGTTGTACAGCGTAACATAAATAAATTAATAAATAAAACTTTAGCAATTTCTTCTTAAAATTGTGAAGAAATTAGAGATGGGCGAATATCAAATTTCTCGAATTCGAATATCGAATACGAATATTCATCAGATCTCGAATATTCGAGGTACTCGAACATTTGAATACTCCTAAAAGTTAATTTATTTATTATTAATAATTATTTAATTATGTCCTTTTCATTATTTGGACGAAATTGTTAAGATAAAATAAAATTAAAACAAAAAGTACAACCAAAAAGAAAAAGACTAAAACTTCAAATTTAAGATGAAACGTACGAGCTGGCGAAAAACAAATTTGAAATATGGTACGTCTTCATGGTTTTGAAACAAAATATCTTTGTTATTAATAACTTCAAAGTATTGTAATAGCTTTAAGTTTATATACAAATGATAAAGAAAAACATAGTCAAAACTTGGGGTCAACATATGGCGCGATATTCGAGGTATTCCAATGTTCGCTATACTGACGTTAATATTCGAAAATCTCGAATGTCGAATAATGTCAATATTCGCGGCATTCGACTATTCGCGGATGATATTCGCCCATCTCTAGAAGAAATCAAAAACTTAATAAAAATGCAATGCAACTTTTAATTCTGAACATTTTTCTATTCAATAGTTTTGTTGTAAAATTAATAGATAGTAAAATAAATATATCATCACACTTTTTACTCTGGGTATGACACATACCAGTCTTTCAAGCACGGCTGTCAAAGATGTTGGTTGTGGAAATCGAAGACATAGTTTGACTTGATACCACTGAGCCACCTAACTATAAAATGAATAGGTGACCAGGACATCAACGGGATTTGCAATTGCTTTTCTAATACTGAATGAAATGGATGCTTATCGCACGCCATTTTTCTTAAAATGAATCACTCTTGATAATAGTCTCAGCTTGTGACATATGAGTTTCAAATGGCGTGGATGACTTGATCCGGGTTGAAATACCACAAACATTTTCATTCTCAACCTCCGCCTCCTATTGGATTTGTCAGTAGCAACATTGCAGCGATCTGTCTTCCAAGGCTGGTTGCAATGCGACTTGCGTTTATTGATGGTGTCATTTAAAGCATCGAATTGCCGATACCCTCCATGTTTAAATGCACCTGTCGGATAAAGGTAAAACCGCCTTCTAGACGAGGTTAAATCAGGTGAAAATGTTCCGACAGGCTTATCCGACGAACTACTATAAATTTTCCAATATCTTGATTTGTTGAATGTGCTCTTTGTCGATGAACAGAAAAATGTTCGCAGAGATGTTAAGAAAGATGTTACCTTCTATAATGATGATAAACCAATACCAAAATTTAATGATTATTAATAAAAATATTGCAGGCGCGGTGGCCGAGCGTGTTAAGGCACATCTCTTAGCATACTGTGACGTCACCCGAGCCAAGGTTCGTCAGTTCGAATCCGCCTGTCGACAATGTGTGATTTGTCGTTAAATATAAAAATACAGTTACATGTATTTATCACACTCGAGCGCTATAAGCTAGTCACTTATACGCCTTAAAATAATCTGACTAAAAAAAAAGAAACCGGCAGTACGGCAGTGTAAAAACTGCGGCTCGGTGTGTCCGGCCCCTATGATTAGGGAGGCGCATATCCTGCTTGGATAGTTGAGCCGATGATGATGATGATGAATAAAAATATTAATTAAAATGATATTTGTCAAAAACAAGCGCAGGCAAATGCTTCCTTCCTTCCTCATCTTTTTTTTTATTGCAATTGTGTGGAGTTCACCTTCAAAAACAAGCGCTGGCAGATGCTCCCTTCCTTTCTTATCTTTTTGATTCATTTTCTGTTTTTACTATAGATTGTCCAACTGCAATTGTGTGGAATTCAGTTTCAAAAACAAGCGCAGGTAGATACTCCCTTCCTGGCTCATCTTTTTTTATTCATTTTCAGTTTTTACTATACACTGTGTAACTGCAATTGTGTTAAATGTATTTTTAAACAAGCGCAGGTGATGCTGCCTTCATTTCTTATAGATTTGTTGTTAGAGAAGTGGGCATAAGTGAAGATTTACGAAACAGGTGTACAGGAGCGAATGGATGGATGTTTGTTGCGTGATGATGGATTTTGGTTGTGAGGAAAGAAAGAGGAAAGAACGAGTATCGTGTGTCAGGATGAGAATGTTAACGGGTTCGTGCTACCCCCATTTAATGGGATATAGCGTGATGTTATGTATGTATGTATGTATGTACTTGTCAAATTAAAAATATTTTTTGTATGATTGGATTTCTTTAAATCCTTTCTGATAGAATTCTAAGACAATAAGTTTTATTTTTAAAACTACTGACCTTTAAGTAATTATTTACCGATCGGTAAATAAATAATATATTCTTTCGTCGACAGAGTTACTCATCTTTAAATTTTAAATTCTTAAATAACTATCAAAACGTGTATTCATCTTAAATTTATATTCATAGTTATATATTTGTTACTCTGCACAATACAAAATTAATCTTAATAACAATTTGGAGGAGCTATAGCTTATAGTCTAGTTTGTAGTTGAGTATGTTGAATCACAAAATAAAATGATATATACCCAGTTTATGTTTGATGTTCAATAAACATTGTATCTCCATAAAATGTGTAGCGCTGAAGCAGTATTTGAAGTTTAAATATTTATTGAGCAATAATATTTTGTGTATATAACAAAGTAAAGTACCTAGAGCTGGATCAGTACCAGTCCGAACGATAGCGAATGATATAGCTCCAATAGATCATCATCGCAAAATAATACCCTATAAACACGCATCCACATTGTAATAATTTTCTATATTTACATTCCAAGGCCGTCACGAACAACTCGACTATTCACATTTAGCATCTGTGTGCAACTGTTCAAGTAGCAGCAAACAATGGAATAGCGAACTGTGTCCGTGTGAAATACGTTCTCAACAACACACAAATTCGTTGATTTGGCGAGAGAGTGGTGCTGGTCCGCTGGTGCTGAGCATGATGGCACGTTCACGATGTGCGATTATCGAGCGTTGAGCACAGCACACTGACGCGACGGGGCAATTTCATTAGCTGGTGTCAACGATTAACCGATGAAGTATTTGTCAGAAGTAGTCCACGATCGAATATCGGACTCTGCTGATTTGTACTCTCACAATCTTATTAGTACTTCGGCCAATAACAAAAAGTTATCCGTTATCCCAAGAACTAAGTTCTTATAATACAGCTCAGCCGTATATGCGGAAGTAATCGGTTTCTGGGTAATACAGTAAAATTCGATCTTTGGATATAACAATAATTACTCATCGCTGGTCGTGGTATCTAGATTTATATATATATGAAAATGTCGAAAATTACGTTGATTATTTTTTCCACTCCAATTTTGCCCAATAAGAGCGTGGCATTAAACATCACGTGGTACAACTAGGTCTAAATTATATCGATAATTTTTCGATAATTTCCCGGCTAGGTTGCTAGGCGATAAACAATCATTTTTCTGACAGTTGTAACCTATGCGCTATTCAGAATCATCAAAAATAATCAGCCGAATACCTCTCGAACTTAAAAATGAATAAGTTTTGCTTAAAAAAATTTTTGAGCAAAACTTATCTCAATCGATGATACGCAGGGAAACAAGAGGGAAATGCCCGATAATTTTCAATGAATAAGGATAACGCAAAAGTATTGTACCAAGATAGGAGCGTTTCAGAAAGATTAATTTCAGGGTGAATCTAATGAATAAGTAATGTAATTATATATTAAATTGCAAAGGTATAATTATAGATCGTAAAAATAAAAATGAACTTTCAAATATAACAATAATTATTGCTGTAAAAAATGTGATGATTCTGATTAATGGATACTTTCCCAATGCATTTCTTACAGTCTTTTATGATCCTTTGTTTAGATAATAATATTTTATTACTACCTTTCGACATCTACTCTAATTAGATATGAATTTCAACACAACAAATCTTTAATCATTGGACTAAATTCAGCAATCGTCGTTAATTCATAGACTATCAAAACATTCTGCTTCTTATTAATTTGTACCAACAAAGAACACTTATTTTACCAAGTCATCAATCTTTCTAGGTTCATCAATTTATTCATTTAATTTAGTCTGGTGGTTTTATCTCAACAAATATAAGTGATCCAAATGGTAATTGTGAAACACTTCTTTTACATTATTATTTTTATAGAAAAGTTCTGAACTAGGCTCATTTTGATCAGATCTCGGTAAGTGATATATTTTTTCGCGTGAAGTGCGATTCCTAGCCGTCAAATCACGGCCCTCAAAAATATTAGTGGAGGGGGAGCCACAGAGGTAGATTTAAATTGGTTAAAATTGTTTGTCGGCTGTGGGGATCGAACCAGGGTTCTCAAGATTCACAAGCCGACTCGATACCACTGAGCCATCTACCCGGTTTATATATAATTTGACGGCTGGTAACTGCACTTTACACGAAGAAATATATAACTTACCGAGATCTGCTTATGGCTGAGTGCCACACCCAGTAATGGGTTAAAGGCGTGATGATATATTTATTTATTTAGTAATATAAAAATAAATATCTTTTAACAATAATTTCTCTGTTTGTTTCAGGTAAGAGACAATAATGACATTTTTCGTTCTTTCTCAAAGCATATGTAAGTTATTTATATAATATTTTAAATATAGTTGTAATATGTCTGAATAAATAAGCGTTTAGTTTAATTTAAATTATATTTTAGCTACATATATGGTTCATAATTTGAACAAGTATGTTATAACTAAAGCCCGAATATTTAGGCTCTTAAAACATCCAAATAAGCAGGCATATAGGCCGGTAATTACTCTAAAATAGGCGGGATTTTAGGCAGCCTAAATGTAAATAATTTGTTTAAAAAAAATAAACGAATCCTGTTTCTAATATTGGTAGGTAATCATATTTACTCTTCGTTAGAAAAATAATCATTTTAAACACAAATTAACGCAATCTGAAAAATAATACTGTAGGGTTCTCATTTTATTAACTATTATGCAAATTCAAATTATGTAGTATACTTTAATTCACAAAATATTACGAGCAATTGCTCTATGAAATTTTCGGAAAGGGACTGTCTTCGGTCAGTCAGAACTTGCTTGTAAGTTGAAAACTTCGTTCGACATCACAAAATATGACAGGAGCGTTCTTATATTTAGCCATATCGTCTAAAGTTACCTCAGCTCCATTGATTAATGGCAAAGACACAATTGAATTGCCACGTAAAATTTTGACTAAAAACGTTTTTTCTTTCGGCATTTTAAATTCACACACAAAAACTTGATTAAAGTAAGTACTTTACATACTATAGGTTAGGTTGAAACACTTTGTCGAGTGCTGAATTAGTCAACGAAGTAGATGATGAACCTTGTCTGCTCAATAAAAGTTAGAATAGGCAACATAAATAGGCAAAATAGGCTGTATAGGGTAAAATAGGCACAATAACCAAAATATAGAAAAAATAGGCTCTAAGGCACGAAAAAAAAACCTTCCATTACACGTAAACATATTACCTATGTATAGAAAAACTAAATTGCCTGAAGTATATTAAAATTTGAGTTTAGGCAATTGCCTAAAAATCCGGGCTTTAGTTATAACAATGGATTATAGGATGATAAGATGTAAGATGACGCATGTTTGTTAGTCAGCGGTCGGTCCTCTGTTCACAGTCACAGACTACATCTCCGCCTCTGTCTACGTGAATACATTAATTTCATTATGAATTTGTCATCTTGTAGTCATGCTTTAGAATCTCGTGTTGGTCTCGCGTGTAACATGTATTACATTACGCCTCATTTTGTTAGTACATTACTAAACTAACTACTAACTTAAACACACAAAACTACTAACTAGCTCATGTACTTTACTAATAGATTTACTTTTAATTTGTTTAACTATGTTAGACATTATTTACTATCGCTAAACGACACGTATTAACCAGGTGATAAAATTTTGAAGTTGAACTATTATGATTAAACTGGGAAACTTTACTAGCTAAATTACAGGTTTTAAATTTATTGAAATTTATTTTCTATTTAACATAAATACATAATTCTTACAATTATAGAAATCTGAAAAACGTCACACTTGTATTGTTACAATAGCATTTTTTGCAAAACAGAAAGTTGTATTTTAGTGTTGATTTAATTTGTAGAAGGTATCGATTACCGACAAATAAGTACTTTTATGATAAAGTATGTCATAGGATGATCCTTATTTTGGTAAAGTAAACAAAACTCGATTCAGAATCGTGAAAAATATGTTTAAAACCCTTTTTACTTCCTTGTACGAAGTAAAGGAAGTATTGTAATCGCGAAAATTTTCGGTTCTCAGATTTCAACGGAAATAGGTGTTTTGGCCCTCCCTGAATCCATTTTGACTAATTTCGTCATGCCGTCTGTACGTACGTATCTCGCATAACTCAAAAACGGTAAGCCGTAGAAAATTGAAACTTTATATTTAGGACTGTTATAACATCTAGTTGTGCACCTCCCTTTTTGGTCATTATACAACTACCGGAAGTGGTACTTTACTTGAAGCCTATAATAGATTTTCATGAAAAACTATATTCAAATATAATTTAAAACTTTCCAAATTTGGTATATAAGACTACTATATCAATGGAAATAACATAATAGATTTTGGTTAAAATAGACTAACCGGAAGTGACACATTACATGAAGCTGCTAACAGTTTTCCTTGAAAAAAATGGTATTATTTTAATTTTAGAAATAAATGCTGCAAATAAAAGTTTTAGAGAATTAAATTCTGCGTCTAGCACATTAAGAATTTTTAAATTAGCTTTTTGCATAAGCGAGATATCTAAATTTAAATATTATATATTTTTTGATTTAAAAAAAATTAAGTTTGCTATGGATTAGAACAAAAAATAAAAGATTTAATGTCAAATATGTGCAATTAAAAAAATATCTATAGTTTAATACGGGTACAAGGAAGTCATGTGGTGTCCACATCAGATATTTTAATTTTGTTTTTTCGATGAAAATCAACAAAGTTATGTTCATTTGAAAATTGTCATTTTACGTGGTTTCACATTTTTGCAATGTAAAAGTTTTGAACAAACTTTTGGATTTTTTAACGAATTTGGACTTTTTTAAAATAAAAATATGGACTTTATGAAACATTTCCAAGAACTGTATTTCAAGATAACTATTTGATAATTGCATCGAAACGTGCATGCCAAAAAAATATGTATTTTTCATTTAAAATTTCAACTCTCATGGGGCACCTATTTAATATTTTGGGCTAATAATTTGGGATTCTTATTTTTACATGCTTCTGAATCGAGATTTGGTGCATGTAACCGAAAATTGTTCAAATTATTTTAATGTATAACTTCGCTGACATCTACTTAATACATCCAATGAATCATCATCATCTGTGGCGCTACAGCCCAAATCGTGCCTGGGCCTACCGGACACACCGAGCCGCAGTTTTTACACTGCCGTACTGCCGGTTTTCGTAGTCGAATGCTACATTATTTAAGGCGTAGAAGTGACTAGTGTATAACGCCCGAGTGTGATAAATACATGTAAATGTATTTTTATATTTTACGACAAATCACACATTGTCGACAGGCGGATTCGAACTGACGAACCTTAGTTCGGGTGACGTCACAGTATGTTAAAAGATGTGCCTTAACACGCTCGACCACTGCGTCTGTATCCAATGAATGCAATAAATTTTATTTTTCGTTTATCATGTAAAAAATCATTAAATTTTCAATCATTTTTAAGTCATTACATGCAGTTATCCATACTCAACATTTTTTTTATTTATACTTTTGTTTTAAAAATTAATAGGGCAGATATTAGCACCATATTTATTTATTTATGTTACGCTGTACAACAGGAATTTAATCCCAATTACAGTACAGGGTCTACACTCACCGAGCCGCAGTGTAGTAGTTTATATAATTTTTAGCTTGAGTGATATTCGAACTCGAGAGCTCCGGATTCGAATTCCGTATTGCTATCCACACCACCGTACTGACGAACAAATATAATTTTTGTATTTCGTATGATTCATAAAAAAGTAGACATCCGCTTTGAAGAAGAATATTAACATTTCGTAGAAAGAAACATACATACATACATACATACATAACATCACGCTATATCCCATTAAATGGGGTAGCACGAACCCGTCAACATTCTCATCCTGACACACGATACTCGATTCGACCACATTAACACTTCCTCCATACAAACTCTTTCTTTTCTCACAACCAAAATCCATCAACACACAACAAACATTCATCCATTCGCTAGTGTACACTGCGCTTGTTTCTGAAGATGGTCTCCGCACAATTGCAGGTAAACACTCGAAACTTCTAACCAATTAATCTAAAATCAAGAATCATACGCTTGTCTTCATTCATCATATTTATCCCGCAATTAATTCCTATCCTGACACACCACTTTTGCTTCAACCACATTCATAATTCTTTTCATACAAGCTCGTTTATTCTTCACGCTCAGAATCTTTCGCTCACGCAACAACCCTTCAATCATATTCATCCACTTGTTCCTAGGCCGTCCACGCAAACTTTCACCCTCAATTTCACCAACATACACCTGTTTCACCAATCTGTCATTCGACATACGTTCTACATGACCAAACCATCTTAACTGACTTATTCCCACTCTTCTTACAACATTCTTCCCAATCTCACATTCATCATACACCAATGTATTCCGGACACGATCTCTTCTAGTATATCCACACACACCCCGCAAATATCTCATTTCCACAGCAGTTATACGCCGTTCATGTTTCTTCATCCATACCCAACATTCACGGCCATACATCAACGTAGGCACTAACACACCATTATAAACACTCAATCGAGAAAGAAACAAGTTATCAAAACTAAAATACCACAGACGTGTCTCTAAGTTATTCTGGCCATGTCTTTGATTGTACGTTGAAATCAGCCAGAAATCGGTTTCAATAGCTTTGTTCCCAAGTGGCCAAGTAGTTGCGCAACTTGGCAAAGCATCAGTGAATACCGTTGTCTGGTTTCTGTTTCACTGTTTCTCAAACAAAATACGATGCATCTAAGTCATGTATTCAGTACGTGATGATTGCACATCCTCTATAAATTCACAACAACCTAGATCAACATCTTCCTGTTCTTGTACGTGACAAGAACAAACAATTCATCGCATATTTTGGAAATTCCTGTGTTGACATTCAGATGTTGTTTGTTGATTTGATGATTTCCCGGGCAACGGGCAAGGCTAGTTATTGACATTGCCCATGGAAAACATAGCACCTATTTGATAATTTGTATTCTTTTGTCTTCGGTTGTCGGTTGTTCTACAGTTCCACTGTTATTGAAAAGTGAAAGTGAACTTTTATTAGGTTAAAGGTTTTGAATTTGATCACGGTTTTATTGGAACCATTTGTTAGGTCTGGCAGATTTATTGATTTCGTTTTATTTGAACGAAACGCGGAGTTTTTGTAACAGTCCATTGCAGAGTATCTCAATAATGTCTTATCATGTTTGAAGACAATATCGACGATAGTAAAACTTCAGCAATACGAGCTTATTAAAAGTAAACAATATGAAACAATCATGCTGTAGTTACGTACTGTAAACAATATCGAATTTTTTATGTTTCTATATTATGTACTGTATGTAAGTGCTTCGTGTAAGCTGTAGGCACTGTTTAAAAAAACAAATAAGTAAATAATTCATATATATTTTTAAACTTTTATACAATATTTTAGAGAACATCGAACTACACTAATTAACACTTAAAAAAAACATAGTATTAATCATAGTTTATTTTTTAGAAATTTTGTATTTCTTGATCTAACTAAGCAAAATTAATAAGTGGACATTTTTTTGTGGCAAAAATGTCAGTTTCACATTTAAAAAATGTATTTTATTGTCAATTTTTTTATTAAATAGAAGTTCCCATAGATATATTATTTTACCATAACTTGATTATTTGAAACAAAATATAAAACCTATATTATTTTTACTTTTTGTATTGATGTCGTTACGATTTTTTACTGAATCTGCCCTTGAGTATTAATTAATATCCACGAAATTTTTTATCAAATATTTATCAAAAATTTCCGGAAAGAATCAATGGTCTAGGGAGATAATAAATGAACATTTCTTGGAATATAGAAAAACTAAATTTTCCACTACCGTTAAAAAGTAATAACGAAAAATATTCGAACAATTTTATATTGAATATAGCAACATTTTTTTTGAAAATCTTATTAAATAAAATTATCAGTAAAAAATATTAATAAAAATAGTAAATAAACACTTGGCAAAGTGTCACAAAATTGTCATAAGGTGACTTGGAGGCTGAATTTTGTGAGACTTTGCCAAGTGTTTATTTAATATTTTTTATTAAACCTAGTTTCACCAAGTGTATGACAATGAATTTTGTCTTTGTTGTTATTTAAAATTATCAGTAACAAATTACCAGGGATTTGGGCACTGTATTTTGGTACGTATTTATTGTTTTGTTTACTGGTTTAATAAATCGATTAACTACAAGCTTTTTTTTGTCCAAACCATTTAACGGTCTTTATAATCTTCAATATTAACACGTATCCTCGTCCGAAGCATTGACCTTATGTAGGTCTCGAATCCAAGGTTACAGTCGTTGACACAAAATTTAAATATTTATTTATTTTATTCCAAAATTAATTTCATCATATTTTGGGTTTTATGTAAACACGTCAGCTGCAAAGGTTATCGTTACTTTTTCCTTAAATTTTAATTACTTTTACAAATTAGTTTCTATAAATTCTTAACTTGGCGCTTACGGGCGTATTACACGTAATTTATCTATTAATTCAAAAAACGTGTACACCAAACTTGAATGTTAATCTAGCAACCTTGAAAAGATAGATTTATTGTTAGGAATGCTGACAAATATCAGAACGACTATTTTCAATAATTATGTTATGTTGATGTCACCACATTCACTACACAAATATTGGAAATATTTACATTTCGTATCAAAAATATTTTATCTTTCTAATTTCTCTAAAACCTTTTCCATCTATGAATGCATTAGATTTACTATTATCTTCAATACACATTTCAAGTAAGAATGAATACGCGTACAAACGTTTAACAAAAATATATAAATATATCATCACGCCTTTTACCCATTACTGGGTGTGGCACTCTACCTAAACAGATCTCGGTAAGTGATATATTTTTCGCGTGAAGTGCGGTTACCAGCCGTTAATTCACGGCCCCCAAAGATGTTAGTGGAGGTGTAGCCATAGGGGTAGATTTAAATTGGTGAAAATTGTTTGTCGGCTGTGGGGTCGAACCAGGGTTCTAAAAACAAATATATATATATATATATATATATATATATATATATATATATATATATATATATATATATATATATATATGGGGTAGGTGGCTCAGTGGTATCGAGTCGGCCTGTGGATCTTGAAAACCCTGGTTCGATCTACACAGCCGACAAACAATTTTCACCAATTTAAAAAATCTACCCCTGTGGCTCCTCCACCACTAACATCTTTGGAGGCCGTGATTTGACGGCTGGTAACCGCACTTCACGCGAAAAAATATATCACTTACCGAGATCAGCTTAGGCAGAGTGCCACACCCAGTGATGGGTAAAAGGCGTGATGATATATTTATTTATTTATTTTTTATATATTTATATATATATATATATATATATATATATATATATATATATATATATATATATATTTATGACCTATACCGAAAATTGGTCTTTCCATATATGCAAGTCGAAAGTTAGTATCTCTCCCTAGAGAGGAAATGAACTGGTTTTTAATCCTTGTTTTAATCATAATGAATTTAAACACATTCTGGCTAGTTTGAGTTTTTCAAGATACTCGATTCAACAACGGTTGGCTGAGGGAAGAAACTAATTTTTTTCTTCCATTATTTATGGTTGGTTTCGTAGTAACCATCACCAAAGTCTTAGGTATTTATTTATTCTTATATCGCAAATACTTTTAAATCTTTATTAAATGACATGCTAAAATGATCGTAGAAAGTCATATGTATAATTTAGGAGTAAACTATCATTTCCGTGAAAGGAAATAATACACTTTCCTTCCATGTTATACAAAAAGCTATTGTAAATTTTAGAGATATATCTAATTTCTCGAATTCGAATAATAATAATAATATTTATTTTGTTTTAAGGCACAAAGTCCTATACAAAAGAAATGGTAGATAAATAGGTTACATAATAATCTAAGTAATATAACTAATATAACAATAACAATGGTAATAAAGCTTTAAGTTACAAGTCCTATACAAAAGAAATAGTGAAAAGATGAGTTACCTAATGTTATAAATAGTATAAATCACATAGTAATAGCAATTCGAATATCGAATACGAATATTAATCAGATCTCCAATATTCTAGGTACTCGAATATTCGAATACTCCTAAAAGTTAATTTATTTATTATTAATAATTATTTAATTATGTCCTTTTCATTATTTGAATGAAATTGTTAAGATAAAATAAAATTAAAACAAAGAGTACAAACAAAAAAGAAAAGACGAAAACTTCAAAGTTAAGGCTGATGTTGGCGAAAAGCAAATTTGAAATATGGTACGTCTTCATGATTTTGAAACAAAATATCTTTGTTATTAATAACTACAAAGTATTGTAATAGCTTTAAGTTTATGTACAAATGATAAAGGAAAACATAGTCAAAAATTGAGGTCAATATATGGCGCGATATTCGAGGTATTCGAATGTTCGCTATACTGACGTTAATATTCGAAAATCTCGAATATCGAATAATGTCAATATTAGCGGCATTCGACTATTCGCGGATGATATTCGCCCATCTCTAGTAAATTTAAATAAGGTGTCTATCACTTTGATTAGTGAAGAGAGAGAGAGAGAGATCTTCGTAAGTATTTGTTTACAAAGCTTCTTCTGTTTATTTATCTAAATATTAATTATATATCAATGATTTTATTAGTAATTAAGACTGGAAAGTTTGAAGTTATCTAGAAAAAGCCTATACTCATAATAAACACATAACTGATGTGGATGAATATTAAAACAAAATCAAAAATAATTGCTTGCTAAAAATAGCAAACAAAACAGGTCAAGGAACATAAAACATATTCCTCCTGCTCCGTCCAACCTTCTTATCGACCACATAATTTCACCACTATTAGACTGTGACCTAAAAAATACATCGCGAGCAAAAAATAATAATTACCCCAAACAAAACGCAATCTAATTTACAAAAACAAAATAGAAACTTCTACTCGAGTAAAACAAACGAAAAGTTATACTCACTGGAATATAGTGTAAACAAACGATGAACGAACACAAACAAGAGAACAACACTGATGTATCTACGTCACTACACTGTAACTTGCTTGGACACTTCTACACTGCTTGCAGAATGAAGAGTCTTTCTTGAGACGATGGTGATGTGCTCTCTTCAGTTGTTTCCCCCTCCATTGAACCTGAGGACCACATCGTATTCTTCTAGATTTGCATGATGAATATGAAACGGTTGTTGATTCGAGAAGATAACTGTTATTTAATTGATATGAAGGCGTTGCCAACATTCTTCTTAAGATGTTGGAAAACTAATAGTTCTTGTTCTTCTTACTTAATTAATATGTAATCTTTATATTGTGTAGCAGCAAGAAAATTAAAGTTAATTTCGCAGTTTTTCACATATTAATTAAATTTCTAAGACAATTAATTTTCTCGTCAGATAATTCTTGCAAATTGTAATAATAATAAAAGCACAGGAAGGTTGTAAAAATAATTATATTAACTAAGGTCAGTTTCGCAAATTAGATAAAGTCCTTCATGGAAAAGTATATTTTACTGAAAAAGTAAATATTAAATTGTCATGATACAATAGATGACGTTAAAGTAACAACAATAAAAAAATTACAATTCTGGGAAAGTGATTAAGATTCTACGATTAACTGTAGGTCCTCTATACTGTAATTGAGATTAATTCATATCTTTGTTCATTAATAAATGCCCGACAGTGGTTAGCGTTACTGTATTCGATTCCGAAGATCCCGAGTTTAAATCCCATTCAAGCAAAAATTATATACGAGTATGTGAACTACCTTACTGCGGCTCGGTGAAGTCAGATCCTAGATTGTAATTTTTTTATCGGGCGCCATTTTGTTATTTGATTATATAGAAAATAATTGTAAATACAAATGTTTTAGAGAACCGGAAGCAAATGCTGAGGGTTTTTGTGTCTTTTAAATATTCCATAAAATAAGGGAGTAATGACGATTTTTCGAAAAACAAAAAAACGCCAATAACTATAAACTACGGCTCTAAATAAAAAATTTGGACTAAGAAAAGTTGTTTGTTACAATGAATTCTAACTGCTGTTTTCGGGTATTATAACTTGGTATTAACAGCCTGTATATGTATATAAATAAATAGTAGTTTACAAATTTCATTTGTCAAATGGTAAATACATTTCTGTCAGTTTTGCAAAATATTAAATATTTTATATTGCTCACATGTGCATAATATCAAATATTATTCAATGCTAAAATAATTAAATCATTTTATTTGTTTATAAAACAACGTGTTTTAATAAAACAACGCTATTAGTTAAATAATTCAACTTTTTGTTTGAATAATAAATATAAACTATAACATTTAGCAATATTTCTAGTTAGAGGCTGTTTACATTTTTGAATCTGTATACATGAAGAATTTAAACATGCACGAAATAAGTGAAAAAATATTTGGATTTTCCCACCAAATCCTGATATTACCTAATCTTAATCCGGATGTTTGAACAGCGATTTTGAAAAACAGAGATTTATGAGCTGATTATCATTTATTATATACAAGCAATATTTTTTTATCAAAACAATGACGTACATAGAAATAATTGACATTTTAAACATTTTTAATTGTTTTATTTTTATGTACGTTTCGATAAGTAGGAATATTTAATTTTTATCTACTTATCACCTCTCGATCAATTAGTAATTACTGCCTTTTAAACCCTATCGATAAACATTAAAAAAATCCCGGTGGCACAATTGTTTCTTGAGTACCTAGAGCATGAAATAATTGTTTGTGTACGTCGAAAATAAGTTCGGACTATATATCATTTCGCGGCCGAGGTGCGAACTGCATTATTATCATTAAAAAACTTCAAAATTTATTATAAATTTCGAAATATATTGTAACAAAAAAGACGTTTTCCGAAAAAATTACAATTTGTTTGTATTTCGACAGCATTTTGTAATCTTGTTCTTGATTGATGTACACCTCCTGGTAATGAATTTTTGTCGGGCTGTTTACAAACAAGTTGAATTATGCGCGTAAATGTTAATTGATGATGCGTGAAAAATATTTTTTTCTACTTCCGTTAGGAAATAGACGTTTTATTTCCCTTATTTGAGTTAGTTAATGAACTGCATTATTTAACTAGTGAAATAATGAGGTAACATAGCAACAGATATCTTGGTAGACGAATTCTGATGTGTTATTCTTTTATTTTTACTGAATTTATAACTGTCATTAATATGTCAAAATTTCATAATTTCAAAAACGCTCTTTCGTATTTATTAGAACGGAAGTAGAAAAAATATTGTATGAAACTAGTAAGAAACTAAGGTTATTACCTTACTTACTTCATTTCCTTACTTGTTTCATAAATAGCTATTAATGCAATTTCAATAGGTAATATTTCATGACACACTTGTATCCGATTTGGAAAGAATCTAAATTCTACTGGCAGCAACTTACTCGTATCAGTACCATCTGCAATACGAAAATTCTTACATTCGATTAACATACAAATGATATAGCACCAAGGTCTATTCTGATGACAGATAGACATAATTAGATATTGACAACTCATTTACAAGTAAAATCATTGTAAAAAATTCATAGCCTACACGGACCAAACATTATTTACATTAAGATTTCAAGAAATATTATTTATTTATGCTACTCTGTAGAACCGGAACTTAATCCCGATTACAATACAGGACCCGGATTCACCGAGCAATAGATTTTTAGCTTAAGGGAGTGTAACCATTCCAAATTTTGAAAAAATGGATTTTTTACATTTTTAGGTACTTTATACTATTTAGTTTCATCCCCCTAAGCTGTTTTTCGATACGCGAATTCCGTATCCGATGTTTCTTTCGGAATGAGTTCTTCGAGGAAGAGGAGGGAATACTGTACGGTACTGGCATCGCCCCAAAAATGGTTTTAAGGAAAGTCAAATCTTTAAACGCGTTTTTCTCAAAACCACTTTTATTTCGCTTTTCCATTTCCATTTTCTTGTAAATATATTAATATTTAACATTTTTTCAAGTATACTAAAACATTAAAAAAAGGGGTCAAAATTGACCACTTATTTCATATGGCCGCCATTTTGTTATATAACAAGATTTTTTTATGAAAATGGAAAATTAGCCGAAGAATCTTATACAGATTGCTAATTGCATAACTTTATCGGGTTCAGATTAGCCGTTTCGGAGATAACTTATCGGCCAGCCAGGAGTGCACGGCGGACATTTTTTTCTGCCATTTTGAACAATACAAAAGATTTTTTTTCACAAAAAAATTTAACTTCAAGTGTTCTTTTATCAATAAACGAGAATTATACATTGATTGAGTTAAAAGTATTAATTTTACCTGAAAATAAATTATTGAAAAACTAATATCAAAAGTATGAGTCGTTGGCACTTGGTGAAACATTATGAATAAGAATAAAGAACGTAGACACTTGATGTAGTTTCACAAAATTATTTTGTGTTATGTTCTTTATTCTTATTGAAAAACTGTTTGAAGACGGCCGTCGGAACGGTAACATCCCCTTAAGTTCGATTCAAATTTGGGGTCCAATGCTGTAACGTTATCCACAGTAAATATAACTTGCATATACTTCTGTCTACAACTTATATCTCTTGTAACAAAAATGAGGTAAGATATCCGATGCGGGCTTTGCTTCTACGACTAGTTCAGATTCCATGATAACTAACTGTAATTGTTGTTCATGTTGCGCAGCCTAACAAATAAATTTAAAAACTAGGATTGTCTGCATTAGTGCCACGCCTTTGTAAGTATAAATTTAGAAACAAATGATCGCCTATGTAGAAACATCTGCAAGCAGCTTCCACATATGAAGCAATAATACACAGACGACATAATAATAAGCTGCGTTGATTCAATGACCTACTAAGTCGAGGAAATAAATACAGCCATTTGTTATGTGCGATGTCAGCGTTGTTTAGCGAAGATAATTTGTAATTATGTTAATTGGAATAAATAGGTTTGTTTTTTGGTGCTATTGCTAAGTTTTAGGGAAATCCATGTGAACATATTTTCATAACATAGTGTGGTGTTATTATTCACAGAAATGTAAACAGTTTAAAAAATTTTCTTATTGGAATAACCCACATGTTCTTAATATTCCTAACAGCAAATTGTATTTGACTAGAAAAGATATGACATCTGCATAATTTAACTTTCATACATACATATCATCACGCTATGCTCCATCATATGGAATAGTATGAGCCCTTGAAATATTCATCGAATATTTATTTATTTATTTATTTATTTATGATACGCTGTACAATAGGAACTTAATCCCAATTACAGTACAGGGTCCGCACTCACCGAGCCGTAATGTGGAAGTTTATATAATTTTTAGCGTGAGTGAGATTCGAACTCGGTATCTCCGGACAAGAATTCCATATTGCTATCCACATCACCGTACTCGTAAATATTGCGACTGCATCTACCGGGTGTCTACTTTTTTCCGAACAGGAAATTCATTGCTAAAATTTTGATTTAGCGATATCTCTTTACCTATTAATTTTAGAACAAAATTGTACTGAAGAAAAATGTTCAGAATAAAACTCTGCATCCATAGAGTATAAGTTTGTTATTCAATTGTTTTTATGTCCACGTTAGAAGCAAAAGAAAATACACGCTTTAAAGCAATTTTCAGAGTGCTATGAGAAATAAAACAATAATTTTTTTGTTGTGTCTGACATTATTTGACATATTGAACCAGAATTGGAAGCTTACTCTAATTTATTTATTTATTCGAGCATTTAATTTAATAATAAAATTAATTATAGCAACTATTATTTTCTTTTTTCTACATAATCTAGACAAATAAATACCTATTATTAAGTTATCTAATTTGTTTTATTTCTCATGTCACTCTGATAATTGCTTTAAAGCGTGTATTTTCTTTTGCTTCTAACTCGGAGATAAGAAACAATTGAACAACAAACTTATACTCTATGAATGCAGATTTTCATTCTGAACATTTTTCTTCAGTACACTTTTGTTCTAAAATTAATAGGTAAAGAGACATCGCTGAATCAAAATTTTATCATTGAATTTCCTATGTTCGGAAAAAATGTAGACACCCAGTATATTTATAATTTCTTTCATAGAAGCTCATCCTATCTTTCGTTTCCGTAATAATCCTTCAAGTATATCCATTCATTTCTAGGTCATTCACACAATCTCTCACCCTTAATTTCACCAACATATATCTGTTTCATCAATCTTTAATTTATAATAGAAGTCACAGGCAAAAATTTTAAAGAATTATTGAGGGATTAAAAAAAAATAGATTAGTAATTATAACAAGCGCTTATTATAGTAAATAAATAGAAATTATTTTAGAATTAGGACAATAATAACCAGTTTTATAAACGGCTTCTATAATAAATATATTTAAATTAATTTAAAGTGGTGTGTCAGGATAGGAATGTTTGGCGAAAATTAATTGCGGGATAAATATGATGAATAAAGACAAGTGTATGATTCTTGATTTTAGTTTCATTGGTTAGATTTTTCGAGTGTTTACCTTCAAAAACAAGCGCAGGAAATGCTCCCTTCCTTCCTCATCTTTTTTTCTTCATTTTCAGTTTTTACTATACAGTGTGTAACTGCAATTGTATTAAATGTATTTTTTAACAAACGCAGGTGATGCTGCCTTCATTTCTTATAGATTCGTTGTTAGAGAAGTGGGCGTAAGTGAAGATTTACGAAACAGGTGTACAGGAGCGAATGGATGGATGTTTGTTGCGTGATGATGGATTTTGGTTGTGAGGAAAGAAAGAGTTCGTATGGAGGAAGTGTTAATGTGGTCGAAACGAGTATCTTGTGTCAGGATGAGAATGTTGACGGGTTCGTGCTACCTCATTTAATGGGAAATAGCGTGATGTTATGTATGTATGTATGTAAATTAACTTTATTTATTTTATGGCATATATAACATTTCTATCAAAAGTTTGACTGTCATTTAAATAAATAAATTTTATGTACTTTGAAAGTAAATTGATTGTCGTTTATAAAATAGGTCATAAGAAAAGTAACATGTTTATTTCCTTTTATTAGCTCGGGACACAAATTCATTGGCAATCTTGATAAGATTTTATGAAGCTATAAGATTCCGGGGTGTATTTACAATACGTACTGTATTCAATTTACCCTGACCGTTTATACTTGTCAAGTATGATTTTACGTATCTAAGCTTAGCAATGTAGAAACTTGATATTGAGATAGTCAATAGTTATTTAATAAAATTTACTATTTCTGTTAACTTAAGTGTATGAATAGCTTAATACACTGTTAAAAATGATGCGTCAGACGTCAAACAGCAATCAAATATAACCATGAAATAAAATAAAATCAGATAGGAATAATAATAATAAATTGTTAGTATTATTTGTACCATTTTGTATAATAAGCATTAGGTTTATTATTATTGAGGGGGGCCGAGCACCTTTTTGTAAACATTGCGGAGGATAGTACTAAGGAACTCGATCCTCTAGAGTTTTTGTATAAAATGTAATCCGTGACCTCTATAGTTAAAAGCAATAATTCTCAATCTATGTTAATTTGTCAATAAATTCTTTTAATTATTTTACCTTGATGTGCAGTGATTATACAAACATAGCGAGATGATAGGTCAAGTCAAAGGGGAAGATAATTATGTCACCATTGAAACCCAGACAACACAACAAACAAAACACTTTGATGTTTTCTTGTGATGTATTTGGTGGTTCTTTCGTAACGTTTAGCATTAACAATTTGTATAGCTACTTTGCGACAGGCTATAAATAAAAGATTCACTGCAATTTCTATATACATATATACGCATTAATTACAAAATAATTTGCATATTATTTCGACTCTGTAGATGCCAAATGATGGAATGAATTGAAAATGTAAAACCAGAAACAAAATGACTAACATATATCTTGTCTTTCCATTTGATTTACTCCTTTGCCATTCTGCACAATGTAACAAAGTGAAACAATTCAGAATTAGTTTTTGTTATAATTAGGATTTTTCACTATCAACTCAGCTTCGAAACATACAGACAAATTAAATATTATCTTAAGTATCTTTTTTGTAAAGTTGACTTGACAGAGTTTTGGTTATCAAATTTATTAGTGCATATTTTAGTATTCTTCGATCATTATTTATCGAGTTAATGGCTTCTCTGAATTGTCGCGCTTGTTAGCTATTATGTGATGACATATCTGGGTAAATTATTAGCTGTAAGTTGGTCTGAGATAACTTTTGATCCTTATATTTCATCCCTTAGACGCGTCTGGTGTTTTTATGTAAACTCGTGCATGGGAACAGTTATCTCTAACCAAGTCAACAATTCCACCCTCTTACCCCTTGTCAGCACATCCCATAGAAAACAACAACAAATAGTCAGTGGTGGTTTAGCTTTTGGATTGACAAGATGTAGTCTTGACATGCAGTAACTTTAGTTATATGTTGTTGTGTAACAATATGAGCTATCTCATTGTTGTTATGTTGCATTTAGGTAAGATTGGTTTCGTGTAATTTGACACTCGTGGCCACATGTGCCATTAAGGCTGAGTGTGAGATCTTTTTGTTTTCGAATATAGGGCATTAAATTATAAAAAGAGGCAGTTATAGTTAATATTCTTAGAATTCCAACAAGATTTCATGTTCACGTTATCTGCAGGGCCAGAGTGTCAGACTACATAACCAAAACACTTGACACATCTGTGTCCACCCTGATGTGCGGGGGATGGATTCCAGATGTGGGTATCGTACCCAGGACAGCAAGTGTTTTGGTGGAAACCATCAGTCTCGTCCATCGACTTAAAGCGTGAAGATGTAGATCTTCACATCACGCGGTGTTCGCGGTTTATTTAATTTTAAAGTAGATAAGTGAATTAAGTATTATAATTAATAAAAATTTAATTCAAATAATAATTCTGTTTCCATCCTCATATTAAATTATAACGTTTCGCGTTCAATTAAGTTTAAACTTTAATACCAGTATGTTTAATAAAACTTGAAGACTGCGTCCATTTCTTTCGTGTTACAGTTGACGCAGTCCGGTAAGATCAACTTATTCACCCAATTCCGCTCGTGTTAGAGTTGTTTGCCATCTTTGATACAAATTGTTAAAATAGAGATTTAATGTTTTCGTGTAATAATATATAACTTTTGTAATTTAGTAACTTTTTCTATTTATTTTTATGTTGTTAATTTTATCTTTAAACCTTAAATTTTGAAAAGTGAATAAATTATTCACCCAGCTTCTGCTGGTGTTAACAACAAGAAACTAGGCACCTAGGCCTACAGCTTATAATGGAATCCGAACGAATTGAGACAGTGTTGTATTTGTTCTAAAAGCGTGTTAAATAGTCTATTAATAAACAGGAAAGAAAATAAGTAAGTGATTGTGTTGGTAACCGAATACATCAAGTGAACAAGTAAAATTCAATAATGGATAGAAAGTTATAAGTTGTGCTGTCATATCGTTCCAGCTTTCCTCACTCACAAGTTTCCGACAAATTGGAAAAGCTCCTCAATCCATGGATTCATACATCTAATAGGCGCTTGGAACAATGGACAAGTCACGTTCCAAGTCCCGGGTTCCAGTTTCTAGGACAAGAACAAGAAATCCTATCTTGTATTCCACATTAGGCGCGGGTGCTACCGCTCCGTGTGGCACAGGCGCGAACTAAACTAATTAGCTTCATCCTTTGTAAACGCTGAAAGTTGCTTACAACTTAGAGGAACAAGTGCGACCTGCATTACCACCGCGCAATAGAAATCTTAGAAATTATATCAGTAGACTAGAGCTGCTTGCCACACTATACTGACTAACTTCATTATTAGATAACCAATAGATTTATTTGCCATGCTGCACAACAGGAAATTAATCCCAATTAGGAAAGTTACCGTTACTCGGACACACTAAATCAGCAAACTCTTGCATGTCAGCTGAAAGCGCAACTATAATGCAACGACTGGTACAAGTTATTCATAAGTTTGTAGGTTCTTAATATTGTTATCAAAATTAAATAAATATTTTGAGGTAAATGTGCACTTACATTTAGATAAAATCGCTTTCATTTTAAATCACAAAAAGGATAATACCGGAGAGAAGAATGAGATAAAACAAAACCAGGTGTTTTTCATTTTATTACTTCCTTGTACGAAGTAAAGGAAGTATTGTAATCGCGAAAATTTTCGGTTCTCAGATTTCAACGGAATAGGTATTGTGGCCTTCGCATAACTCAAAAACGGTAAGCCGTAGAAAATTGAAACTTTATATTTAGGACTGTTATAACATCTAGTTGTGCACCTCCCTTTTTGGTCATTATACAACTACCGGAAGTGGTACTTTACTTGAAGCCTATAATAGATTTTCATGAAAAACTATATTTAAATATAATTTAAAACTTTCCAAATTTGGTATATAAGACTACTATATCAATGGAAATAACATAATAGATTTTGGTTAAAATAGACTAACCGGAAGTGGCGCATTACATGAAGCTGCTAACAGTTTTCCTTGAAAAAAATGGTATTATTTTAATTTTAGAAATGAATGCTGCAAATAAAAGTTTTAGAGAATTAAATTCTGCGTCTATCACATTAAGAATTTTTAAATTAGCGTTTTGCATAAACGAGATATCTAAATTTAAATATTATATATTTTTAGATTTAAAAAAAAATAAGTTTGCTATGGATTAGAACAAAAAATAAAAGATTTAATGTCAAATATGTGCAATGTAAAAAATATCTATAGTTTAATACGCGTACAAGGAAGTCATGTGGTGTCCACATCAGATTTTTTTTATAATAATCTTGATTCATCGAGCGCCACCAGCTTCATCCATTGAAATTATTAAGAAGAATAACCGCACTTCACGCGAAAAATATATCATTTACCGAGATCTGCTTAAGCAGAGTGCCACACCCAGTAACGGGTAAAAGGCGTGATGATATATTTATTTTATTTTATATAATAACACTTTGTGCATCAGGTATACATGTAATTAGTTTTATGATCCTATTAGAAAGTTAAATAAATTAGAAATTTATATTATTCTTTTGGCAGATATCACTTGGATGCCACTAACCTCAAATCATATTATTGGTTTCCAATAGTTGCCTTGGCTTTAATTTTTTTCCCTAGAGATGAAAAATCTTACTTTTCCCAATTAAGTTAATTGAAGATAGAATTGTAGAATATCAAATAGCGTCATTTTATCTCAAAGCAATTAAACTTAGGAGATAGGACTAAAAATTTGGCGTTAGAAAAGTTATACCTTGAATAAGGTAAGAATGATTTAAATGGATTATATTTATTTTTATATTTGACGTCTCCAAAATAATAAATAAATATATCTCCATGCCTTCTAAGTAATAAATAAATATATCATAACGCCTTGTACCCATTACTGGGTGTGCCGAAGCAGATCTCGGTAAGTGATATATTTTTTCGCGTGAAGTGCGGTTATCAGCAGTCAAATCACGGCCCCTAAAGATGTTAGTGGAGCGGGAGCCACAGGGGTTGATTTAAATTGGTCAAAATTGTTTGTCGGCTGTGGGGATCGAACCAGGGTTCTCAAGAGCCACAGGCCGACTCGATACCACTGAGCCACCTACCCCATATATAGAATGAAGGTGAATAAAAGTTTATCCACTTGCAACTAGTTTTTTTTTCTGTTTATTCGATATCAAATGACAAAAGATGTTTTTCTATTATACCTGACCACGGATTGCGTCGTATAGAAATCTATTTCCGACAATAGAATCGGTGATATCTGTCAAGTAAGAAATATAATTTATAATCGGTGTTTTTGATATCATGCAGTATGTAAAAGAGATAAACTTCATTTCTATTGCAGAATTATTTAGAATGTGTTTTCAAAATTATCACCTGCATAGGTAGAATTCTAAATGGTGTGATTCGAGGGAAGGATAGAGTTTTTAATATTTTAAATATCTCCCAAATTAAAATGCGTGAACTGGCACCTCGCTGACATAAACCAAAAATACATATGTATCCGAGTGGTTAGATTTCACTATAAACTGTTAATCTTGTGTATTAAATAATAACGTATAGGTCATCAAATTTTAGTAATAACTCTATTTATATTATTTTTATCATCTATGAATAAAAAATTAAATCACTTTCCTTATTACTGAGACTCGTGTGAAAATCCATGAATATTCAATAACAAGAGAACGATAAATAAGTCTCTTCTCCAACGGATCTCCGCATTCCAAGGCCGTCTGCCCATCTCACGACTGACGCTCATTTATTCACGATTCTCTGTTTTTTACCAAGTATTGACACCACTGACACTAGATACTTTCATCATCAAACCAAATTCAATTAAAATTCAATATCATCGCAGTTGTATTCGCACTCAGCGATTGCGGGAGGAGATAGTGAATAGAAACAGGATAAATAAAGTTGAAGGAGCAGTTAAATAGTTGGATTACTTCATTTACCGCACCCGGAATCTATTCTTCTGTTCTCAAATACTAGGATTCAACTGTTCAAGGAGACAATGGCGAAGCTATTAATTTTAACTTACTTACTTGATCTTTAAATGACTTGTAAAGTATTTCTCAAACTTTGAAATTATAATTTTTATTTTCTCTGGTTTGATTTATGATTTTCTTTTGATATCTGATCCCTCTTTGAGCTTTGTCAGATCTTAAATCAAAGAATCTCTTTATGTATCTTCGAACTGTCCGTTCTGTTGTGGTGAAATTTGAGATCAACAGCCTTAAGGTAAAAGAGAATAAACAAAGTAAATACTTTTTTTTTTCTTAAAAAGAAATATCAATTTATTTTAATATTAGAAGTCTCTCTTTGTTTTCATTGTATTGGACTGACTTGCTTCGCTTACTTTAACTCTTCTACAAAATTTACTAATTAAGATTGAAGAAACCCACCTTCCTAGAACAATCAATTTATTCGCTTCAGTTTGTCACGTGGTTTTATTTAAGTTGATATAAAAATTCCTTACAAGATACCATGTAAAACTTCAAACATTTATATACAAAATGAGCTCAAAATTATAGATCTGAGGTTCTTTAGAAATCTGAGATTCAAAATTGAATTTCTTCTACAAATATTCTTTAATATTTAATATGGTATTATTAAATTAATATACTGAAGGTAGAAACTAGAGATGGGCGAATATCTAATTTCTCGAATTCGAATATCGAATACGAATATTAATCAGATCTCGAATATTCCTGAAAGTTAATTTATTTATTATTAATAATTATTTAATTATATCCTTTTCATTATTTGAATGAAATTGTTAAGATAAAATAAAATTAAAATAAAAAGTACAAACAAAAAATAAAGACGAAAACTTCAAATTTAAGGTGAAACGTATGGGCGAAAAACAAATTTGAAATATAATATCTTTGTTATTAATAACTTCAAAGTATTGTAATAGCTTAAAGTTTATGTACAAATGATAAAGAAAAACATAGTCAAAAATTGAGGTCAACATATAGCACGATATTCGAGGTATTCGAATGTTCGCTATCCTGACGTTAATATTCGAAAATCTCGAATATCGAATAATGTCAATATTCGCGGCATTCGACTATTCGCGGATGATATTCGCCCATCTCTAGTAGAAACTTTGAAAATTCAAGTTATTTAGTTATTAGAAAATTGTTTTTAATAAATATGAAAATAGTTATTTGCACTTTTAATCATAGTAAACATGGTATGTTATATTCATTTATTTGTTAATCTGCACAACAGGAACTTATAGCATTTTGTGTAGAGATGGGCGAATATCAAATTTCTCGAATTCGAATATCGAATACGAATATTAATCAGATCTCGAATATTCGAGGTACTCGAATATTCGAATACTCCTAAAAGTTAATTTATTTATTATTAATAATTATTTAATTACGTCCTTTTCATTATTTGAATGAAATTATTAAGATAAAATAAAATTAAAACAAAAAGTACAAACAAAAAAGAAAAAGACGAAAACTTCAAATTTAAGGTGAAACGTACGGGCTGATGTTGGCGAAAAACAAATTTGAAATATGATACGTCTTCATGGTTTTGAAACAAAATATCTTTGTTATTAATAACTTCAAAGTATTGTAATAGCTTTAAGTTTATGTACAAATGATAAAGAAAAACATAGTCAAAAATTGAGGTCAACATATGGCGCGATATTCGAGGAATTCGAATGTTCGCTATACTGACGTTAATATTCGAAAATCTCGAATATCGAATAATGTCAATATTCGCGGCATTCGACTATTCGCGGATGATATTCGCCCATCTCTAATTTTGTGGAATCCAAGTCACAGTCGAAATTTTGTATAAGTTGAAGTCAGTGAGATTCGAACATGCGAACTCTTACTAATAAACGTATTGAATTATAATTACAATTACACGTTGATATATTTATTTTATTTTTATTTAATATTTTACGATAGGTAATTATACGAGTAGCTTTTATACTTCGTAACAATGTGGTTAATAACCACAAACACGTCACAACAGTCTGCAAAAACCATAATCAAAATGCATACTTCATAGTTCATACCACTTCATTTATTATTTTCTATTTTTAGTCGTTTCAAATTATAGAATGTAATACATCTTCTACCTAGTGTACTTACTAATAAGATAAATAAATAATTCATCATCAATAAAAAATAGTAATATTTCAAAAAGCAAATGACAGATAGATACAGAGGTGTCTTTCAGTTTCATTCTTATTCGCATAAAAAAGAATTCTTATTTTCTGAAGAATTTTTTATGGCAGTAACATTTTTATTGGATGCCCATACGTTCCGGTTCCGGAACAAATGAAATGCGCTCTTCCATGAAAACTGAATTTTTGTGACGGGTTACATCGAAAATAAAATGGTTGTCTCTTCGATTGTAGTATTCTCAAAATTATGTACATTTTATCTTGTTTTAAACTGAAGCATACGCACACCTAATTGTATCTGTTTTTGACATCTGAACACTTGGTTTAACTTTAATAATAATGTGAACGAATAATTAGGCCTTAGCAATTCATGGATAGAGGAATAAATTAATAAAGTTGATTCATTCAACCTTTATTGAACGTTGGGCGTGAAGTTTAAATTTATAAAAAATTCTCCGCCTCAGTGATGGTTGTTCAAATAGTGAACCATTCAACTGCATTTTACGTCAGCTACCTGTAATACTGGTGAGCAGGGTTCGAAGATATATATCGATCGATATATATCATGATATTTATTTTGATATATATATCGTCATATTTTTGCAATGATATATATCCATTATATAAAAATATCAAATAGTTTTTGAGATATAGCCTCCGGAAAAGTGAAATTTATCGTATTTTTCAGTTTTTCTACTTTTCCGAGGCTATATCTCAAAAACCAAATAATTAAAAATATTAAATTGCTTAAAATTGTATGAAAATTTGCTTATAAGTCAATTCGGACACGGGGAATTCAACGCCGTTGAGCGCATTTCCATATCTTGTTTAGTTTTTGAGATATAGCCTCCGGAAAAGTGAAATTTTTCGAATTTTTAAGTTTTTCTACTTTTACGAGGCTATATCTCGAAAACTAAATGTGATATGAAAACGCGGTCAACGGCATTAATTTTCTCGTGCTTCAGTTAACTTATAAACATAGTTTCAGCGATTTTTATTTTTTTTCAATTTTCCGCCAAAAAAATCGCAAAAAGCGGTTTTTTAACATTTTCTCGAAAACCAGAAGTCATATGCATTTGTAGATTGCACCACTGGATTCAGTGGGTCAAAATACATATGTATGTAAATTTTCGTTTTAATAATCCTACGATTAAGGATTTTTGGGAAAATTGAATTAAAATCTGAAAAAACCAAAGGGGTACCCCTTAGGAAATAATTAAAAATATTAAATTGCTTAAAATTGTGTGAAAATTTGCTTATAAGTCAATTCGGACACGGGGAATTCAACGCCGTTGAGCGCATTTCCATATCTTGTTTAATTTTTGAGATATAGCCTCCGGAAAAGTGAAATTTTTCGAATTTTTCAGTTTTTCTAAATGTTTACAAAAACTAAAATTAAAAAATAAATATCCAAAAAGTGATATTTATCTGATATATATCCTATATATCAGATATTTTGATATTTATTATAAATATCATGATATTTACGAACCCTGATTTTACATAAGCGACCTGAAGATGAACGTGTTTTAACGTTCGAAACGTCCAATAAGGGTTCAATGAATCAACTTTGTTAATTTATTCCTCTATCCATAAATTGCTAACGCCTAATTATTCTTTCACAAGAATTCTTTTGGATCCATATAACCTCCAAATTTAATAATAATGGAAAAATATTTTATTTTAAGTTTAATATTTTATAATTTATTAAACTAATTTTAACCTTGAGCTTCAAAAGTATGTTGTATACATAATATATCTCATAATAACAATATTATTTTATTTTATTCAACTTCAGACTTAATGAGGTGCAGGTTTCATTTTAAATAAGTGGATATTTGTATACATTTCGTAAACAAACAAATTATAAATATATTATGTTACACAGTATCATAGTTGACATTAATTTCATTTCATTGTTCTTAAATTCATGGTTTTAATCTGTTTAATTACTAACATAATTATAAAAGTTTTTAAACAGCACCAGGTTTGTATTTCATGCTTGATACAGATCGTAAAAGAAATACGATACACTTACATATACGAACTGAGACAAAATTAAATAAAAAGAAAGACAAAATTAATTGTCCATCTGCTTAGTGAAAATAGGTTTAAATAAAAAATTCAAACGAACACTTGTCAGAGTTTCCCAAAATTTTCAGCCTCTGAGTCAATTTATTATGATTGATGATAACCTAATAAGTTAACTCGGAGACGCGAAGAAATATATCACTTACCGAAATCTGCTTCGGCAGAGTGCCACACTCAGTAGCGGGTAAAAGGCGTGATGATATATTTATTTATATATTTATACAGGGTGTTTCAGGACTAGTGTAACAAACTTTAACAGCTTATTGCTGAGGTCATTTTGAGCTAAAAATGTCATGTGAACATAGGTCCTATTCCTTCTAGTTACCAAAATACAAGAGGTTGAAGTTCTATAAATAACACGAAATTTTCAAATTTTTGTAATCAAGATACTTTCGGAAAACAAGAGTTTTATTGAAAAGTCATACCTTATTTGTCTTAATTAATTTTATTTATTAATATTAATAAGCATTTGAGTTCAAGGCGCTCATTTTGAACACCTGCTGTAATTTTTTTTAAATTTGTTATCTTATTTCATATTGTGTTAACCTATTTCATGTTTGGTTATGTTGTTCTGTGTCTATTTAATTGTGTCATTTTATGTTTTGTTCTCTAAATCGTATTCGTTAATATTAATAAATAAAATTAATTAAGACAAATAAGGTATGACTTTTCAATAAAACTCTTGTTTTCCGAAAGTATCTAAATTAAAAAAATTTGAAAATTTCGTGTTATTTATAGAACTTCAACCTCTTGTATATTGGTAACTAGAAGAAATAGGACCTATGTTCATATGACATTTTTGGCTTAAAATGACCTCAGGAATAAGATGTTAAAGTTTGTTACACTAGTCCTGAAACACCCTGTATATTTCATACTAATAAATGGCAGAATCTTCCTTCATACGGAGTAGCACAAATCCTTACCATCCTACAAGTTTATCATAACTAAAGCCCGGATTTTTAGGTAATTGCCTAGATTCAAATTTTAATATACTTCAGGCAATTTCGTTTTTCTATACATAGGTAATATGTTTACGTGTAATAGAAGGTTTTTTTTTTCGTGCCTTAGAGCCTATTTTTGCTATATTTTGGTTATTGTGCCTATTTTACCTTATACAGCCTATTTTGCCTATTTTTATTGCCTATTCTAACTTTTATTGAGCAGACAAGGTTTATCATCTACTTCATTGACTAATTCAGCACTCGACAAAGTATTTCAACCTAACCTATAATATTTAAAGTACTTACTTCAATCAAGTTTTTGTGTGTGAATTTAAAATGCCGAAAGAAAAAATGTTTTTTTAGTCAAAATTTTACGTGGCAATTCAATTGTCTTTGCCATTAATCAATGGAGCTGAGGTAACTTTAGACGATATGGCTAAATATAAGAACGCTCCTGCCACCATTTTGTGATGTCGAACGAAGTTTTCAGCTTACAAGCAAGTTCTGACTGACCGAAGACAGTCCCTTTTCGAAAATTTCATAGAGCAATTGCTCGTAATATTTTGTGAATTATAGTATACTATATAATTTGAATTTGCCTAATAGTTAATAAAATGAGAACCCTACATTATTATTTTTCAGATTGCGTTAATTTTTGTTTAAAATGATTATTTTTTTCTAACGAAGAGTAGATACGAGTACCAGTATTAGAAAAATAATTAGTTTTTTTTTAAACAAATTATTTACATTTAGGCTGCCTAAAATCCCGCCTATTTTAGAGTAATTACCGGCCTATATGCCTGCTTATTTGGGTGTTTTTAAGAGCCTAAATATCCGGGCTTTAATCATAACGTTCGTAATTATTTCACACAAATTCGTCTTGTATCCCTCAATCATATTTACTCAATTTCATCGCTCATCTGGTATACGTTCCATATATCTAAATCATATAAACAGACTTATATCCACTGTTCTACCAACATTTATCTTATTCTAACACTTAATATACACCACAATAATATTGTTAATAACTATAATTCACAGATTGATTAACTATTTAATTATTGTATGATTATAACACGAAGTCATTGACGAAACAACGCATATTTATTTTTAGCGACTTTACAAAAAAGTTCATGTCATTTCGAAGGTTAAAGTTGATGGCCGAATGAATCTCTCGCACGAATGAGAGCGATATTTCGTAATTGTTTTCGTTTAAAACTAATTGAAACTGACAGTTGAAAGAAACATCGTTTCTTATCACTCGTATCTTAATTATTATGAAAAGTAGAAATGCGCTGATTCAAGACGACGGCTTCCATTTGCGGCGAGAAAAAGAAAATTAGGAAAACAATGGTCTTGTCATGACTTTTAACAATCTCACAATGCAATTACGTTATTTATCTCCCAGGAAGAAGAAGATCTGCTGATCTTGGACTCAGTTTATTTATTTATTTATTTATTTATTTATTTATGTTACGCTGTACAACAGGAATTTAATCCCAATTATAGTACAGTTCATCTCCATTCGACTCTGTATAATAGCAACTAGTTGCATCTTAGCGGGCGACTTGCCAAAGTTTTTTAGTCCTCTTGTAATCTTCTGTCTCGGCACTCAAATAACTATAATTAAGTTGCCATCCGAGACAACCCTATTATAATTCATAACTTGTAACATAATTAATGTTGGAATAATAGTTAATCTTCATATATTATAAGAGTCATTTAAAAAATATTTATGTTCGACTGCATCATATTACCTTGTTTTACGACACTGTTTACTGTCCATAATCGGGTACTTTATTGGGGACTAGTACGATAAAAATGCAATATTGGACTGCTGTCAATGTCACATTAAAACAAAATTCAAAAGAAATAGTAGATATAATTTAAAGCATTTTATTAGAATGAATTACAATTAATTAAGTAAAATACTATTACGAGTAAAATATGCCAGGATACAATCTTCGGTGGTTTTTTACTTCCTTGTACGAAGTAAAAGAGGTATTGTAATCGCGAAAATTTTCGGTTCACAGATTTCAACGGAAATAGGTATTTTGGCCCTCCCTGAATCCATTTTGACTAATTTCGTCGTGCCGTCTATACGTACGTATGTATGTACGTACGTACGTATCTCGCATAACTCAAAAACGATAAGCCGTAGAAAATTGAAACTTTATATTTAGGACTGTTATAACATCTAGTTGTGCACCTCCCTTTTTGGTCATTATACAACTACCGAAAGTGGTACTTTACTTGAAGCCTATAATAGATTTTCATGAAAAACTAGATTCAAATATAATTTAAAACTTTACAAATTTGGTATATAAGACTACTATATCAATGGAAATAACAAAATAGATTTTGGTTAAAATAGATTAACCGGAAGTGGCACATTACATGAAGCTGCTAACAGTTTTCCTTGAAAAAAAATGGTATTATTTTAATTTTAGAAATAAATGCTGCAAATAAAAGTTTTAGGGAATTAAATTCTGCGTCTAGCACATTAAGAATTTTTAAATTAGCTTTTTGCATAAACGAGATATCTAAATTTAAATATTATATATTTTTTGATTTTTTTTAAAATTAAGTTTGCTATGGATTAGAACAAAAAATAAAATATTTAATATCAAATATGTGCAATTAAAAAAATATCTATAGTTTAATACATATACAAGGAAGTCATGTGGTGTCCACATCAGATATTTTATTTTCATATTTAAACACCATTTTCTGTATGTATTATATGTGTCTTCATACATTTGTTTCGATTTCGTTGGTAATAGACATTCTCTTGCATTACATGCAAGATCTTTTATTTCTTTTGGAACGTCTTCAATGTCTTCATCCATCTCAACACTTTTTTCACTTTGACAATTTGATAAATAAAGCAACAAATGAATAACAACGAAGCACACTTTGAGATGCAATCAAATGTTTTAAATATAGGTATTGACAATCATATTTTAAGAGAAAATATTCTTCATGCAGTCAAACATAAAACGTTGTATGCAACTCGTACATAATCGGACTTTATAGACTCGCCTTATTTATTAGAATCGCTCGCTGCGCTCGCTCTGCCATCAAATTCGGCTCGTCCAATAAAGACCTAAATTATGTACTTGTTACATAAACTACTATTATCATGATTACAAATTTAATATTTAATAGATGTACTTTATGCATCATTGTGTTAACTTAATTAAGATGGTTTCGGTAACTTATGTCGAATAGCAGATCTGATGAGAGATTGTGTGGACGACCGAGGAATAAATGGATGGATATTATTGAAGGTTTGTTGATTAAAAGAAAGAGGAGGACACGAGCTTATATGAATGAAAATGAAGTGGGAATGATGTGCCAGAAGAGATCGGCAAAAGTATCCGATCCGAAATCCTACTTCGGATCGGATTTGAACTCCCTCGAGTCGGATTCGAATTAAATCTGATCCAAAGTCGAATAACATTCGATCTGAAGTTCGGATAAAATATGTGATACGAATATTTCAAACATAGCTTTTCCAAATCAACTTTATAGGAATGATAGCAGTACATAAAACTGGTTTCATTATTATATTTTTATTTTGCATAATGTGATATTTGTGCGGCACAAAATCTGAAGATAATGAAGAGTTTTACTTTTCCGGAGGTTATATCTTATAAACTAAACAAGTTATGAAGATGAATTCAACGTCATTGAATTCCCCGTGTCCAAATTGACTTATACGTAAGTTTTTTTTTTGCATTTTTTAAGCATTTAAATTTTTTAATTATTCCTTAAGGGGTATTCCTCGGGTTTTTCAGATTTTAAGTTAATTTTCTCTAAAATCCTTAATCGTAAGAATATTTTAACGAAAATTTACATACATATGTATTTTAACCCACTAAATCCAGAAGTAAAATTTCCAAGTCCGCATGTTCTCTAGTTTTTAGAAAATGTTGAAAAACCTTTTTTTTATTGAGAAAATGTGTGTGGAAATTTGAAAAAATTAAACTTTTTTATGTTAACTGAAGCACGAGAAATGCAGTGCCATTGAGTGCATTTTTATATTTTGTTTAGTTTTAAGATATAGCTTCGGGAAAGTACAAAATCTGAAGAAAATGAAGAATTTAATTTTTCCGGAGGCTATATCTTAAAAACCAAACAAAATATGAAAACACGGTCAACGACACTGAATTCCTCGTATCCGAATTGACTAAATAATAATAAAATCGGATTAAAATACCGGTAACCAATAGACAAGGGTGTTTCACAACTTAGAGCAAAAAATTAAAGGGTATATTCTGTACGACGTGCTGATCATGAAACAAAAAGAATTTTTTTTTAAATCGCAAAACTATTTTCCATGTTTCCCAGTCCAAAATTTTTCGTTGCCACTACTGGGTGGATGATTATGTTGAAGTTATTAATTAAATAAAATTCTATTATAAATAACTGCTAATAATTGAATTGTGTAATTATTCTTTCGTAGTTGATACCTACTTCATTGTTTGTGCTTAATAGGAAAGCGAATCCAGTGCAGTACTACAAAAAATGTTTTAGGTTAACAACCCTTAATTTTTCAAATTCAAAAAAAATCTTTTTGTTTCATGATCAGCACGCCGTACAAAATATACCCTTTATTTTTTTTCTCTAAGTTGTGAAACACCTTGTATTGATCGAAAAATTGCGAACGTTAACTTTAATTTTAACCGTTATTTTTAAAGCTACAAATAACCTTTATCCAAAAAAAAATATTATACCGCTTTAAAAATTATATTTTTATTTTGTCTAATGTGATATTTTTTCTTATATAAATAAAAGACTGATTGAATCACATATTTTTATGAAGTTCTATGAATGAAATGTCTTAGTGGCAAATTGTTGCATAATTCAAATAAGTTGGTTTTCCAGAATTTAAATAAGTTAAATAAATATTCACAAGTTCCCATCAGCATCACGTAAACTGCTAGTCCGCTATTAAAGCAGCGTTATTGCTCTATTAAAGCAACATTGTACGCATTAGGAATAACTTGAAGTTGGAAATTCCAGACGTCTTTTCATTCATAAATGTCACGTGTTCTCTTTCAAGTAATTCTTGGGTTTCAAGAAAATCTTTTATAATCCCTTAAGTACTTCCATAATAGTGTCTTGAATTGTGAGTTATTGTTTTTACTACGATGGAAATACCTATTTTAATAAACAATGAATTTTATTGTTGCCCCAAATGATATTTCCGACTTTAAAACTAAAGTTTCTAATGGCATGTAAATTTATTTGCTACTCTGCTCAAACGGAACTTAATCCCAATTACATTAGCTTATAGCGGAATCGGAACCACTTAGACATTCGTATTTTTTTATATAAGTTGAAGACAACCAAATTTGAACGCGGCCTGTGGATCTTGAGAACCCTGGTACGATCCCCACCGCCGACAAACAATTTTCACCAATTTAAATCTACTCCTGTGGCTCCTCCTCCACTAATATCTTTAGGGGCCGTGATTTCACAGCCGGTAACCACACTTCACGCGAAAAAATATATCACTTACCGAGATCTGCTTAGGCAGAGTGCCACAGCCAGTAATGGGTAAAAGGCGTGATTTTATAACATTTTATAACACATTTATGAATTATTAAATACACTGTATTTTTTTGATGAATTAAAATTTACATACATACATAACATCACACTATGTCCCATTACATGCGATGGCGCGATTCGTGAATCATGTTATTTTATTATACTACGCTTCATCCTTGTTCATAATTCCTGTCATTAATGTTATTGCGGCTCTTGTTCTACTAACATCTTTGTACGTGATTTGGATGTCTTCTTAATAATGCTCATTTTCATGCTCATCTAATCTTTCACGTTTCTTCATATCCATCTATTTCTTAGGTCCTTTTGATCACATTAATAATTCCTTTCATGTAAGCTCTTTTATTCCTATCCTGAGACATCACTGTCGTGTCATCCACATTCAAAATTTCACAAAAACTTTTTTATTTCATTTGTTCCTAGGTCGTTCACGTATTCTCTCACCCTCAATTTCACTATTATACCGGGTGGAACATCATACCTGTGTTTAACATGAAAAAACAGTTTTTCTGTGCGCATTGCTCCCCAAATTAATTTAGCAAAAAATGCTTCAAATAAATGTTGTAGAGCATACAATTCTGCATCTAAATCAATAAACAGAATTACATTTACATGCGTTATAACGACAGAAATTAAATAAAAAAATATTAAAAATTACGTTCAAAATATCAAATAGCCATGGAAGTGAAACAAAAATAGATAGATGCTTGACGTTTGACAAATCTCCTGATTTAACACCTAGCGATTTTTATGGGGTCATCTTAAATGTAAAATTTATAAGAAACGCCACCCAAATATTAATTCTTTGAGAAAAGCTATCGTGGATAAGTGCGCCTTAATCACAAATAGGTAGCTCGCTAATGTACGACATTCCTTCTACAATAGACTTGGTTATTGCTTGGCTGAAAATGGAGGTTTATTTGAATATTTATTGTAATAATAAATTGTAGTGATTATTTTATTGAGAGAATTATTGTGTGATATTTGAATTATAATAGATAGGTTATAAATTTACATGACCAACCCTATAAGAAATAAACGTTTCATTGAATTGTACAATTGTTTATCTATTATTATATTGTAATCATAGGTATGGAGTTTTCTATATGAATTTTATTGTATGATTATTTTGTCGGGGTTAAAATATCAAATAGACAGAAAAACGTCAAGCATTTATCTATTTTTGTTTCATTTCCATGGTATTTGATATTTTGAACGTAATTTTTAATATTTTTTTATTTAATTTCTGTCGTTACAACGCATGTAAATGTAATTCTGTTTATTGATTTAGATGCAGAATTTTATGCTCTACAACATTTATTTGAAGCATTTTTGGTTAAAATAATTTGGGGAGCAATGCGCACGGAAAAACTGTTTTTTCATGTTAATCGCCTATGTACACAGGTATGATGTTCCACCCGGTACATTCGGAAAGTATTCATTTGATTAACTTTGCAATTAATCTGCGACAAACATTTCTATTCTGGCACACCACTTTCGTTTCGTCCATATTCATACAATCCTTTTTATTTCATTTATTCCTAGGCCGTCCACACAACCTCTCACCCTCAATCTCTCAATATAACCCGTTTCACCAATCGTTCATTCGACTTACGTTCCACTTAAATTTCCTTCGGTCGAATAGTTATTGCGCGAAATACAAGTCCCTTTATTCTCAGTACATATGTACGTATAGTGAAAATGTAATTTTCACTAAAGCCAAGAAAATTTAATAAAATCCATAGTGTAACATCTACAGGGATATAGAAGCAATATACTTAAAATTTATAACATTTTTATTAGAATTTATTTAACTTTAATTTAATTTATGTGCCGTAAAGTTCCCAATTCCGAACAACGTTTGTTTTACATGGAAATTGAAACGACTTACATATACGAGAAAACCAGTCAAGCACAAATACAATGTGTTCTAAAACTTACTTTTGAATAGGTTATTAAAATTATTAACTTAATTCTAAGCCTTCCTAGCTTTATGAGTAAGACTGTATTATTTTTATTCTTTCAGATTTATGGATAATAAAGGTAAAATTCAGTTTTTCTCGAAAACAATGCATTCCACATTCTTTGTTGACGCCTGTTAAAATAAATTATGTATAAATAAATAAATATATCATCATGACTTTTACCCATTACTGGGTGAGACACTCTGTCGTAACAAATCTCAATAAGTGATATATTTATAGGCGTAAAATGTGGTTATTTATATTAGTGGTGGGAGAGCTACAGGGGTGGAAATTACAACCTACCCCGTATTAAAATTAATATAATTTTAGGTTAGTTACGAAACTTACAAATGCAATTTTGTATCTTTCTCTGGCCATTGGCCATTAGTACGTAACGTATCTCTAATACAAATTATTAATAATGTTTTTATTGTGAACCATAAAATAATTTAATCTTTTTAATTATTTCCTTTGGTTTTTCAGCTTTTAGGCTATATATATGAAAAACTAAACAAGATAATAAGATGTGTTCAATGGCATTAAATTCTACGTGTCTGAATTTACTTATAAGCAATTTTTTATCCAATTTTGAGCAATTTAAAAAATATATTTTCTAATGCCTATGGCACACTGGTCGATGAGCGTCGATGAACATCGATGAGCTCTTCGATGAAACAACGGAACGCACTCTTCACTGACAAACAATAAAAGCTTCTAAAGTTGAGAAAGAAACACTAAATTTCAAAAATATGCTAACCTGAAGTGAGACACAAAAGATACGAGTGAAATGAGATACGTTCGTTTCATCGATGAGCTCTTCGATGGAAATAGAGGAGCCTCTAATTTTCTTCGATGACGGGTGCGTTCTGTTGTTTCATCGAGGAGTTCATCGATGGTCATCGACCAGTGTGCCATAGGCATAAGGGGTAGTAGCCCTTTAGTTTTTTTTTAGTTTGTGGATAAATTTTCTCTAAAATTCTTAATCCTAAGATTATTGTTACGAAAATTTACATAAATATGTATTTTGACCCAGCATATCCAGTGGTGAAATCCCCTTGTGCATATGGCTTCTAGTTTTTGAGATAATATATATATTTTTTTAATTCATATATCGGACCAACTACTCAGGTCATATACTGATATGTTCTCTGTATGGCCGCCAGGGGCGGGACCCGAACCCACGACCTTACGGTCGTGAGTCAAGCCCTAAACCCGCGCGGCCATCACGCGGCGCAAAGATAATGTTAAAAAACTGTTTGTTGAGAAATAAATTGCGAAAAACGAGGATTTTAATATCTCGTCTAAAATACTATTTAATAAATTGGATTCACATACATAATGCATTCGAATAACAACAAAGACAAAATTAATTGTCAACAACACTTGGTGAAACTAGGTTTAATATTTTATACTTTTTATAATGCATTCGTATTGTAACATATGGTATGTGACTAAATCGTCTGTATATAAATCCTTGTGTCGGAAAATAAAAATATAATATAAAATGTGGTTTTTATGTGTGAGCAATCGGCGGTTTCGTTTAGTGCATAGTTCAAACATGGGTCGGTAATCGTCGAATATATTGTATAGTTGTACCGATGTGGGCGAGCGTTTGGCGTAATGAAGTTTTCTGTATGCGCTATTCTGCGGAAATTCAATGCAAATGGAAAATTGATATTTATTGAGGTGAGAGTTTGGTTTTTTTTATCACTCGTTCCCGTAGTGGGTCTATCGTCGTATAGTTGTAAAAGTTTACTGCTTTTACGAGTATTCGTTTGCTTCGACAGTGTTTTGTTCAATAACACTCACAATTTATTTCAATATGGTAGCAGATATCTTAGTGATCGTAGACAAATAAACAACAAAGACAAAATGAATTGTCATCCAACACTTGGTGAAACAAGGTTTAATAAAAAATATAAAGTAAACACTTGGCTAAGTCTCACAAAATTCAGCCTCCAAGTCACCTTACGAGGGCATCGTCAGAGACTGGCCAGCACAGTTAGTAACCATAGACGCGTTTCGCTCTTATTAGAGCTCATCAGTATGGTATAACTCACTTCTTCACCTAGAACAAAGTTCATGTGAAGAAGCTGGTGACGAAGAACTGTGCCAGCAGAGAATAAGATCTCTAACAAACTGGTAAGATGACATGAGAAGTTCTGTGGAACTGGTCATGCCATCTACCGAAAAAAAGGGAAAGCTACGCAATAGCAATTTAAAACAACAAAGACAAAATGAATTGTCATCCAACACTTGGAGAAACAAGGTTTAATAAAAAATATAAAGTAAACACTTAGCTAAGTCTCACAAAATTCAGCCTCTAAGTCACCTTATGAGGGCATCGTCAGAGACTGGCCAGCACAGTTAGTAACCATAGACGCGTTTCGCTCTTATTAGAGCTCATCAGTATGGTATAACTCACTTCTTCACCTAGAACAAAGTTCATGTGAAGAAGCTGGTGACGAAGAACTGTGCCAGCAGAGAATAAGATCTCTAACAAACTAGTAAGATGACATGAGAAGTTCTGTCGAACCAGTAATGCCATCTACCGAAAAAAGAAAAAGCTACGCAATAGCAATTTAAAACAACAAAGACAAAATGAATTGTCATCCAACACTTGGAGAAACAAGGTTTAATAAAAAATATAAAGTAAACACTTGGCTAAGTCTCACAAAATTCAGCCTGCAAGTCACCTTACGAGGGCATCGTCAGAGACTGGCCAGCACAGTTAGTAACCATAGACGCGTTTCGCTCTTATTAGAGCTCATCAGTATGGTATAACTCCCTTCTTCACCTAGAACAAAGTTCATGTGAAGAAGCTGGTGACGAAGAACTGTGCCAGCAGAGAATAAGATCTCTAACAAACTGGTAAGATGACATGAGAAGTTCTGTGGAACTGGTCATGCCATCTACCGAAAAAAAGGGAAAGCTACGCAATAGCAATTTAAAACAACAAAGACAAAATGAATTGTCATCCAACACTTGGAGAAACAAGGTTTAATAAAAAATATAAAGTAAACACTTGGCTAAGTCTCACAAAATTCAGCCTCCAAGTCACCTTATGAGGGCATCGTCAGAGGCTGGTACAATTCTTTGTCACCAGCTTTGTTCTAGGTGAAGAAGTAGGTTATACCATACTGATGAGCTCTAATAAGAGCGTTACTAACTGTGCTGGCCAGCCTCTGACGATGCCCTCATAAGGTGACTCGGAGGCTGAATTTTGTGAAACATAGCCAAGTGTTTACTTTATATTTTTTATTAAATAGATAAATCTTTAGTTCAAATATGTCGGCTCTCTATTCTCTTAACTCCCGGACTAACGCTTCTCGTGGATCCCAAATCAGATATGCGCAACTCTAACTCTATCCTATCCAAACATCGGCTACATTCCGGACTTCTTCCCTACATTTCCATCCCTCATCACAGATTTAATCACCGTGTGACGACATCGTGCAGCCGGTGTTTTCGGTCGTCAACCCTGCTACAGCGGAGATTGAGGCACTTCACTCCGAACTCTTCATAGCAAGAAGAGGTTTGATGGAGGAATACGCAAGGGATTATTATATCTTACTACTCATTTTTATACAACTTTTAAGGGTTGTGTACTTATGTTTTAGATGGATGATTTTTTGTAGGATTTCATAAGAAATATATATTAGAAGCTCTTAATGCCAAATAAAAATATTTTTCTGAAATCGTCAAGAAAATGCCTACTTTCCTGACGCATTTTAGTATGGAAAGTAAGTGTTTACCTGACTCAAGTAAATAAACTAAATAACTAAAAAATGTAATAGGATTTTTATTTATTTTTATCAATAACGTTAATACTAAATATACAATTGCTTAAGTTACTAAAATGTATGTATGACACTGGCGAATTTGAAGCCAAATTTTTTATTGCAATTGATAAATTACTTGGAGATTCAGTGAATAAAATAAGCAAGTAGCACATTTTCTGACAAATTTTGCTTTTTCCAATCATATCGGTCTTTGGACTTGCTTGGTAATAAATAAACAGCCGCAGTTGCTTGATTTAAGATTTCAGGAGGAGTACTTGAAAATACCGCCTCATACTCATTTTCATCTATATTTTCCAACATTATAAAGAAATCTTCTCTGTCAACAATATTACTTTGACACAAAGATGTTGTTTTCAACAACTGTTGTTATCACCTTGGATATGTAGTTTGCTGCCAATATGATTCTTACCAAAAAATTAAACATTTTGAAATATTTATTATTAGTTATATTGATAAAATATAAATATGAACGATTTCAGAAAAAATAGTATACATAATACGTCACGAAAGTGTTTTACTTGACTCAGCGAATTAAAATACTCGGCCTGACGGCCTCGTACTTCAAACAACCGCTTCGTCAAGTAAAGCATCACTTTCCTGACTTATTATGTAATATACTATTCCTAGTAACAAATGGATAAATATGATTGAAGGGTTGTTGCGTGAGCGAAAGATTCCGAGCGTGAAGAATAAACGAGCTTGTATGAAAAGAAATATGAATGTGGTTGAAGCAAAAGTGGTGTGTCAGGATAGGAATGTTTGGCGAAAATTAATTGCGGGATAAATATGATGAATAAGGACAAGCGTATGATTCTTGACTTTAGATTCATTGGTTATATTTTTCGAGTGTTTACCTACAATTATGTGGAGTTCACCTTCAAAAACAAGCGCAGGCAGATACTCCCTTCTTTCGTCATCTTTTTTTCTTCATTTTCAGTTTTTACTATACAGTGTGTAACTGCAATTGTATTAAATGTATTTTTAAACAAGCGCAGGCGATGCTACCTTCATTTCTATATAGATTCGTTGTTAGTGAAGTGGACGTAAGTGAAGATTTACGAAACAGGTGTACAGGAGCGAATGGATGAATGTTTGTTGCGTGATGATGGATATTAACGAGTATCGTGTCAGGATGAGAATGTTGACGGGTTCGTGCTACCTTATTTAATGGGATATAGCGTGATGTTATGTATGTATGTATTTTTTTATATAACAACAGTTTACCGACAACTTCTTAAAAACCCCAGAAGCAGTTGTTTATTTTTCTTACAAGTTGAAGATAAAGTTTAACAAATATAACGAACCTTTCCTTATTCATCTGTTCTCAATGTAAACCCCGTGGCAAGTTGTCATTAAAACCCGCCTTATGGCAAATATCATAATAAAGCAGAAATTAATTACATCCAGGTATTCTTTTGATGTAGGCGAGCCGGGTAGCACGTTAAATGAATTTCCAAGGGCTCATTTCTCTTCTTGAGCACGGAGCGCGGCAGCTCGGCAAGCCTGCTTGTTTGTTCAACGGCGAGCACAGCTACAGCACTGGCTGCCTGCGGCTCCTTATGCCACTGCGTTTTATTATCAATGTTTGCACACTCTTCAACAAGTTACGATGGTGACCGTCGCGACGCCCGCCGCCATCATTGATGGATCTAAAAATGTGTTTGCGATGCTTACCGTCAACCACTAAATTTGATGATGAGGGCGAATAGAATAGAATGATGGCAGAATTTTATTAAAATAATCAGGTTGGTGTGAGTTGAATACTTGAGACAAAAATTATAACAAATGCGATAGCATAAACTTTTCAAATATTCGCGGAATATTTATTCATTTGCAATTAATCTTCGCCAAACACTCCTTCCACATTCTTCTTCTTTCTTCTGATGGCACTACAGCCCAATTCGGGCCTGGACCTACCGGACACACCGAGCCGCAGTTTTTACATTGCCGTACTGCCGGTTTTCGTAGACAAATGCTACATTATTTTAAGGCGTAGAAGTGACTAGTTTATAACGCCCGAGTGTGATAAATACATGTAAATGTATTTTTATATTTTACGACAAATCACACATTGTCGACAGGCGGATTCGAACTGACGAACCTTGGTTCGGGTGACGTCACAGTATGTTAAGAGATGTGGCTTAACACGCTCGGCCACCGCGCCTGTATTTAATAGTTATTTAAACTTAAAATGATATTAGCACATCAATAAGATGTCGAAATCACCAATACATCCAATATCGGTATAATGGTTAGTGATCCCAATGCTTGTAACGTTTTATTAACGATCGACGCAATAACCAAATTAAAATTTAGAAATACTTGAAAACTATTTGGACATTTTAAGCTTTTTTAGATGACCCAGTTGTTATTTTTAATGTACAAGTATGTTTTTATAGTTGCTTGGTTATTACGGAGGAATGTTTACATACCGCCTTTCGATCGAATTTCAAATATCCGAATGTTCTGATTTTAAAAATATCCGAATGTTCGGATTTAAAAAATGTCCAAATGTTCGGATTTTTAAAATATCCGATGTACGGATTTTTAAATCATAGAGCTACGGATATTCCTTTAATAACTGGATTCCGGATTTAACAGAAATCCGAAAGAAATCTGAATCTGATTATAACCGGTATCCGGACGGTTTAGTCAAATCTAATATTTCTAACAGTAACTATAATATACTCATAAATTTGAAATCATCATAACTTTTTTGAATGTTGGTAATCCTAGTAATTATTTACTAATCAGTTATTTGTATATATTTGTTATTCTGTACAACAGGAACTTAAATCTCAACTAACTTATAGCGCCCGAGTGTGATAAATACATGTAGCTGTATTTTATATTAAACGACAAATCACACATTGTCGACAGGCGGATTCGAACTGACGAACCTTGGCTCGGGTGACGTCACAGTATGTTAAGAGATGTGCCTTAACACGCTCGGCCACCGCGCCTGTGTCCTTCCACATTCATTTCTTTCAAATAATTTTACACTAAAAACATTTCGTTCATCTTCAAACATATTCATTCATTTATTCCACCATCAATTTTTACCAATATACTCTTAAACCATTCATTTATTTATTCATTAGATTCATTCAGCAATTTTATTATATGTTATTAAAACATTCATTTCTGCAAGTAATCATTCTTATCCTGACGCACCACTTTCGTTGCCTTCACCTTCGTCATTTCTTTCATACAAGCTCTTTAATTTCATTTGTTTCTAGATCTTTCACACATTATCTCACCCTCAATTTCACCAATATAAAAAACAACAAAGACAAAGTTAATTGTCTTTAAATGCTCACTAGGTGAAACTAGGTTTAATAATAAATATCAAAATAAACACTTGTCTAAGTCTCACAAGTCACCTTATGAGGGCATCGTCAGAGGCTGGCCAGCACAGTTGGTAACCATAGACGCGTTTCGCTCTTATTAGCGCTCATCAGTATGGTATAACCTACTTCTTCACCTAGAACACAGTTCACGTGAAGAAGCTGGTGACGAAGGACTGTGCCAGCAGAGAATAAGATCTCTAAAGAACGGTAAGATGACATGAGAAGTTCTATCGAACCAGTAATGCCATCTACCGAAAAAAAAAACAAAAGCTACGAAATAGCAATTTAAATAAAAAACAACAAAGACAAAATTAATTGTCTTTAAATGCTCACTAGGAGAAACTAGGTTTAATAATAAATATACATAAAGTAAAGTATTCATTTTATTAATTTTGCAATATATATTCGGCAAATTTTATAACTTCTTTCATACAAGCTTTTTAAATTCATTTGTTTATAACTCGTTCACTCAATTTCTCACCTTCAATTTCACCAATATATACATCAAACAATTAATCTTTGGCAAACATATTCATCTTAATTCTCCACAATTCCTTTCATATAAGCTCTTTTATTTTATTTTATTAACAAACATTCAATCACATCCATCCATTTATTCCTAAGTCATTCACTCAATCTCCCAGTCTGAATTTCACTCATTTAAAATGATTAAATTTTAATATAGCTTTCCTTAAATAAACAAACGTGTGTTCCACAAAAAAATACAATTTTAACAGAAAAGAAAACAGTAAACATGACTTGTTTTTTCGACAGAAGAACAAATATTGTTTCATATACTGTTATTAAAATGTTTTTCAATAATAAAACAAAAATAAATACTGGTAGAAATGAAACAAATATTGAACTGCACAGTGCCAGTGAGGAATTCATTCGTATAGATGGCAGCAGTATAGCTGGAGGGTTGTTGACGTAGACTAGCAGTGGACCGGAACCGGAAGTCAAAGTTTCATGGCAAACTGTGACATGTGTGAACAAACAAACCTATATGCTTGTTATCCAGTCATGAATTGATTCATTCGTATATGCCATACAACGATATAATTATTACACAAACACAATTTAGTTATTACATCTAGTTCAAACTCCTTTCATGAAACATTTAATTTGACCGAAATATACTCCAAACATTTTCAACACCTAAATAATTAAAAATAATTAACGTTTTCATGAATTTATTCATGATATATTTCAAGTTTTCCAAATCTCAAAAACAGTTCAACATTACTGTTATCCAGAACTTTAAAATGAAAGTAAATCTGCATTATATTGTATTTATTTTAATCGAAATTGGGTAACAGGTTTTTCAATATTGATTGTCTTCTAATTTTTATTCATTACTGTAAGACAAAATTACTTGGTCTCACGCGTCTATGGTTACTAACTGTGCTGGCCAGCCTCTGACAATGACCTGAAAAGATGACTTGGAGGCTGAATTTTGTGAGACTTAGACAAGTGTTTATTTTATATTTTATTACTGTAACCTATTAATTCAGTGCCACGAAAAATATCTGCTTCAAGTGATGTACAATTATTTTTTTAAATTTGGGAAAAAATATATGAAATAATATATGTCCTTCAATTTTTTTGCAATAATTTTGAAAAGAATATAAATAATGATCAACTGTGTGTCGCAGTCGATTTTAATTCTATTTTATTTCAATTAGTGCATTTGAGGCAAATTGTTCCAAAGTATTGTTGCAGTTAATGACCAAAAATACAAGAGAAATAAAATCCCTAGAATTAAAAAGAAAAACATAATGTATACGACTGTAACTGACATCGTCTTCGAAGCGATAAATTGTCTTTAAGAAAAGGACAATAGACAAAACAGTTGCGATACCATACAGAATCATATAAAAAACTACTTTGTTTGAAACTTTTGTTCGGTACAAATAAAGGAAACTTTACTGATACTTTATCCTATACCAGTAAACATAAATAAATTAACACTAATTAATTTTCTTTTAACTTGTATTATAATCTCAAAGATGATGCCATCAAAAGAGATGCCACCATCTTTAAAAAGTATTTCACGAATACAAAATGTTCAAGTCTTTCGTAAAAATAAAAGAATTCAATTGTTGAAAGTCATCCACAAGGAAAGGATTGAATCCAATCTCCTGGTTGACAGATTTAGAAAGAAAAAGGTACAGATTCAATTTTACCTCGGATACTTTATCCCGAATATTATGGGCTTGCTGTCTATTTTTAACCCACAACAAAAAGTAAATATACTCGAACACTTTCTTCACTAAAATATGTTTTTCAATTGCACTCATTTTTACAAATTTTATAGAAACTTACTTATTATTTTTTATTACAAATGTAAAATGTTATAGGATACTTGATTCAGTAGATTTAAATTGGATTGTTGATTTATAAATAAGAGAAATAGAGTGTGGCACTCTGCCGAAGCAGATCTCTGTAAGTGATATATTTCTTCGCGTGAAGTGCGGCTACCAGCCGTCAAATCACGGCCGCCAAAGATGTTAGTAGAGAGGGAGCCACAGGGGTAGATTTAATTTGGTGAAAATTGTTTGTCGTCAATAGGGAGCGAACCAGGGTTCTCAAGATCCACAGACCGACTCGATACCACTGAGCCAATTTTCACCCTGTGGCTTCCCCTCCACTAACATCTTTGGGACTGTGATTTGCCACAACCAGTAATGGGTAAAATGCCTGATGATATACCGGGAGTTTTTTTTATCAGTAAACATAGGGATATGTCATTACCATAGTTACAGTTCAAAAGTTTGACAGCAATGCATTAGAGCGTGGAGTGGTCTGCAAGGTCACCAAATCTTGCCCCAAACGATTTTTTTCTTTGGGGCAACTTAAAAAATAAATTTTATAATGGTAGTAGAATGAGTGTAGAACAATTAAAACGTTGAATTAGTGTTGCATCGCATGGGATTCCCCCAGAGCAAATAAATAATGCTTTAAATTCATTTTATAGTTGTTTAGGCTATTGTTTACGGGTAAATGTGGGTAATTTTGAAGAGTTATTAAATTAAAATTGCTATTTAAACTAATGTAATTTAAAGTTATTAAAATTCATTTAATTTGTTTAAACTTAAAATGTTTCTTTTATTATAATAAACTATTACACTTCAATGCATTGCTGAAAATATTATTTTCCCTATGTTTACTTTTAAAATAAACGCTCTAATGTATTGCAGTCAAACTTTTTAACTGTAACTATAGTAATGATATATCCCTATGTTTACTGATAAGAAAAACTCCCGGTATGTAGTTATAAATGAAAAACGTCGATTTTTAAATCTGCGTGCTCCATCTTGTGAAACAAGAACTCAACCAAATAGTTACAATTCCGTGTAATTAAATTCTACATTTACGCCATCATGATATAAATGTGTATATAGGTGTTAGAACTTTGATTCATATCCAGTATCCAGTCTCGTAGTCAGCTTACGATTTAATGGAGTTCTGTTCCATTAATTAAAATCGGCCAAGTGAATGGAACGCAATTACACCCCCAATGTAACTACATATTACCGTATTATTTCACTTTAATTAGAAAGAATTATGAGTGTCTGAGGATTAGCGTTTCACACAGAAATAAACTTGCAAATAAAAGATTTCACATTTAAGGAGAAATTACGAAATCGCATTATGCACATAATTAAACTTTATTATGAAGCAAATTTTATTACTTTCAAATTATATTATTGTAATGAAATTGTAGTAAATAGCTTAACAATTTTATGAATTAATTATGTACACTCAACTTGAAAATTAGGTTGTAGTTTGCTAAGTGAAAAATAATTCTACATTTAACATGTTTGCTGTCATCTTGATCTTTTAGACAGAAATAGTTATTTGTGTATTAAGAGCGTAAACTGATTCTTTGTTACTCGAACACGGTAATTGCAGCGTGAGCCGAAGACGATAGCTGCAATTGTGCAAGAGGAACAAAGACACTTTACGCTCGTGATACACACATAATTTTTTCTACGATTGCATCTTAAAATTATTAAAAAACATACGCGTACTGAAAATAAATTTGTTCTGTTAACTGTCAATATGACAAGTTTCTGTTTTGTTTGTATCCCTGGTAACTATTGAAATAAGCGCGCATTTAATATCTTTTTCGCGCATTGCCATTGGAAACGCGCACATTTAACGTCTTTTTCGCGCGTTGCCATGGGAGACGCGCAAAAAAGATATTTTTCGATTGTTCCACAGAAAACGTCAACTTTACGATGTCAAAAGAGAACGTAATTGTCAACTTTTCATAGCAATCGTAGAAAAATAAACTTTCCATTCATGCTGCCTCGGTCGTATAGACCGAGAATTGTTTGTCCCTTGTGCCACCTCGGTTGCTGTTACAGGCCGAAACTATCTATGATTTTTGGCAACCGTGCAACTTACGGCTTTTGATATTGCTGCAGCTGTAAAAAGTCTCCACTCTAAAATATAATTATATTATTTTTCGTTGATTTAATTATTTCATTAATGTATACAAAATCATACACTAATGAATCGTATTAATGCTCGATTTTTACGAAAAACGTAAAAACGTTAAATGACCTGAAAGCATCCATTGAAAACTGTCGTCATGTTGTCAAAACATTTCAGACAGGTGCATTACTAACCTAACATAATTATTTATTTACGAACTGCGATGGACTTCGATATACCCATCGATAAAAATATTTCCAACAAAGAACAAGAAACACGTGATTATGTTAGTTAACATTTTTAGATTTGCTAGTACACGCAGTTCACGCATTTGTGTCTAAAGTTATCGTGGCTATAACCTAACAAATTTGTTATGAAATCAAATTAGATTTTTTCCAATTAAAAAGGTACGATCAACAGAAAAATATTACTAACTCATATGTTAATGGGCGATAAATAATCTCGACAATTAATGCGCACGCTACAGTCTCACATTAAAATGTCTCAATTGCTAATCGACCTCAGTAACACACTTGACAGTTAAATAACTATTATAACAATTTATAGTAGTTCTATTTTAATATTCTGAACATTAATTAATATAAATATTGTACACTTATTTTTTAAATTTTTTATATTAGTTGGATTTTAGGATTTTCAAAAATAATAAAAAAGTTAAATTAATTAAACATTTTTTATTAAAATAATTAATAAGGCGACGTTTTGGCCAAAAAATATAAAAAAAAATTAAAAAATCTACCATTCGGCTTATTAAAATAGAAGTAAAATCTTTCGATTTTACAAAATTCATTGTACACTTATAATTACAATATTTTATAGCCACACAACTTTTCACTAACTTCTAAGTATTTTGTTTCATGTAGTTACTAGGGTGAGATTGGTGCGTCAGTTTTGTGACATTTTTCATGAAAAATTCAAAGTCGGATCACGTAAACAATCACCATGTTCAGACATACGATCTGTCAGAAACCCCGACAAAATTGCTTTCTACTTGAGATTCTAAACCGACCTACAAATTCCGTCTTCAGTTTTTCCATTTAAAAATATTCATATTGAACTTTGACCTTCGTATTGTTGCTTCCTTACATTCTAAATATTTAAAAAAGACACAGTTAAATTAGTTTACTTTACCAGTAATCAGCTCGAAACATTTTTAAATTGGGCTTTCAAAGTTGAGCTTTAAAGAAAGTCAAAAATCGCTGTAACTCAAAAACTAAATGAGATATTGAAATGCGGTTTGAACGAGTGCATTTCTCGTGCTCTGAACTATATAGAACCATATTATAAAAATTTTGACTTTTTGAACTGGTTCAACCAGATATTCACATCTGTTTATATGTCAAAATTCTGGTCATTCTTGGCCATGGCAGTTCTGCAATAGCAGATCCTAATAAACTACACATTTTAAGCCGTTAAGTACAGTAACCAGTTGTCAAAAATCACAACTACCAAAAAAGAAAATTTTATTTAGTTTAAATAGGAATTTTAATTCAATAACTGTTCAAAATTACCCCATTTACCTGTAAACAATAGCCTAAACGATTATAAAATGTATTTATAGCATGATTTATTTGCTCTGGGGGAATCTCATGCGATGCAACACTAATTCTACGTTATAATTGTTCTACACTCATTCTACCACCATTATAAAATTTACTTTTTAAGTGGCCCCAAAGAAAAAAAATCTGGTGACCTTGCAGGCCACTCCACTTCTGCACCTCGTCCTAGCCATCATTGGGGGAATATCCGGTGCAGATAATGTCGTACATTTTGTTGGAACCACACTTCCTCAATATTACTCTCTCTTGTAACAACTCTAAATAATTTTCCCTATTTAAATTTCCATTTATATAAAAACGCCCCACTATTTGATCCCCTATTAACCCGGTCTGATTTTGAAAGAGAACAGTTTCATTACTTTGACAACTATAGATGACAGCAATGTTATTTTCCCTATGTTTACTTTTAAAATAAACGTTCTAATGTATTGCTGTCAAACTTTGTAACTGTAACTATGGTAATGGCATATCCCTATGTTTACTGATAAAAAACACTCCCGGCATATAGTTTATTATAGACGGCAGCAGCAATCTCGTTTTCACTTTGAAGGAAATAGTTTTTCAAGCAGTTTATATACACATCTTTTATTTGGACAATTTATTATACTCTTTCATAATTTGAGGGTACGAAATACAATCGATTTTGATTTACGTGTTCATATTTGAGTAGTATCACCATATCATTAAAAACAAAACCAAGCCATAATAAACTACAAAAGAAACATTCATTCTTTCAACTCTCACAAGTATGATCTTTTTATCCCACTTTAATAGCATTTTATGTCGGGGGGTATTATTATAAATCATCCGTCGTCTGCAGCGCGACATACGATTTATGGCAGCAAACACAACCACTGAGTGTATTCTTTCACGGTTTCTTATACTCATGAATATTTGAGACGTTTCGTGCGGGAATAGGAACATCATGTAAATGGCTAGAAATACTTGACACATTTGATGTACCTGTAATCTGCAGAGTTACTGATATTACAGGTACTATTTGCCCTACTTTATATTTAATTAAATGGAACATGCAAATAATTTTCAATCAAGATTGAAGAGCATTCTATTTTCGCGATGATTGGTTACTTAATTATGAAGATACTTAAAGTAATCTAAAATAATTCGTTTCTGGTTCAACTTCGCAAACATTTCCAAATAGTTATTTGTGTATTAAGATTTTAAAGTTATTCTCGTGCACGGTAATTGCAGCGCGAGCCAAAGGCTAGAGCTGTAATAGTATAAGAAAAACACTATATTAGTATAGTTATTTGTGTATTAAGAGCGTAAAGTGATTCTTTGTTACTCGAGCACGGTAATTACGCTCGTGATACACACATAATTTTTTCAACGATAAATAAATAAAATAAATATATCATCACGCCTTTTACCCATCACTGGGTGTGGCACTCTGCCTAAGCAGATCTCGGTAAGTGATATATTGTTTCGCGTGAAGTTCGGTTACCAGCCGTCAAATCACGGCCTCCAAAGATATTAGTGGTGGAGGAGCCACAGGGGTAGATTTTTTAAATTGGTGAAAATTGTTTGTCGGCTGTGGGGATCGAACCAGGGTTCTCAAGATCCACAGGCAACTATTGCATCTTAAAATTATTTAAAAACGTATACGTATTTAAAATAAATTCATTCTGTCAACTGCAGGGTTCGTAAATATCATGATATTTATAATAAATATCAAAATATTTGATATATAGGATATATATCAGATAAATATCACTTTTTGGATATTTATTTTTTAATTTTAGTTTTTGTACACATTTATTATCACAATAGGAAATACAAAATAAATTATTACTCTTAAATAAAAAATTAACATAGGTAATGAAAAAAAGTAAATATACATTGAATGGGTACACAAATATTATATAGTACTAAGAATAGTAAGAATATTTAAATAATCCTATATCCTAGATATATCTTCTGATGAACTTCCTGAACATACCGTTGCACTTGGCCAAATCCAATCTAAATTAGTTTTTTTTTGTAGTTTCTTTTTGGTTTAAATATTTAAACATAAAAACTAATTTACCGGCTTTGTCGTTACCGAGACGATTACGTAATTGGGATTGGACAATGCCAAAACTGGAGAAATATCGTTCCAGCCCTGCTGTGGCTGTTACAGCAAGTGTGTAACTGTTCACATAGTTCAATAAATGTACTTTTATTTGGCCACTCTGACTCATTGATAGTTTTGTATTTGTATTTCTAAAATGAGTACCAAATAAAAATTTTGGAAATGGTTCAGACTTTGCCGTTAATGACATCACAAATGGCACACAATTTGGATTTATGTCGTTGATGTGAAGTTAGTCAAAAGCTAGTAAAGTAAGAATTATCTTTAGAATATAATTTTAACAGAATTAATTAAAGTAATAATGTGAGGTATACTGTATTTATTATAGACTATTTGATATTTTTATATAATGGATATATATCTTCGAACCCTGTTTATAAGTTAACTGAAGCACGAGAAAATTAATGCCGTTGAGCGCGTTTTCCTATCACATTTAGTTTTCGAGATATAGCCTCGGAAAAGTAGAAAAACTGAAAAATTCGAAAAATTTCACTTTTCTGGAGGCTATATCTCAAAAACTAAACAAGATATGGAAATGCGCTCAACGGCGTTGAATTCCCCGTGTCCGAATTGACTTGTAAGCAAATTTCCATACAATTATATGCAATTTAATATTTTTAATTATTTCCTAAGGGGTACCCCTTTGGTTTTTTCAGATTTTAATTCAATTTTACCAAAAATCCTTAATCGTAGGATTATTAAAACGAAAATTTACATACATATGTATTTTGACCCACTGAATCCAGTGGTGCAATCTTCAAATGCATATGACTTCTGGTTTTCGAGAAAATGTTAAAAAACCGTTTTTTGCGATTTTTTTGGCGGAAAATTGAAAAAAAATAAAAATCGCTGAAACTATGTTTATAAGTTAACTGAAGCACGAGAAAATTAATGCCGTTGACCGCGTTTTCATATCACATTTAGTTTTCGAGATATAGCCTCGTAAAAGTAGAAAAACTGAAAAATTCGAAAAATTTCACTTTTCCGGAGGCTATATCTCAAAAACTAAACAAGATATAGAAATGCGCTCAACGGCGTTGAATTCCCCGTGTCCGAATTGACTTATAAGCAAATTTTCATACAATTTTAAGCAATTTCATATTTTTAATTATTTCCTAAGGGGTACCCCTTTGGTTTTTTCAGATTTTAATTCAATTTTCCCAAAAATCCTTAATCGTAGGATTATTAAAACGAAAATTTACATACATATGTATTTTGACCCACTGAATCCAGTGGTGCAATCTACAAATGCATATGACTTCTAGTTTTCGAGAAAATGTTAAAAAACCGCTTTTTGCGATTTTTTTGGCGGAAAATTGAAAAAAAATAAAAATCGCTGAAACTATGTTTATAAGTTAACTGAAGCACGAGAAAATTAATGCCGTTGAGCGCGTTTTCATATCACATTTAGTTTTTGAGATATAGCCTCGGAAAAGTAGAAAAATTGAAAAATACGAAAAATTTCACTTTTCCGGAGGCTATATCACAAAAACTATTTGATATTTTTATATAATGGATATATATCATTGCAAAAATATGACGATATATATCAAAATAAATATCATGATATATATCGATCGATATATATCTTCGAACCCTGGTCAACTGTCAATATGACAAGTTTCTGTTTTGTTTGTATCCCTGGTAACTATTGAAATAAGCGCTCATTTAATATCTTTTTCGCGCGTTGCTATTGGAAACGCGCTCATTTAACGTCTTTTTTGTGCGTTGCCATTGGAGACGCGCAAAAAAGCTATTTTTCTTCTGTACCACAGAAAACGTCAATTTTACGATGACAATTGATGTAATTGTCAACTTTTCATAGCAATCGTAGAAAAAATATTTTATACTATTCCATATACAGATTTTTGATAAGTACGTAGAGCCGACAAAAATATGAAATAAACAAAACTAGTAATTATTACCCCTTTCAGTTAAGAGTGTGTTGTATTTGGTGTGTATGTTGTTGCAGCGGCACCCAGCACGAACCTGGTGGGTAAGTTCACCCAGAGCGTGCGCCGCATCGTGCAAGACGTGAAGGACGAGGGTACGTCGAGCGGACTGACCAAGGAGGAAGTCATTGAGACCAATGAACGCCTCCGAGCAGTGCGGGTCCGTTTAGACGAATCCTACGACACGGCGAAACGAGCGCTGGTCTCCCTTATGGCTAAGTACCAGGACTCCAAGGCTCAGCATAACGTCTTCCAGCGGTACAATCTGCTCAAGCAGATGATCAAGGTAAGAACAAGAAACTGAAAATTATATTCTTTTCATTCCTTTTTCAAAATCCTTATAATACTCTTGATGTGTACGTCAACTACAATAATAATTAAAGCCCGGATATTTAGGCCCTTAAAAACACCCAAATAAGCAGGCAAATAGGCCGGTAATTACTCTAAAATAGGCGGGATTTTAGGCAGCCTAAATGTAAATAATTTGTTTTAAAACAAATTAACGAATCCATTTTCTAATATTGTACTCGTATCTACTCTTCGTTAGAAAAAAAAGAATCATTTTAAACAAAAATTAACGCAATCTGAAAAATAATAATGTAGGGTTCTCATTTTATTAACTATTATGCAAATTATGTAGTATACTTTAATTCACAAAATATTATGAGCAATTGCTCTATGAAATTTTCGGAAAGGGACTGTCTTCGGTCTGTCAGAACTTGCTTGTAAGTTGAAAACTTCGTTCGACCTCACAAAATGTGACAGAAGCGTTCTTATATTTAGCCATATCGTCTAAAGTTACCTCAGCTCCATTGATTAATGGCAAAGACACAATTGAATTGCCACGTAAAATTTTGACTAAATCGTTTTTTCTTTCGGCATTTTAAATTCATACACAAAAACTTGATTAAAGTAAGTACTTTAAATATTATAGGTTAGGTTGAAACACTTTGTCGAGTGCTGCATTGGTCAACGAAGTAGATGATAAACCTTGTCTGCTCAATAAAAGTTAGAATAGGCAACAAAAATAGGCAAAATAGGCTGTATAAGGTAAAATAGCCACAATAACCAAAATATAGAAAAAATAGGCTTTAAGGCACGAAAAAAAACCTTCCATTACACGTAAACATATTACCTATGTAAAGAAAAACGAAATTGCCTGAAGTATATTAAAATTTAAATCTAGGCAATTGCCTAAAAATTCGGGCTTTAATAATAATACAAAAAAGTCCAAATGAACAACTCAAATTAGAATATTTTATATACTCAATTACCGAATAACAATTTTTCAACAATACATATGATTTTAATGAAAATGCTTTCGAAAGGCTTGCAGATGAAATAAAAAAATAGTATGTTATGCATCAAGGGAGGGAAACAAGCGATTATTCCCGCGTGTGAAGTTGGCAAACCGAGACGTAAGCGACGGCCGAAATCTCGAGCTGAAGTCGACTTCACACAAGGGATAATCGCGCCCTCCCGTGAAGCATATTATACTTTTCGTAACAAGTGCACAAAAATTACTGTCTTATCGGGACAAATGTCAAATATTGGTTGCGTAACTAGTTACCTAGGAAACGCCGCAAATAGCTAATAATCGTAGTCTCTAGGGAGAGAAACATACTACCTAGGGGAGAAAAGCAGCGTTTCTCTCTCTAAAATTAGGGAATAAGAACGTGTTTCTTGTGCATGTGTTACGAATAATATATTTCAGATCGTCAATTGTTTCAAACATAAAGTACTCCGTTTTATGCATTTACTTTACCATGAAATAAATAAATAAAATAAATATATCATCACGCCTTTTACCCATTACTGGGTGTGGCACTCTGCCTAAGCAGATCTCGGTAAGTGATATATTTTGTCGCGTGAAATGCGGTTACCAGCCGTCAAATCACGGCCCTCAAAGATATTAGTGGAGAGGGAGCCACAGGGGTAAATTTAAATTGGTGAAAATTGTTTGTCGGCTGTGGGGATCGAACCAGGGTTCTCAAGATCCACAGGCCGACTCGATACCACTGAGCCATCTACCCCATGAGTATTGTGTAATACTTGTTTCCAGGATGTGGTGCGACTGGAAACACAGTACTGGACGCTGGTGGATATCCCGAAGCAGGAGAAACAGGAGACAGTTCCTGCATTTGTCCTGCGTGCATGCGCCATCATGGAGAAGACCCAGAAGTCTGGTGAAGGTGTTAAGACATCCGCCAAGCTTGCCGAGGAAGCGCAAGATAAACGCGAAAGAACAGATCGGCTTGAAAGTAAGTTAGAATCATACATTACACAACATATAAATACATCTAATATATCTTTAAAAAGATACTGCTACATAGATAATATACAGTTTAACTTCTCGCAGTATTTATCGACTCAGTCTTCAATACAGTCGATTTGAATCATTGATCGTTGTTTGATAAATTCCTCGCTGGTGATTCAGTTTGTTCCTTACTGTGCGAACTCGAAGCAACAGAGACTTAAATATTTTAACAGCGGGCCCCGGAATCTTGCTATGCGTACTCACGGGACCTAAACTCACTTCGGAGTCGGCTCCGGCATCGACAACAACCTCGACTCCAACCGAGTAGAGTAATCTTATACAGGGTGTTTCACAACTTAGAGCTAAAAATTAAAGGGTATATTCTGTACGACGTGCTGATCATGAAACAAAAGAGATTTTTTTTTAAATTCGAAAAATTAAGGGTTGTTAACCTAAAACATTTTTTGTAGTACTGCACTGGATTCGCTTTCCTATTAAACACAAACAATGAAGTAGGTAACAACTACGAAAGAATAATTACACAATTCAATTATTAGCAGTTATTTATAATAGAATTTTATTTAATTAATAACTTTAACATAATCATCCACCCAGTGGCAGTGGCAACGAAAAATTTTGGACTGGGAAACATGGAAAATAGTTTTGCGATTTAAAAAAAAATCTCTTTTGTTTCATGATCAGCACGTCGTACAGAATATACCCTTTAATTTTTTGCTCTAAGTTGTGAAACATCCTGTATATGTATGTATATATATATATATAATCGTATTTTTATTATTACGCGGCTATAAACGCCTTAAGACGTATTTAAAATAAGTGATTTTGTTTGAACAACCATCATTTTAAAATTCGCTTCAAGTCTAAAAATAAATAAAATGGATGTTATTTAATGATGAATGTGTTTGCAGATATGACGATATCCCAGATCGAAGCTGAAAACACCCAGATGACGAACGACTTGTACCGCCTGCTGAAGAAGTACTCCGGGTTGAGAAACCTCATCAGGGAACTCAAGGTTAGTAAAACTCCTCTTTACCACTTCTTTCCATTCGTGTCGTTGCTGCATCTCATCCTTGTGTTTATTGTGTTACTCGTAAATCATGTCGGGACTATTGTTATCCAGTGTTCCCGCGGGATTGTTCTTAAATGTAACAAATATAAAGGGAAGCTTCTAAAGAGCCACGACGGGAATATTTTATGATTTAAAGGCGATAGAGAGAAGTAGAGATGCCGCGAGGTACAATAGGAAATGCATGCAAACAGCACTTGTCTTATTTTCTTGCTAGTTCCCGGGAGGTGTTTTCAATGAAGTTTTAGAACTGTTTATATGTTTAATAGTTCTTGTGTTTGTAAAATATTACCTAGAGTTAAACGCGTTACGAGTTTAGAAAATCAAGAAAGTTTATAATGTATTAATAGGATATATAGATGTCCCACGAATATTCTGCCATAGGCGAATAACGGCGAAATATATATATTTTTTTTTTCACTACTAGCCTAGCAACATGCCATTATTGACTTCGTTTTGAGTCGTGAAATTGTTTTTCTCTACCGCGTTCTTAACAACGGTCAATAATGGATTATTATTGACCTAGGTAAATAATGAGAACTGTCAGTTTTCAAAGAAATTCAAGCTTCTGAACTTATTTAACTCGTTAAATGGAAGGAAAATATTAATTCTGAATTTAAAATTGGCGCCTAATTTCAAGTTTGCAATCCCAGGCAAATGTCAGTTTGAATAGTAAGTATCTTTCAAACTGTCACATGTTACAAGTGAGTGTGCTTTACTGGTACATTGTGAAATATGTATTTATGTATTTATTTATTGTTATATTTATTGTTAAATTCTCGAAAAGGTAAATGTTTATTGTAATATTATTGAATAATCTTACATTGTACAGTTTTGTTCATTTTAGGGTTATAATTGCATTTTTATATAAAAAATGGAAAACATGACTAGTATTTATTGTTAAAGAACCCGTGTTTAATGAAATTTGAGTATTTCGTATATTTCATGAAGTTGCAGTAAGATTAACCACGGGCATATTAAGTTGCATTTGGAATTTCTGGCATCATTGGTTGAGGTTATGACGTTTTCGAGATAATATGTCACCCACATTTTCTGCCAAAATGGTAGCGAAAGTACTTCGCAATGAATAACCAATGTAAGTTTCTGAGTTATCTAAATTTAAAAATGTTGGAACTATATTTGGACATCTTGCTTATTGTATTATGTCGTATATTTTGTCTTGTAGGTTTGCCATGTCAGAAACTAATGAATACTTTTACCATGTCAGGAGTATATATAAATAAAATAAATATATCATCACGCCTTTTACCCATTACTGGGTGTGGCACTCTGCCTAAGCAGATCTCGGTAAGTGATATATTTTTTCGCGTGAAGTGCGGTTACCAGCCGTCAAATCACGGCCTCCAAAGATATTAGTGGAGGAGGAGCCACAGAGTGAATTTTGTCTCAAGTGGGGGATTACCAATCTTCTAAATATAAAAAACATTTGTATTTGCTCATATTATATTCCTTTAAATAATTTTTACAATCACATTAAATCACAGTAAATCGTCTTTGGAATCGCATTAAATCACATTAAATCATCTTTGGAATCAAATTAATTCACATTAAATCACATTGAATAGCATTAAAAATTTCCCCTAAGAACGCCAACACTTTTTAAATCATAAAGTTTCAATATCTAAACGGTTCTTTGATAGAATACAAAAATTATTGAATTAGAAGTTGCAAACGTCGGTAGTCACATACTTGACTAGGTCTTAAATAGAATACCTCTCCCATCTGCGGGTTGAAATAATATCCCCACAAAATATTGGTTTTGGCTATTTATTAGAATAATAAATTAAACAATAGTTCTTAATTATCTTAGAATTTTATGGGGTAGGTGGCTCAGTGGTATCGAGTCGACCTGTGGATCTTGAGAACCCTGGTTCGAACCCCACAGCCGACAAACAATTTTCACCAATTTAAAAAATCTACCCCTGTGGCTCCCTCTCTACTAATATCTTTGAGGGCCGTGATTTGACAGCTGGTAACCGCACTTCACGCGAAAAAATATATCACTTACCGAGATCTGCTTAGGCAGAGTGCCACACCCAGTAATGGGTAAAAGGCGTGATGATATATTTATTTTATTTTATTTTATTTTTAGATAATATTTTCTATTTAATTTGTTCAACAAATTGAGTTGTCGTAAATAATGACATCATTATTATGTATTAGGGCCAACATATAAAAAATGCTTAGGGGGGGGGGTCATGACCCCCATGACCCCCCGCTGGATCCGCCCCTGAATAGAGTGTAAACCACTGCTTGTTGTTACATAAGACACCCGTGTAGGTATAGGTTCAAATCAGAGATGTGCATCTACGTGTAATCTTTAATTGTCTACATCTACACGTAGACAATACGGCGACAATTCTAGCGACGTAGACAATGTAAACAATGTAGATAATGCATCTGACAGTTGTAAAATTCAACATAACCTAAATTTATTCCTTTGTAACTATTACATGTATTCGTATTCGTGAGCTCGGGTCATTATCAGTCTTTATATAATAAAACTAATAAAGCAACTGCTCGTACATTACTAGACGAATGTCTGTCTTGGGCCTTGGGCGAACTGTCATATTTTTAAAATTGATCAACGCGCCATCTCACCAGACGGAGTTGTCTTTGGCGCTATTTTTAACAGTAACCAGTTGACAAATTTTCAACGTTTTGCCCTGTACAACTAATTTTTTCATGTAATCCCTAGAATAAAAATAAAAATCTCTAACAACATTTAAAATTCCCTAGTCCTAGGGATAAAATTTCTAATCTGACTTAAGTGAACACAGGTGTTTTCATTGTCTACATAGTCTACATTGTTTACATGAAAAATGAAGACGTAAACTACATGATTGTTTACACGTAGAGAATGGCGTAGATTACTTGCAGTAAACTACACTCACATCCCTGGTTCAAATCTATCAACCGGCAAATGTGTATTCCATACCCTGTACTGTAATTGAGATTAAGTTCCTGTTGAACAAAATAACATAAAATAAAAATAACTGTTGTTGTGTTCAGAACGAGTACATGAACTCGAAGCTCTACCCAATGTTTCCACGGTACACCATGCTGAAGGACATGATCAAGGACATCATGCACGACCCCGACTACATGGAGGTGTGCCACGAGGTGGACGTGTAGCCCACGTTGTCCGCGGACCGCTCGCCGGCTCTGCAATCGCAGCACAGGTCTTCGCCTGCTCGCCAGAATAGTCGCCTGTAGTCTCACACAATCATGCGATGGTGGCCATTTTGTAATGTTGTCAAGTTGTCGCTGTTGCGGTGGCCAGTGATGCTGGGATTATATTGTTCATGTAAATGATAGAGGGTTTACTTTGTGTTTTCATTTTATTTCATTTTTTTTTATTACAGCTGTAGGAGATTATTTTCTGATCGTTTTTCGTGATTTACTACGTAAGTTAAATTTATTTATTTATTTAAGCATAATGTCCCATATCAAAATTAAATTGTCTTAAAACCTATTTTTAAAGTTCTCAAAAAGGGTCCAAAATTTATTTTACACACTCACCTTCTCAAAAACTTATCTAAAATTGATTTACATTTTTGTTGTTTTCTTTAAAAATCTTTCAAATTACTTTTAAAATATTCATGCTCTATAACATTGTCCCAAAATCTATTTTAATTATGTTCTCTTCTCAAAATAGTGAGCATTTTTTTCTTTTAGATTGTATTGTCTTGGTTCAGATATGAAAAATTGCATGTTTATATGGTCAACCAGAAAGAAAATAAGCTTAATAAACAGTGAACGTTATAAAACAATCTTTCCTAAAATTGTCTCAAAACCTATTTATAATCGTTATCTTCCCAAAAAAGTGTCCCAAACTCGTTATTAGACAGTCAACTTCCTATAAGATCTTCTTCTTTCAAAACTATAATATTGTTTTTATGATTTTAATTTTATTTTTTACTTTTTTGCAGCGATAATCTCGAAAGGCTTGTACGCTGAGTCTTATCATTTTACACCTATAACTGTAAGTCAAATTTATTATTTTATTTATTTATATTTGAGAATTACTTATTAGCATTTAATTAAAGAAATTATAGCAGTCAAATAATAATCAAAACATTGATATTTACTAAACCATTTTAATTGCACAGTCAGCTATTTTAATTACATGTCATATGTTTGAAGTTTTTATAATTACGTGCAGAAAAACACTTCTAATTATCTAAGAAACGAATTATAATTTAACTGTATTGTGTTTAAATTTTGTAATGATTTGTTTAGTTTGGGAGTAGATTACAAGCATCACTGGTATGATTTGATGAAACAGTCGTTGAGTAAAATGTAAAAAAGGAAAGGTCCAGTACTCTACGACGTAACGCAGTGAAAAACTCAACGCGTTGTGCTTGTTTAACTGTCCGTTAGTTAACGTAACGTTATAGTCAGTGTTAAACGAGTAGCACGCTCGTTATTTTATCTAAGAACTGTTGCTAATAAAATCACGTCGACTGAAACATTGTTGCCAAATTTTACGTACAAATTGTAAGGCCCTAGCACACTACATACACCTAACGTACATATCACAAATGGGAAACACACTTCAATATTTATTTACCCACAATTTCAAACACTTAAATAATCCAAAACTAAACTGATTTATCTGTTTATAGTACGTGCTATAAGAATCTTTCTATTTAGCACAGATTATATCTGAATGCGTCAATTTTGTGAAATCTAAATAATTGTTAGTAGAGATTACTAAAATATGTATGTATTTTAATAATTTTTGCTACAGAAATTAATAGTTTCATAAAAATATGTACGTGTATTTCTACACTGCCAAAATTCACATATTTATGTTTATTGGAAAGGGTCATACTATCATTGTACTAACTTTAATTCATTTATAATTAAGTAGAATCGCTCCCAACACAAAATAGTTCTACTATTATCCATTTAATATTAAATTATTCCACGCTGGTTTAAAACTTACTGTTTGATTTTAAAACAAGTACAATTAATATTTAAATAAACTATAGAAGGATTTAAAAAAAAAGTATTACGTGTAATACCCAATATTTTTAATTGTCATTTCTTTATTCGAAAATTAATGTCCTGAACATCAAAACATAAAAAATAAACTTAAATTAATAAGGAAAGATATTCTTTTTCTCACTTGAGTTCGAAGTTTGCCTCACAAACATACCGAGTAAGGCATTCGAATGAGATTGGAAACAACATTGTCCTCTCGTGTTGAATACATATTTTTTTCACGACATGCTTTAAAAATGATTTATTGAAACTTTAAAGACATTGAGGGAAAAAACAATAGGTACTATAAAGATAATATTTTATTTATTTCAATAAAAAAATTAAAGTATGAATTTTGAATAAAATATTAAAATTATTCGTAATTTTATAAGGTTTTCTTTGTAAAATAGTATTTATGTAATAATGCTAATTTTTTCATTCTACAGTTTTTCTACATTATTTTATGAGAAGAAAGTTGAATTTACTACATTATCGTGAAAAAATCATAATATAAATTACTGTTCAACAATATTTGATTCTCTTTATCTTTTATTTGAAATACTTTCTTTAAAATAATTTATAAATATATGATAATGAAAAATGAAATTAATCAACTATTGTTTAATTTCTTTTCATAATTGGTCATTTAGGAGATTAATTAACTTCATTTTCAAGTAATTAAATTATTTTACAAATAAATGCTTCGAATAAAATATACACAAAATTAAATATTTTGCCACTTTCTTTTACAATATTTTGCTCAAAAATAATTTTATTGTAGAAAGTAAAAATTAGGACTTGAACCTGGAGCCTTCGACCTTAGGTCAATGGCCTTTGACCGCAAGCTAAAAGATCCTATGATGGTATCCCAATTTTGTTCTATTTATAATAAAATTATAACTTAAATTTTTATAAATAATTTTGTAAAATAAAATAGTGTCGTTAAATTTATAGTTAAAATTTGAAAATTGAAACAGTAAGTTTTTAGCTGGCTACTAGCAAACGAGAACCGCTTTATAACTAAACATTTCTATAGCTTACAATACTTGAATTTTCCGGTTAGAACAGAACAAACGTCACGTCCATGGTCCTTGCAAAACGTAGACTAGTGCAATGCAAGATGGAATTAAACCTAAAACGACATGCTACGTATTTTTTGTCTGTAGAAGTGTTGTGTATCAAAATGTAGTTTGTTTAAAGTTTAAACAGTGAAAAATATAATATTTATTAGTGACTGTACCTATTACAGTAACAGAATTAATTATTAATATTAGTATTTCATTAAATGTATTAAAAATGTGAGTGGTAGTGATCAAGGGACCATGTGACTTTAGTTCTGTCAACTTCATTCAAAGGATGAGCCTAGTTTTTAATTTTTTTGGTTGGTTTATTGTTCACTAAAACATATACAATTTAATCTCGTTTCCCGTAAATATGCAGTATTTTGAGAGGCATAAAATGACAATTTTTATAAATATTAATGTTTTTAGTGACAGTGGGCATCTGCATTTTTATGTGGGACGAGATTTAATTAGTTAGGTACTAATTGCGTAGTAACCATTTAACCTAAAAGTGTCCCTAAGTCGTTACATATCGTTGTATCAACAAATGAACTTGAAAAATGAAACATGTTTCATTGCTTGTGCATATTCTGTGTGTGCAAACTGTCAACTGTAGCTGTAACTTTTGTGTGTGAGTGTATTCAGTTGATGTACATATACGTGTGTTTATAATCTGTTGAGTGTCTTATATCACATGTCAAAAAATGTCAGATGTAACATTGTGAGTGTTCATTGTATAGCAAACAATATTTTTTATTAGTAAAGGTATACAGTTTAGGGATTGCTGGTATAGGCCTTTTCTACTGTCAAATGTTTCTAGAACTTAGGGTTGAAAGTAGCTTATTGCAGACTGAGATTGGGGCGATACTTTAAACCAGAGGAATTTTTTTTCTACATTCTGCAATTGTTCAATTTCGTCACCAAATAACGTTCGAAAAGCTTACTTCTTTACTGATCATAAGTTATTTAGAAGAAAATCATACGACAATAGAAACATTGTATTAAGCATGGTTACCATGGTAATATAAAAAATTCTTGGAAATTTACATTATCTATGCGAATAATTAATAAGTGATATTTTTTTCGTGTCAAAAATGTCAGATATTTAGAAATTGTTTTTTGTTGTCAATTTTATTTACTTGATACAAATTGCCATGGATGTTATTCTATCAAAACTTGATTATTTTAAACAAAATATAAAACCTAAATTATTTTTATCTTTTGCGTTCGGTGTTGTTACAATTTTCTTACAGAATCTGCCCTCTAGCATTAATTCATATTCGGGAAATTTTTTATCCTGTATCCCAACAACGTATTAAAAAATATCCGGAAAGAAATAAATGCTTTTTTCTACTTCCGTTAGGAAATAGACGTTTTATTTCACTTATTTGAGTTAGGTAATGAAATGCATTATTTAACTAGTGAAATAATGAGGTAACATAGCAACAGATATCTTGGTAGACGAATTCTAATGTGTTATTCTTTTATTTTTTGAATTTATAACTGTCACAGAATCTGCCCTCGAGCATTAATTCATATTCGGGAAATTTTTTATCCTGTATCCCAACAACGTATTAAAAAATATCCGGAAAGAAATAAATGCTTTTTTCTACTTCCGTTAGGAAATAGATGTTTTATTTCACTTATTTGAGTTAGGTAATGAACTGGATTATTTAACTAGTGAAATAATGAGGTAACATATCAACAGATATCTTTGTAAACGAATTCTGGTGTGTTATTCTTTTATTTTTTGAATTTATAACTGTCATTAATATGTCAAAATTTCATAATTTCAAAAACGATCTTTCGTATTTATTAGAACGGAAGTAGGAAAAATATTGTATGAAACTAGTAAGGAAATAAGGTTATTACCTTACTTATGTGTTTACATAACTTGGCTACGCCTCAAATTTGCAAATTTCACATGCGTAAGGTAATAACCTTCATTTCCTTATTAGTTTCATAAATAGCTATAGGGAAAATATAAGAAGTGAAACAATAGAATATGTGATTGTTTAGAATTTATAGCTTTCTAAAATCATTTAGGAGATTTGGCAGTGGAAACTAAAGATTAGTTGATTTTACTAATACAAAAATATTTTTTGACTGGTCTATACAATTTATTGGTAAATATGTTATTTGTATAGCTACTATAGTCGACAAATTAAAAATGATTAAATTGAGGTTAACAACAATTACCTGCAAATTTATGTTTTGTTTCAAATTGATATTCAATTCAATTAGATTGGTAGAAAAAAATAAATAATTTATTTGGAATTAACTCGCTGTCGACTTAACTCAAAAGTAATTAAAAGTACGCTTTAGATTTTATAAATGTTACAAAATATGGAGTAGAGAAATATTTAAGGACTTACAATTATTGAAGAAACGAGCCTTGTCTATTATAATGTCCATAATTATATTTACTTATGGTTTAATGTAAGGATTATATTATAGTCTATTGTCTACGACTCATATCAAATGCTACCAACATAATAATCTGCGATTATTTCTAATCCTTCCACAGGAACGACATTCGTTGACATATTTTCTTTTATTTTAAACAGTTTTAAACGATCAGAAATGCTACATTTAAATGTTAAGTGACATTATTTTAACAATTGATGTACTAACAGCAATACACATTTATTATAGTTTACTATTTGTAGCATGCGTCTTCTAAAATAATTTAGGAATTTTGACAGTAGGATAGTATATTGCAATATAAGGGTTGAACACTTGTATTACATACTATTTATGTTTTGACAATTTTGAATTTTACACTACAAGAAATTATTTAATTTTTAGATCTATTTTTATTTTCCCAAATAATATCAAATGTTGTTGCATATCATTAGGGTTGTGCATTTGACCAGTCAAATATTTTTCGGTCAATTGACCGACTATTTGACCGGTCAATTGACCAGTCAAAGAAACATTTAATAAAAATCACAATTAAAATTGCAATTTATTTATATAGTACTGTTTACTACATCCAATATTACTGAAAATGAAAAACCAACAACAACTAATAAACAAAACCACATCAAATTCAAAATATAGGGGAAAATAAAGTAAAAGACGTAATGAAATGAAATAATATGTATTTATTTTATTTTTAAAGTAAGCAAATTCTCCAGAACCCAGAATACCAAACTAGATATATTCATGTAATAATAGTAAGTAGCTATTTCTATTGAACAACAGATGTCATGGCGGTTCCATTGATTATTTGACCGTATTATTTGGCCGTCAAATATTTTTGGTCAATTGAACACGGCACAACCCTACGTATCATTGTCCCAATATATTTTTTTGTATTTATGACAAACAATAATATCATTATATTGGGACTTGAGTGAAGAAAATAACCATTTTATGCACACAAATTTGTATGAAAAGTGAGTACTTTTGTCGTCGGAAAAATAATTAAGAAACTAGCAACCATTACATTTTCTTTACAATATCATTGTTAGATAATCCTAAATTATTGACGCAGATTTCATCAGAAAATTCGGTAGAAGATAGATTAAGATTGTAGAAAATATATCAACAAATGTCGATTCTTGTGGCCTATACCACCATAATTGTACATGTGTCATATTGGTTGTATACCATGGCAACGTCAACTGTTAGTCTAGTCTCTGTATCGTTGTTTGGTTGTGTTGTTAACATTAGACAGTCTAGTCTAGTCTAGCCTAGTCTAGTCTGGTGACAAACTAGTCAGCTGTTAGGTTTCCACAATGAAGAATATACCAATCAATATATCTGTCTGTGCTGTTCAATGTGTTAAATCAAAATAAGTGTAACTGTTTATGTTGGACTACAAAACTATGTACAGCTGAGATATTCAAAATGACCATATTACTGTAGACGATGTCACTAACACTCATCTACAATCTGTTACAAACAGATTTACAAGATACTACTGGTATTTTAAACTAGCCTGATTGTTTGACGACGTATATTTTCAGCAGACAAACGTAGTAGAAAATTTAGTTTATTTTGAAGCATATATCATTATAATTATTTAGATTTACACCAGAAATATGCGTTGTTAAAGATTCCGGATCTTTTAAAAACCAATTATAAAATGAAATCATATTTAACTACAATTTCTACAAATTTATTTCGATTCACCCAAAAATTGTACTCATAATTGTTAATTTACAAATTTGGCTAAAACATATTTAAAGAGGAGGCTAAACTTTACCACAACCCTGTTAGAAAGTTAAACTTTTTTCCTTAATTGAAAGAAGAAAGTGGCGCCTTTTATCCTTAGGTAAGAAAAGTAAAGCCATACTTAAGACAATTGGAAAACAAATGTTTTATTTGATATTAATGACATCCAAGTGGAATCTATGAAAAATGTAATAAACCTTAACCAAACGTCTCATTTATTTCTAAATATTTTACTTTCGGAAAGGGTAGTGCAAATAATGGTATCTATACCTTGAAAAAAGGGTAAATGAAACACCTACTTCAGGATAAAAGTTAGAATACTTTGTCCCAAATAAACGACTGTATCTTTTAACCAATCAACTGCACATTTAGACAATTCTACATAAATTGGCCATCGTTTTAGTAAAAAAGTAGAATGCCATATCAAAGGTAAAATTTGAAAGCTTTGGTCACAAAATTGTAGCATTTCTTTCATTCAAATTAAAGTAATTTTTAGAACCACGCGCTAATCAATTTTATACTCTTGATATATTCAAATATTTAATGAGTTTTCCTTTAATTTGAAAATATTTAATTGCTTTTTGTATCGCTAAAAGTTAAATTTTAAGTATGGTTTAAATGACTACAAGCAAAACGAATTTATATGTCATATGGAATCATTGGCATTGCTGTCAAACATTCGATTTTCATGTATTTATTTAAACCAAGATACGAATAGAACTTTTAACGGTTCAGTCGGCCATAAAAGTTGGTAATAATATTGTAAATATGGTTGAAACAGATTGTACCAGGACGTACCTGTTGGCATTTATTAAATATTAATAAATCTATTACATACATGACTGTTTAGCATGCAACAGTATTAATGTGCTTTGCTTGCAACTGTTTCGTGCAATTAGTAAAAGACTGTTTTGTCTCAGATTTCCCACGATCATTCATTGTTTATTCTTACTTTTCACACGACCTATACCTAAATAATCATGCGTAAGTGTATCATCTATATTCAGACATAATGAACTTGTTTAAGTTTAATAAGTATTATTTCATTAAAATAAACACAGAAAAACTGTTGATGAATTCAAATTGTATTTATACGCACCTTCAATAAATTTGCATCAGTTCATTTTATAAGTAGACAATTTCCTGATAAACGTTTTTCTAATATAATTTAAAGATGAAAAGTACAGGATCTTTTAAAAATCCTGAATGATTGTTAGTATTTCAATGAAATATCGAAATTATAACAACAAATATATCAAAAAAACATAACAAATATCAAAATAAGTGATAGGAACATAAAATATAACATTTGTAAATTTTATCGATACATTTATTTTGCGATATATATTATAAACTACGCTAATTACCTTCGCTGACTATTTTGCTAATTATGAGACAAACTAATCTTTATTAATTATAATAAAGATATTTGTGGGAACAATAAAATCCGAATAAACAACTGTAGTAAACATGCAGATATAAACTCTATTATATTTATTTAAGAAGGCATATTATATTACATTTTGTCCATTGTACTAAAACAATGTTCGAAATTAAATATTGTTGTATAAACCATTAAATATACAGCTTTGTTAAAATAACTTGTTTTATATTTCTTCTGTAGTATTTGAAATGCAATCGGATCCAATATGATTTTTATTGATAAAAGTATTCCTCTCTTGAATGTCTTATAATATAAACGAACGATTCAGGTGTGCAAATCCATCCAATTTTAACTACAAAAATATGCAAGAACTAGAGATGGGCGAATATCATTCGCGAATAGTCGAATGCCGCGAATATTGACATTATTCCATATTCGAGATCTTCGAATATTAACGTCAGTATAGCGAACATTCGAATACCTCGAATATCGCGCCATATGTTTACCTCACTTTTTGACTATGTTTTTCTTTATCATTTGTACATAAACTTAAAGCTATTACAATACTTTGAAGTTATTAATAACAAAGATATTTTGTTTCAAAACCATGAAGACGTACCATATTTCAAATTTGTTTTTCGCCAACATCAGCCCGTACGTTTCACCTTAAATTTGAAGTTTTCGTCTTACTTTTTTGTTTGTACTTTTTGTTTTAATTTAATTTTATCTTAACAATTTCATTCAAATAATGAAAACGACATAATTAAATAATTATTAATAATAAATAAATTAACTTTTAGGTGAATTCGAATATTCGAGTACCTCGAATATTCGAGATCTGATTTATATTCGTATTCGATATTCGAATTCGAGAAATTTTATATTCGCCCATCTCTACAATAAATATATTTTTTTAACTCATTGAGTGTTGTCTATATTTTTATATCAGTTATCTTTGTTTTGTTTTCCACTATTTAAAAAAAAAAATTCCAAGTGTCTTGTAAGTTATTACTGACCACAATGTTTTTTTCGTTTTTTGTATGATCAGTGAAATAACAAAATTAAAATTGAGACATTTACAAATTTCTTTTACATTTTACTAGCTTTTGTAATTGGGATTAAGTTCCTGTTATGTAGAGTGGCAAATATAGTCACACCGAATTTGGCCAATGTCCGAAAAATATATTTTAATACTCGTTTAGACTGAAACTATATTAGGCATACTAACAGTGGATCAGGCATAGTTTGTACTGAGTTTTTTTAGTATAAGATTAATAGTGGATAATGTTACGGTATTCGAATCCGAAGTTTTCGAGTTCGAATCCCAATCAAGCTAAAAATATATAAACTACCACATTGTGGCTCCGTGAGTCCGAATCCTGTACTGTAACTGGGATTAAGTTTATGTTGCATAGATTAGAGTAAATAAATAAAACGGATTATGGAACATGATTTCCGGTCAATGTCCGAAATCGGCGTTTGAGCCTAACATATATAATAGTCATTTAAATAAAAAACAACAAAGACAAAATTAATTGTCTTTGAATGCTTACTTGGTGAAACTAAGTTTAATAATAAAATATCAAACTAAACACTTGTCTAAGTCTCACAAAATTCAGCCTCCAAGTCAACTTATGAGGTCCTTGTCAGAGGCTGGCCAGCACAGTTAGTTACCATAGTTTGATATTTTATTATACAGGGTGTTTCACAACTTAGAGCAAAAACTTAAAGGGTATATTCTGTACGACGTGCTGATCATGAAACAAAAAGAATTTTTTTTTAAATTCGAAAAATTAAGGGTTGTTAACCTAAAACATTTTTTGTAATACTGCACTGGATTCGCTTTCCTATTAAACACAAACAATGAAGTAGGTATCAACTACGAAAGAATAATTACACAATTCAATTATTAGCAGTTATTTATAATAGAATTTTATTTAATTAATAACTTTAACATAATCATCCACCCAGTGGCAGTGGCAACGAAAAATTTTGGACTGGGAAACATGGAAAATAGTTTTGCGATTTAAAAAAACATTCTTTTTGTTTCATGATCAGCACGTCGTACAGAATATACCCTTTAATTTTTTGCTCTAAGTTGTGAAACACCCTGTATATAATGGTTCTTGTATATTTTAATAATTGAAGATGAATGGATTGGCACTTTGAAGGGTCCTTTTTTAACATTCGTCACAGAAATCCTGAAGCCTAGTTTTCTCAACTAAAATATCTTAAATAAAATAAATAAATAAATATATCATCACGCCTTTTACCCATTACTGGGTGTGGCACTCTGCCTAAGCAGATCTCGGTAAGTTATATATTTTTTCGCGTGTAGTGCGGTTACCAGACGTCAAATCACGGCCTCCAAAGATATTAGTGGAGAAGGAGCCACAGGGGTAGATTTTTTAAATTGGTGAAAATGTTTGTCGGTTGTGGGGATCGAACCAGGCTTCTCAAGATCCACAAGCCGACTCGATACCTCTGAGCCACCTACCCCATAATATAATATAAAATATCTTCTGCAGGTAAATAAGTTTTCTTGTTTTCCAGTACCGAAAATAGTCCCAACGCGGCGCTGACTTAATACCGACGAACCAGAGCTTTAACAATGCGCATGTGTTAAGTTCAGAAGTTTGTCGCGGGAAACCGGCTCTCGCGATCATCAACACTTGCAGTCCAGCTCTTGAAGCGAGAGCTTGTGCGGTCGGTGCGGCAATCTTCAAACCATGTGATTTCAAGTGTAGTGTCAATTGTGTCAGTGTTGTGAAAATGTAGTGTCGAATCTTACTTCAAAATGCCGTTTGTTCAGCGAGTAGTTGAACCCAGGTATCTCAGCCGGACGAGTTTGCATAATGAAAACAACGAGCCAATTGTGTTAGATAGTGAATTAGAAGCAGTGACTAACAACACCTTAAGTAATGCGCTAAGACAATTAGCGTCGTTAGTTTTGGTAGCCAATGATATTTTCACCGAACTTACTAAGGAACTTCATAAGGTTTCGGGAAGATCGACGAAGTTGAAGTTGAAGATTGGATTAGTGGATGACAAACTAAGAGGATATGATCCAAAGAAGGTTCCTGTTCGTAAGTACCTTTTATTTATTACTAATTTGCAAAGCTTTCGTGATAAGCGCTCTGTATTTAATGATATTTCTATACATATGGCAAGGCTTTTCGCTACATAAAATATTGGTATATGTATTTGATTAGAATCGTGATATTTTGTCACTGTCGCCAGTAATATGACAGGTAACTAGTCTAACGGTTTAAACTTGTAAGACTTTACTTTTTCTTTAGACTGTACCTCAAAAATGCGGCTTTACTACGCCCTTGTCTAGGTAAGGTTTCTTCGCTCGCTTACCTGTCTGTAAAGGTAAACTTATATTTAAAAAAAAAATCATTACATACATTATTCTACCTTTCTTGTTCTCAAAAGTAATACAAAACTTAATTCTTCGCAGTTTTTATTTTGTTGGCGATCTTGTCAATTTCTTCTGAAAGTTCCTTATAGTTTTATAAAAAGTTAGGATTATTATTGGCAGTTGGTCTTACAAGGCCATTTCACAATATGTAATTTTCCTGAAAGATAATCTATCTACCCATATGTTGGGTGTTTATCACGATAATGTTAATACCTGCGCTGTGTGTGCCGCTCTGTTGATTTTGCGTGATAATAGTCGCGGTCACTTGTTCTATAAAAGTGCCGCACACTTTTTTAATTTTGTTTGTTTTTGAATTGATAGCACATTGATTTTGCAAAAATAATTTCCTCCATTACAACTTTTTAATGGTAATTTTTATTTAAAATTAAGTACTTCTAGTTAAGATAGCCAAAATCAATTTATATAGCTATAAAATAACAATGCAATTAATTCGAACAAATCATGAAATTCATTTAGGAACTAGATAGATTTTTATTGCTAATTGAATTGATTATAAATGAAAAGCATACTGTTTACATTCATTTGTGTTTTATATTGTTTCAAATCCTTACAAAATTATTAGGGCACAATATTGCGCGTAGTTTTTACTCAGTCGTGCAGCTAATCTCAAACACAACTAGTATTTAAATATCTAAACAATATGATAAATATTAGATTAGAGTTTATGTACCACATATTAGTTTCTTTAAAAAATACCTACAAGCAATCGTAGTTCTTTCGCGTTTATCAAACTGGAATTCCAGCGTTCAAATTTCGCTGACTTCAACTTACGAGTATATCCAATACGATTGTGTCCTACTGTAATTGAAATGAAATTTCTGTTGTGCACAGGGGCAAATATAGTTATTTAAATATTAAAGGCACAAAGTCGAAATCACCAATACATCCAATACCAATTAAAAACTAAAGCTGGATTTATAATAAAGTAATGTAAAAACTCGAATGATATCGGTAAAGTAAGCAGCAAGGTAATAGTCACAAAGCAAGAGTAATTTGCGTTACTACATCTTGCCAATCAGAAATCAACATTTTTGTGTAACCCGAGAGATGGTCATCTGATATTCTTGTTTATTTTGACGTTACATAAAAATGGATCGCAAAGTTATTCACAATTAGTAGAAATTCATAAATTACAAAAACCCAATAAAAATTATCAAATGTTATTCAATACTTGACAGATTAGTGCCGAAGATTAAGCAAGAAAGATAATAAGAGATGCTGAAATTCTATCATATCATCTGATTGGTTAATGGTAATAACTAAAGCCCGGATATTTAGGCTCTTAAAAACACCCAAATAAGCAGGCATATAAGCCGGTAATTACTCTAAAATAGGCGGGATTTTAGGCAGTCTAAATGTAAATAATTTGTTTTAAAAAAAATAAACTATTCCTTTTTCTAATATTGGTACTCGTAATCTACTCTTCGTTAGAAAAAAGAATCATTTTAAACAAAAATTAATGCAATCTGAAAAATAATACTGTAGGGTTCTCATTTTATTAACTATTATGCAAATTCAAATTATGTAGTATACTTTAATGCACAAAATATTACGAGCAATTGCTCTATGAAATTTTCGGAAAGGGACTGTCTTCGGTCTATCAGAACTTGCTTGTAAGTTGAAAACTTCGTTCGACATCACAAAATGTGTCAGGGGCATTCTTATATTTAGCCATATCGTCTAAAGTTACCTCAGCTCCATTGATTAATGGCAAAGACAATTCAATTCCCACGTAAAATTTTGACTAAAAAACGTTTTTTCTTTCGGCATTTTAAATTCACACACAAAAACTTGATTAAGTAATATTATAGGTTAGGTTGAAACACTTTGTCGAGTGCTGAATTAGTCAACGAAGTAAATGATAAACCTTGTCTGCTCAATAAAAGTTAGAATAGGCAACAAAAATAGGCAAAATAGGCTGTATAAGATAAAATAGGCATAATAGCCAAAATATAGAAAACATAGGCTCTAAGGCACGAAAAAAAAACCTTCCATTACACGTAAACATGTTACTTATGTATAGAAAAACAAAATTGCCTGAAGTATATTAAAATTTGAATCTAGGCAATTGCCTAACAATCCGGGCTTTAGTAATAACTTGTGGGTTCAGTATAAATTACCCAATTCACTTGTATTACTTTTTACTGCAACTGCATTACCTCTTATACTACTTAATTATAAATCTAGCTATATTATATATTTGGTTATTACATTTTTTGCATGATCATCACAATAACAAAATTGGAATTTAGATATATTTAATAACCATTTCAAATTTTTTTGTTTAGGTATTATGGTGCCACGGAGGAATGTTTAATTTTTATATACTCAACGCTTGCCGATTGGTAAATAATTACTTACCGATCAGTAATTTGTAAACATGCCTTGGAAATCCTATCGTTAAACATTTTAAAAACTCAATCGTGCAACAAATGGGGTAGCACGAACGTTTATTAATCTGCATATAAAGTTTTAATCTACGATATGCATAATCTTAGTATGTAAATTGATCACGAACCAAGTTCCATCATTCACCAAAATTTATATCAACTTTCTATAAATGCTTCTCTAGTTCTAAGCAACTACAACCGACAATGGGACAATCCTTTCTATAATATTTCTTGTTCTGGTTTTATCATTGCTTATAAAACTCTCGTAAAAATAAAGAACCATTGTAACAAGATTCACAGTTGGTCATATTCACATCCGGTGTGTAATCAACATAATTAAGAGATTGTCTGTCTCTCTCTAAGTAGGATTGTAGATTAAATTCATATGTAGTCCAGACAATTTGACCCAAATATGTTTCACCTCTAGCGATGAGATAATTTCAACAGTTTTAGTGATAATTTGACTAACGGGAATTACTAGCTTACACTATTTTTCATGCGTGAGTAATATTTTTATTGATACATTCAATTGTTTTAAACAAAAATGGTAGAAAATTTACTCTTAATTTTCTTCCCTCAATAATTGAAAGATAAATAAATATATCATCACGCCTTTTACCCATTACTGGGTGTGGCACTCTGCCTAAGCAGATCTTGGTGATATATTTTTTCGCGTGAAGTGCGGTTACCAGCTGTCAAAGATATTAGTGAAGAGGGAGCCAACAAATTAAATAGAAAATATTATTAAAAGATAATTAAGAACTATTGTTTGATTTATTATTCTAATATATAGCTAAAAACCAATATTTGTGGGGATATTATTTCGACCCGCAAATGGGATAGGTATTCTATTTAAGACCTAGTCAAGTATGTGACTACCGGCATTTGCACTTAGAAAATCAACTTCTAATTCAATATTTTTGTATTCTATCGAAGAACCGTTTAGATATTGAAACTTTATGATTTAAAAAGTGTTGGTGTTCTTAGTGGAAATTTTTGAGGTGAAAAAAAAAATTGTTATCTAAGTATATTCTAAAGATGATTTAATGTGAATTAATGTGATTCCAAAGATGATTTAATGTGATTTAATGCGATTCCAAAGACGATTTAATGTGATTTAATGCGATTGTAAAAATTATTTAAAGCAGGAATATAATATGAGCAAATACAAATATTTTTTATATTTAGAAGATGGGCCATAACCCCCTCTCCCCCCTGAGACAAAATTCACTCCATGACCCCCCCCCCTAATTCGAAGTCTGGATCCGCCCCTGGCTCGGGAAATGTAACGAAATTTTCAAGAAATAATTATTACTTTCTTCCCTTGATATACAAATACCTATTTTCATATCTTTTATTTGAAGAACAAATAATTTTCACTTACAATCTACCTACAGCATTGCTTCTTTCCGGTGCATTCCAGCAACATATTAATCAGTACGAATGGAACACGAGTGCAGATACCGTTGCTGGAATGTACGATTAAATATTTCCTGGATATGAATTAATGCTCGAGGACAGAATCGGTAAAAAAATATGTTTATTAGATTATTGTTTCTAACAAGAAATTCGTTAGGTATCGCTGTAGCGTTGAAAATGATTTCTGATAAGCGCACAAAAGAGTTTATTGTTCTCTTGTTTATTTTCATAATAAAACAACAAAAATAGTTATCAGAAATATCCGTATTATATTCTAATCTTTAAAAGGTAAACATAACTTTTCTATAAGTACCTATAACCTATTTTATGGTGTTTTGACTTTAATTATTTATGGGCTCTGGTTTAATTGTTTCTCATAGGCTTTGTATTGGCTATAAAATACTGTTATTGTTATTAACAGATAATTCGACCAATACGTAAGTACCTGTTAGTTTCATCCATTGGCACTTCGTCCAGAAGTTTACTCCCAGAAATAAATCGCATTTTCTTCAACTTCTATATAAATATATCATCACGCCTTTTATCCATTACTGGGTGTAGCACTCTGCTGTAAGCATATCTCGGTAAGTGATATATTTCTTCGTATGAAGTGCGGTTTCCAGACGTCAAATCACGGTCCCCAAAGATGTTAGTGGAGAAGGAGCCACAGGAGTAGATTTAATTTGGTGAAAAAAAATTGGGATCAAACCAGGGTTCTTCAGATCCACAGACCGACTCGATACCACTGAGCTACCTACTCCATCAACTTATATCTAATAACTAGTACTCTTTTTAAGTGATTTGATTAGTATTAAATTCTTTTTATTCACTAACTTTTCGGCCAGACGTAAATCATATTTTCTTCAATTTACATCTAAAAACTAATACTTTTTTTGAGTGGTTCAGATTGCTTTATAAGCTATAGTAATTGGAAATAACTTGCTGTTGTGGAGCAAATAAATAAACACGAAACTTAATAAAAATGTGATGTATGATAGTATCGCAAATTCTCTTAGATTTAAAGTAAAAATAAGATTGAATATGGCATGAATAATTTCGCAATTTGTTATGATTATGAAACAAACATTTGCAAAACCACAAACGTAAACACAAATGAGTAAGTTTCAGTTTGCAGAATAATATCTCTCGCGCGTTCTAAGAAATAACGATACAACAAGGTCGTAACTACAATATTTTTCGGGCGAAAAAATGTGTAAAAGTGCCGTAGCCTTGGGCTACAATCTTGTGAATGACTGTAAGGAATTCGCAGGTAAAATAAGAACTGGTTTTTTTAGTCCCGAATTTTTTTCTTAAACTTCTCAAATTGCAACAATAAAATAAATAAAAATAAATATATCATCAAACCTTTTACCTATCCTTTCTATAATATCTCTGCCTAAACAGATCATGGTAAATGATATATTTTTTCACGTGAAGTGCGGTTACCAGCCGTCAAATCACGGCTTGTCCCCAAATATATTAGTGGAGGGGGAGCCACAGGGGTAGATTTAATTGTTTGTCGGCTGTGGGGATCGAACCAGGGTTTTTAAGATCCACAGGCCGACTCGATACCACTGAGCCACCTACCCCATAATGATAGGTATGCAAATCATTTTAGAAATTAACAACTGGAATTCGAATCACTCTATCGCTCAAACGCAATTGAAGTTGTTGCATTAATTAACCCGAAATTCCGTAATTAATTTCTGAACAATCTGTTGTTTTAGTGTAACATTGTATCATTAGCATTATATGCAAAATGCCGTATCAAGAAGTCGTGAGATTATTTCTCTGGATACTATAATATTTCACTTTCTCGTCTGCGGCTTCCTGACCTCGTTATCTCGTTTATAACGACTTGTTAAATCACCGCTCAGCGCAGCACAACACATGACTTATCGAAGAATTTGCGATCTATTTTCACACTGCTTTACTATCAATAAACTACATTTATTAATAGCGTTATCGACAAGTAAATAAAAATATTATTTATAGTCGCATATGGTTGCCGGTAATTTTGGAAGTTGTTACTCGTTAACAGCGTGCTTGCTTCACAAGGACTATAACCTATAATGGCCCAGAAATGGGTTTTTGTTCATTTATTTGTTACTGTGCACAACAGGACCTTACAGTATTTTATATTGGTATCAGTAAGTTGCCACTCAGTATGATTGAATTTCCTGTTACGCAACCTAGAATTTTTACTTCCTTGTACGAAGTAAAGGAAGTATTGTAATCGCGAAAATTTTCGGCCCTCCCTGAGTCCATTTTGACTAATTTCGTCGTGACGTCTGTACGTACGTATGTATCTCGCATAACTCAAAAACGGCAAGCCGTAGGAAATTGAAATTTTATATTTAGGACTGTTATAACATCTAGTTGTGCACCTCCTTTTTTGGTCATTATATAACTTCCGGAAGTGGTACTTTACTTGAAGCCTATAATAGATTTTCATGAAAAACTATATTCAAATATAATTTAAAACTTTCCAAATTTGGTATATAAGACTACTATTTCAATGGCAATAACGTAATAGATTTTGGTTAAAATACACTAACCGGAAGTGACACATTACATGAAGCTGCTAACAGTTTTCCTTGACAAAAATGGTATTATTTTAATTTTAGAAATAAATGCTGCAAATAAAAGTTTTAGAGAATTAAATTCTGCGTCTAGCACATTAAGAATTTTTAAATTAGCTTTTTGCATAAACGAGATTTCTAAATTTAAATATTATATATTTTTTGATTTAAAAAAAAATTAAGTTTGCTATGGATTAGAACAAAAAATAAAAGATTTAATGTGAAATATGTGCAATTAAAAAAATATCTATAGTTTAATACGGGTACAAGGAAGTCATGTGTTGTCCACATCAGATATTTTACTTTATGTATTTCATCCAAATTTAATTTCGCGTAATTTATCTCAAGGTTTACTTAGTAGCATATAATATATGCAATAAGCTATTACAATTAATTATGTAATACCCGTTTATAGTTATTCAATAATCACTGCAATTATACACCTTTGCAAAAAGGTTCCCTAGTCTAATGCTAGTGTATCGTAACTGTGCCTATATCTATAGACTGGAGGCCGACAATTATCGACAAAATGTCAAGTTATCCATGTAATGATTTGTGTAAACGCGCCATATACGATGCACGATGCACGTTGTTTGTGTATATGGTTCACTATGCACCACCGAGGGGTGACAGCTCATTTCAACCCTTGTCAAAATAACTACTACACTTGAAATTGCCATACAGAAATCTCGGAAAAACATATTTTTTAACTATTTGACATTGCTGGTAGAGAGAAAAATTTCTTCGTATGAATTGAGACAAGAAAGTGATACTTTTCATCTCTAGGGTAGGAAAGTAAATTTCTTAAGGTTATGAGTTTAGTTTTTGCACATCTTCGTATCTCGTTAAATTTTTGAAATATAATCTCGGGACAGTGAAAAATCTAAAATGAGTCAAATTTTGAAAAAAAAATCTGTATCTTAAAAATTAAACAAGATATGAAGATGCGGTCAACGGCATTGAATTCCCTGTATTGGAGTTGACTCATTAGCAAGTTTTTAGTAAATTTTAATCATTAATATATTTTTTTAATTTCTTAAGGGGTACCCCTTGGGTTTTTTCAGATTTTAGGTCAATTTTCTCTAAAATTATTAATTGTTCGAATATTGTAACGAAAATTTACATACATATGTATTTTGGCTCACTGAATCCATTGGTACAATTTTCAAGTGCATATGTTTTTTAGTTTTTGAGATAATGTTAAAAAAACTATTTTTTGAGAAAAATTTTGCGGAAATTTGAACAAATTTAAAATGGCTAAAAATTTGTTTATAAATTTATTGAAGCACTAGAAAGTTTATGCCGTTGAGCGCATTTTCATATCTCGTTTATTTTTTGAGATATTACCTCAAAAAACTGCAAAATTTAACTTTTGAATGCACGACCGTTTGCTTGTTCAACTATTTTTTTTATTATAGTGTATGTCATACTGCTTGTCACTATACCTTTTTCATTCCGCAACGACATCTTCCTTTGTTACTGTAATTGCCAATCATTGAGAACAAGAACATAACAACAAAATTTACATCCCTTAATTTATTTAATTTTTCAGACCATCTGTGCTCCCTTCACTAGCTTTTAAAATATTTAAAACACCCCTAAAATAATTTAATAAATATTCATATCCTTATTTATCCACACCACAAATATTTCACTAAATCCCTTTTTACAAACTACCCTATTTGTATTTCTCGAATCTTCCAATCTCCGAATAAAAACCCAGGGTCAGCTATACCCTCCGTGCACTTCTGCACATTACAAAGTTTTTTCCGGTGGTAATAAATGTCCGTCGGTTGGTAGTTCCGGTGCGTTGCATCCTCTGCACCCTCCTTGCACCCTCGTGTGTGCGGTGAAGATTAGTAGCATCTGTAGCCCGGTAAACGAACAGAGTGATACGATTACGAATGCAGTACACATGCGTCTGCATGCGTGAGATTCACGTGATCTCGTGCTAGATTTCGACACCAGATGGTGCTACGAACGCGAAGAACTTTTTGTAGAATGACATTGCATGGAATGGTGATAAGTATCTACCTTGTTGTTTGTCTATTTTTAAACATACCATTAACTTGGAACGTCAAGACTAAATGATTTTTATAATTCTAAACTTTCTGAGAAAAGATTATTTATTCTTTTGTTAAGTCTACATGAAGACATATTTAATGTGTATCAAATACATTCAATTTGAAAGGGCTTTTATAGAGTACCTTTGAAGTTCGAACATTCGTAAGACCTACACAGGTATAGGGAAATTTATGACCCTTTTCAATCCAAGTTATTTGTAACCCAATCGTTGCTATAGCTACGACAAATAAACTCCATAGATTCTGAATACTACCACAATTAAAAACTGATAAAAGATGCAATTTATTTATTTATTACACTGCATAATATTATTGCAATTACAAGAGCTGTCAGACAGCGCTGTGCTACCTGGAAGCAGGGGCGGATCCAGACTTCGAATTAGGAGGGGTCATGGAGTGAATTTTGTCTCGGGGGTAGGGGGAATTGCCCATCTTCTAAATATAAACACGGTTCTTCGATAGAATACAAAAATTCTTGAATTAGAAGTTGATTTTCTAAGTGCAAATGTCGGTAGTCACATACTTGACTAGGTCTTATATAGAATACCTCTCCCATCTGCGGGTCGAAATAATATCCCAACTAAATATTGGTTGTTGGCTATTTATTAGAATAATAAATCAAACAATAGTTCTTAATTATCTTAGAATTTTAAGTTCTTAGATAATATTTTCCTATTTAATTTGTTTAACAAATTAATTTATCGTAAATAATGGCATCATTATTATGTATTAGGGCCAACATTAAAAAAAAAGTCTATGCTTAGTGGGGGTCATGACCCCCATGACCTCCTCTCTGGATCCGCCACTGCCTGGAAGAGCATTGGGTGCACCAATTACTTAAACCTGCATATAAAACATCACGCTTTATTCCATCATATTTGGTAACACGAACCTCTGAAACATGCACTGAACTCAACAAATTTATCTTTATAAAACATTCATAATTCCTTTTATACAAACTCATATATTCCTCAAACTTGGAGCCTTTTGTACACGTAATAAACCTTTAATCATAATTCATACATTGTAATTAACAAAAATATATTCTTTACACAAATTTCTTTGGTAAACAATTTTCACCAATTTAAATCTACTCCTGTGGCTCCCTCAGCACTAACAGCTTTGGGGGCCGTGATTTGACGGCTGGTAACCGCACTTCACGCGAAGAAATGTATCAGTTACCGAGATCTACTTCGGCAGAGTGCCACACCCAGTAATGGGTAAAAGGCGTGATGATATATTATTATTATTATTATTAAATTCCTTTGGTTCAATTCGTGTGCGATAGGGCTCGTATAATGTGTTACAAATTACTCGAAGCAAACATATTTCGTGCCACTGGACTGATAGATTACAGTCATAAAAAAGTAAACATTAAATATTGAAAGAACTATTATACAATTAAATAAAATAAATCAGTCCAGTGGCACGAAAGATCTTCACTTCATGTAATGTGTAATTATTTTTGCGAATTTTGGAAACATTATTTTTAGGTTATAATCAGTACATCAAATAATATATATCCTTAAATTTTGCAATATATTTTAAATGTCCTGTATATGTGATTCTAAGTAAAGGTTTATTAAAAATAAATTTTTATATTTTGCAATAACAATAAATTAACACAGATTTATAATAAAATACTAAATGTTCACTAGAGTTCAAGAAGAGTATAAACACCTTATATATGTATTAATATTCTTAGAAGTCAATTGTTATTTTCACACGTCATAAAAAATTCTTACAAATTTACAGACGTTATGAATTTCGTTGAGACCAAAAATTAAATATTTACATTTTTACACAAACATTTTTTTTTCTTAATAGAGGTAAAAATACTTCTTTTGGCAAAAAAGGACTACAGAAGATATTTTTTATATGAAAAACTTTCTTTGTAAGTATTAAATAATGACTATGGAATGAAAAACAATAAAATTTTATTAGATACGTGGCAAGTAGTCATGAACATTAATTACTATTTTAAATAATTATTTCCCAGAAATGGATATAAATAACAATTAAATACGATTTTCCGGTCTGTATCCCCAAAGTGAAAGTAGCACGTCAAACGGAATCTCGTAATATAATTCTATTATGCTCGTAATAAATTTTATAAACTACTTATCTAATTAATTAATTAATTATAATTGAAACTGCAATACTATTACCGTATTACCGAGATTTCTAATTAACTGTATTAAACAAAAATTAATGATTACATAAATAAATGAATGGGTTACAAATTACAAATAATAACGATATTTTAATGAAAGTATTCATACTTGAATATCAGTGAAGATACTATAATACACGCGATCACTATATGTGTACATTCCATGTGACTTCCGATCAGCTGCCAGGGACAATACCGACCTTCCCTTCTCCCCTTCACTTCTCCTACTTCCTGAGGAGACGTACCCTACCTCTACTCACGCATATACACACGCACATCAACCAAGGGAAGCCCAAACCGTCACCCAGCGACGGTTATAATCCAACCCTAACTGGGCACTTCCCAATTCACCACTTCTTCATTTGGATACTTGTATCTAGATACCGAACTTCACTCGGGAAATAGCAGAGGAACCAACAAATAGATAAACAACTTTTAATAAAATATAAACTAGATGGCATTGCCTGTATGATAGAACTTCTCATGTCATCTTATCATTTGTTAGAGATCTTATTCTCTGCTGGCACAGTCCTTCGTCAACAGCTTCTTCACGTGAACTTTGTTCTAGGTGAAGAAGTAGGTTATACCATACTGATGAGTTCTAATAAGAGCAGTTACTAACTCTGCTGGCCAGCCTCTGACGATGCCCTCATAAGGTGATTTGGAGGCAGAATTTTGTGAGACTTAGCCAAGTGTTTATTTTATATTTTTTATTAAACCTAGTTTCACCAAGTGTATGGATGACAATTAATTTTGTCTTTGTTGTTAGCTAAACAACTTTTATCCCCAATTTTCTTTCAAATTTTCGATCTTATTACAAAAACTGTTTATTTTGATTAATCCATTTCTTAGGTCAAATTGCGTAAAGTATTCAGAATTGCTTCTTTAAAAATGACTTTCTAGATAAATTTGTCGGAGGAAGGCACCCCAGCATTAGAATATTAGATATTTCATCAAAATCGTTAGAGTCAATTCCGATAGACACATAGATAGATAAACAGCCAGATAAGAATTGCTCTTATTAGAGTATATGGGGTAGGTGGCTCAGTGGTATCGAGTCTGCCTGTGGATCTTGAGAACTCTGGTTCGATCCCCACAGCTGACAAACAATTTTCACCAATTTAAATCTACTCCTGTGGCTCCTCCTCCACTAATATCTTTGAGGACCCTGACGGCTGGTAACCGCACTTCATGCGAAGAAGTATATCACTTACCGAAATCTGTTTCGGCATAGTGCCACACCCAGTAATGAGTAAAAGGCGTGATGATATATTTATTTATTTTATTTAGGATTAAATAAAATATGAAATGATCGATTTATTTGCACGTTTGCCAGTTTTTAAACCTCTTTACCATTATCAACCGTGATCTACCTACGCTGCTAAGCAACCAGGCGTCACGGCCAATCAAAACAAGTTCACAACACCTTGACTACCATTCGGACAATCTCAAAACAACTCAAACACCAGCTCACAAACAACCACCAACCCAGAACCCGAGCAGACAACCTATTACACTACGACAACCATACAATAAACGTCAAGATCAAATTTCATTTTGTCTTTCTTTATAATCACATTCCTGATTAGGTTCGGATAAGCCACAGGTTTATAATTTGATTTTGTATAGTTTAGTCTGTCGTGGTCGTGTAGGTAACCAATAGAAACGACTTTGGATAGTCAATAATCTTTTAAGGGAGGAAAACCAAAGAAATATTCCAAGATTTTTTTGGTATGTTAACTTCAATAACTAAAACTTAATATGGGCGTATTATATATCAATTCGGACACGGGGAATTCAGTGCCGTTCATATTTTGTTTGGTATTTAAGATATAGCCTCCGGCAAAGTTATACAGGGTGTTTCACAAATGGAGCAAAAAATTAAAGGATATATTCTGTACGACGTGCTGATCATGAAAAAAAAAGCTTTGGATTCGCTTTCCTATTAAACACAAACAATGAAGTAGGTATCAACTACGAAAGAATAATTACACAATTCAATTATTAGCAGTTATTTATAATAGAATTTTATTTAATTAATAACTTTAACATAATCATCCACCCAGTGGCAGTGGCAACGAAAAATTTTAGACTGGGAAACATGAAAAATAGTTTTGCGATTTAAAAAAAATTCTTTTTGTTTCATGATCAGCACGTCGTACAGAATATACCCTTTAATTTTTTGTTCTAAGTTGTGAAACACCCTGTATAGTAACAATTGCATCTGCAATGTATTGCTGTCATCAATTGCAATTGCATGAGATATAGGTGCTCACTCTAAAACAGTTTTTGCTATTTTATTATTTTTTAAAAGTCATCATAAATATAATCTCTGAAAAGTTCATTGGACTCTTATTTATATAAATACGGTACTATTTAGCAAGAATATTAGTAAAGTAGTTTTAGCTTTACTTTCGACAATATGCTAATTTAGAAAGTATTAAGTGTTAAAAAAGAAAAATAAAATAAATATTTATTTGAGCTAGGCGTTAATTCCCAACATAAACAAATGATTTACATATCCGCCTACATATTTCTGCATCACGATCAGTTTACAAGCTTATGAAGATTACTATTAATTACGGATTGTAATTTTTCCGTCTGTTTTCACAACATATTCATTATATTAATTTATTTATTCATTAATTTCATATCACGTTCTGCCGCTACAACTATCTTACATGAATATTAATTTAATCTTCTGAGAAATAATCCTAGCCAGATGGAGACGGCAACGTACACTCTCTGATATTGGAACTGCATTGCGAGCGGTAATTAATTTCCCATGTGTTTGCTTTTTATCGTTACTAGATTTGTTAATTAAGTTCACTTTTATTCATGTCAAAAAACTACACGCTATGTAAGTGTGTACTTATCTATTCTGATTTAATGTGTCAAGATTAATTAATGGTTATTATAACAGGTTCTACTTTTTTATACAATATATTTTCAACCAAGTATCTATACTTTATGTTTCTTCAACAGTCTTATGCACACATCATGCAGGTATAGATATATACCAGGGTTCGTAAATATCATGATATTTATAATAAATATCAAAATATCTGATATATAGGATATATATCAGATAAATATCACTTTTTGGATATTTATTTTTTAATTTTAGTTTTTGTACACATTCAGAAAAACTGAAAAATTCGAAAAATTTCACTTCTCCGGAGGCTATATCTCAAAAACTAAACAAGATATGGAAATGCGCTCAACGGCGTTGAATTCCCCGTGTCCGAATTGACTTATAAGCAAATTTTCATACAATTTTATGCAATTTAATATTTTTAATTATTTCCTAAGGGTTTTTCAGATTTTAATTCAATTTTACCAAAAATCCTTAATCGTAGGATTATTAAAACGAAAATTTACATACATATGTATTTTGACCCACTGAATCCAGTGGTGCAATCTTCAAATGCATATGACTTCTGGTTTTCGAGAAAATGTTAAAAAACCGCTTTTTGCGATTTTTTTGGCGGAAAATTGAAAAAAAAATAAAATCGCTGAAACTATGTTTATAAGTTAACTGAAGCACGAGAAAATTAATGCCGTTGACCGCGTTTTCATATCACATTTAGTTTTCGAGATATAGCCTCGGAATAGTAGAAAAACTGAAAAATACGAAAAATTTCACTTCTCCGGAGGCTATATCTCAAAAACTATTTGATATTTTTATATAATGGATATATATCATTGCAAAAATATGACGATATATATCAAAATAAATATCATGATATATATCGATCGATATATATCTTCGAACCCTGATATATACGAGTACACATACATTTTTTTTTCATTACTATTAAATTGTCTACTTCATCAACTAAATAAATAGTTGTCAATTATGGTTTTCATTGCCTAATTACTTGCTAAACTTATTAAAATAGGAAAAAAAGTAAAACCATATTTATGCTAACTGGAAACTAATGGTATCATTTCATATTCAGGTGACATCTGTTAAAAAAATAATCAATTTTATCTGAATTTCTGATTTATTTTTGAAAATTTAATTTCTGATAGAGTAGTGAAAAAATTATATGGAGATCTCATGAAGAAAGTATCATTCTTCCCTTAGGTGCTTTATATTACCTCGCGTTTGGTCGGGAAATGAAATGTCTCATCAGAAAGTAAAATTTTCTTCCTTCAATTAAGAGAGTAATAATTTTTATCCATAGGAAAGAATGTAATTTTTCTTCTCCAGGAAAGAATGTAAAGCCATATCCAAGACAACTGGAAAACAACGGTATGATTTGATATTAGTAACATGCATGTGAAATCTTTCAAGAATATAATAAACCTTATCTAAATTCCTAATTTATTTCTGATAAATTTGCTTTCTGATAGAGTAGTGCAAATAATTACATATATTTATTTATGTTACGCTGTACAACAGGAACTTAATCCCAATTACAGTACAGGGTCCGCACTCACCGAGGCGCAGTGTGGTAGTTCATTTCTCGTAAAGAAAGTATTGTACTTCCCTCAGATACTTTATATACCTCGCTTTCGGTTCGCGAAATGAAATGGCGCCTTCAGAAAGAAATATCTCACTAGATATAACTATTATACCTGTAAATATGGTTTTGTAACTAAGGAAATGGTAACAGTTGCCAATAACAACGACCGTTAAAAGGTTTTTAACAGCCGGTACTAATGTAATATAAAATTTACTATTGGTAAACTTCGTAGTCAAATATTTGTGCATTACAAATGATTCTGATTTAAATATTTTTGCGAAACATGCTTCAAAATTACAAACTGTTACAGGAAACATGGAAAAATATGCTTCCATAACATGTAAATATAATTAGCAATATCCTTGGCATGAGTCCATATCGAAAATCCATATGAAATTAATTTCTTATACATAATTATTACTCGTGAAACAAGTTTTCGACCTTGCTACAAATTAACCATCACTTATTGATCTGACACAGCGTTATCGAACATCCGGTCCATTCATACTTATTCAATTGTTTCACTAAATATAACAAAACCATTTCGGAAACATTGAAGAGTGAACACAAAATATATAGATAGACAGATAGGTGCAGAGAACTACATAGTTCCCGTTAGAGTCATCTGCTCAGTTGGTCGTCCGTTTGGTTTGTTTGGGTTGGAATACTGCACAGGTGGTAAGGTGGTGTCCTCGATATTTCACCTGTTGTATACTCGCATTTTCATGACAATTTTCTAGAAATAGTCCAGTATATATGTAAATAATGTTCTTACAATTCCCATTTTAGACAAATGAAGAGGAAACATCAATGTATTTCGTTTGTTATTACATTACCAACTTTTTTTTTTAATTTATATATCGGATCAACTACTTAGGTCATACGCCGATATGTCCTTTGTATGGCCGCCACGGACGGGACCCGAACCCACGACCTTATGGTCGTCAGTCAGGCCCTCAACCCGCGCGGTCACCACGCGGGACACCAACGTTTAAATATCATGTAATTGTTTATACACTTGACATGGTTTATATCTAGGTAAAAACACCTGTGTACTACCAGCATAATGGAAATTTTTGTAGATAAGGTAACGAAATACGCAGGGGTATACATTAAGGCGGTGGCTTAAAATTCCCGGCTTTAATTTTCCTTAAAATGGAACAATACTGTATTTCTATACTTAACATTTATGAAATTATTTGATAAGTCTTAAATTTGAAGAAAATTGCAAATTATGGTAGCATAACGGACATTTAAACATTTCAAATATCATATACAACTTATGAAAGTGCTAGTTACTACTAGTACTAATAGATTTGTAATAAGCAGTTTTGCATATTTTACGTTATTTTGACAAGGCTTGATACACGAAATTAATTATTTGATACACAGCTATCTAAAACTTATTTTGTCGTGAATTCATATTATTTCTCTGTGGCTCATTGAATTATATAAATAAAATAAATATATCATCACGCATTTTACCCATCACTGGGTGTGGCACTCTGCCTAAGCAGATCTCGGTAAGTGACATATTGTAGGTTGAAGTATGGTTATCATCCGTCAAATCACGGCCCCCAAAGATATTAGTGTAGGGAGAGCCACAGGAGTAGATTTAAATTGGTGAAAATTGTTTGTCGGCTGTGGGGATCGAACCAAGGTTCTCAAGATCCACAGGCCGAGTCGATACCACTGAGCCACCTACCCCATTATAGTCATGTGAAATTTTTTTCTGTGTGTGACTTCCACTTCCAAAAAGTAATAATTTCTTGGTTTTCTTTAATATATTTCTTTTCACATTTAGTATTTTTATTAATTCACAGGTCATCACTCATGTGGGGTTCGATACTGGTTGATCGAATTTGTCAACAATACAGTGCCTGAATTCCGAAAAACTTTTATTCTTTCACTATTATCAAAAGCAAGAAGCTTATTCATATTTAATAATTTTAAATTATTCGTATTAATATAATTTACCTTTTACTATGCATTTCAGGAGTAATAGTGCACTATTCAGTTTCTGTTGTACAAAATAGCATAAATAAATAAATAAGTTGTATATATTCGATACTATAGAATTGCGGTTTTCTTGCAGTCTATTGTCATTATAATAACGACAAAATGAATGAAAATAACTAAAGACATCCGTTTGAATTTCCGTAAAACCGGAAGTAAGTAATCAGCATGCAGTCATTAGCCACATTGCGATATACATATAAAGCACAACAAAACCACAACGTACATCTTTTAGAACTTGTTGTTCTTATCTCGTTTTGGTGATCGGTCTTCTTGTCTCTTTCTTAATATAGGCGTAAAGATTCCGTTAAAAGTTGACCAAGTTTTTTCTTCGGTCTGATGAGCGTCTTGAACGGATTTGGTTCGTCTGTATGCCTTGTATAGCAGAACGTGTTTTCTTTCTGATTCAATTTACTGTGGGATAGTTGGCATTTGTTCAGGTTCAAGAGTACAACTGCTTGTTTTTAACGCTCACTTGTTTTATACACAACCTGCTGAGATTTTTGCACCGCTTACTATAGATTGCAACATTTAATAAGACAATTAATAACAATGTTTAATGGTAATTTATTACATTGATGTAATTACGCTTTATATGACTCTGTATAAGTACCTACCTGCTGTAGTGTTGCACTACCATTATTTTTAATTGTGCAAGAAATATTACTGTGTTACTTTACAAACATTTTAAAAATATTAATTTTTATATCAACAAAGACAAAATGAATTGTCATCCAACACTTGGTGAAACAAGGTTTAATAAAAATATAAAGTAAACACTTGGCTATGTTTCACATAATTCAGCCTCCAAGTCACCTTATGAGGGCATCGTCAGAGGCTGGCCAGCACAGTTCAGTTAGTAACCATAGACGCGTTTCGCTCTTATTAGAGCTCATCAATATGGTATAACTCACTTCTTCACCTAGAACAAAGTTCATGTGAAGAAGCTGGTGACGAAGAACTGTGCCAGCAGAGAATAAGATCTCTAACAAACATAGCCAAGTGTTTACTTTATATTTTTATTAAACAACCAATCAGTTCTGGCGACCTAATGACTTTAGAGAAAAAAGAGTAACATAGACTTATACTGCAAGGAAGAGGACATCATTCTATGACTGATAAAATGAAATATATTGTATCACGCTATATCCCATCAAATGGGGTAGGAAGAACCTTTCAAACATTCACAGAACATCCACTTATTAGAATCAGTCATTCTCATCCTGACACATCAACCTCGCTTCAACCATATTTACGTTCCCTCCATACAAGTTTATTCATTCTATCATGCAACATACCTTCAATCACATCCATCCATTCGCTCCTATACACCTGTTTCATTCATCTTTCATTTGTCATACACTCCACATTCTCAAATCATCTTAACTACCTCACACCCATTTTGCTATCAACGAATCTAAAAAGATAAAAAAAGAAAGGAGCAACGACCTACTGTTTTTTCAAAGTAATTACCTTTTTTAATTACATTTAAATTAAATATTAGTATGCTATTAGAAACAAATTTCTAATAGGCTATGAAATAAAACTGATATTACTAAAAACAAAACAAAAGTCTGTCAAGTAAACAATTACTTTTTTTGTTATACGAATATCAATTTATACTCCATTCGATATTGCCTACCATTTTATCTACAGGGTGTAGAATTGAAATGTGGCGTATAGAGATTTTAATGTTGTTTTTAAATATTGCTGTATCTCTTTACCTATTCACTTTAGAGCAAAAGCGTAAGTACAAAAATAATTTCTGTGCATTATTCCTTCATTCTTTTAACAGTGGAATAAAATTACTTTATTCCACTAGTGTATAATTGATCCCTTTATACAGTTGCAATAAGCACAAATAAATGCATATTATGAGTTGATTGTGGATAAAACTTATTTAAGAACATATTTCTACAAGATAAAAATTAAATTCTACTTGGCAAACACTGAAAGATTGTCAATTTATTTCTTGCATATTTGCTCTGCATATTCGATTCTACAATAATAGAGTTGTGAGAGAGGAGTAGAAGAATCTGGGTTGAATATGATTCGCATTTTTTTCATGCAAACACAAATTCATCGAATCGTCGCCAGGCAATGCCAGCTGCGCTCATCGAATATTTGCTTAACATTCCTAGCACGTCGTTCTGCTCCCAGTTCAAATTTAACTGCAAAATTTATATCATTTTATGTACTTATTTAATATCTTCTTTTAAAATTATATAACCAAAAATATCATTGCGTTTAAGTAGTTAAAATTTCACTACAAGCTGTTGATTCCATTGTAAATAAAATTAATTTCTACACAACTTGCTTCTACCACGAAAGGTCGCCAAATCCATTTTTAAACATTCAACAACATTTAGTATGTCCGATATTAATTAGGTAATTATCTGTCATAATTGACAACGACAAATATCTCTGATTGTTCAGTTTAGAAGCACTTTTTAAATGAAATAATGTAATTGATTCAAATATAATTCTTTTGGTGGTCGGTGAAAGCCATACTGTTTAAATGTTACAATAATCAATAAGATACAAAATAATAAAGTTGAAATTAATTATCTGTCACAGTTGACAACGAAAAAGTCACCGATTGTGGTAATATCTATCTTTGTTTTTCATGGCACAATTTAATATAATTTTGTTTAAATCACCCTATATCACCAGGCACGAATGAAATCAGGCAAAATATGATATTTATCAAAAACATTTAAACTTAGGAGTGTCGTTTTACATACAGGCTTACGATTTTTTCAAACGTAATAAATAAATAAATATATCATCACGCCTTTTACCCATTACTGAATGTGGCACTCTGTCTAAGCAGATCTCGGTAAGTGATATATTTCTTCGTGTGAAGTGCAGTTACCAGCCGTCAAATCACGGCCCCCAAAGATGTTAGTGGACGAGGAGTCACAGGGGTAGACTTAAATTGGTGAAAATTGTTTGTCGGCTGTGGGGATCGAATCAGGATTCTCAAGATCCACAGACCGGCTCGATACCACTTAACCACGTCCATCATTTTTTAAACGTGAACGAAATAAACCTCGCCAAGAATATGTAACATTTTAAGTGTAAGGCAAGTTTAGTTTCTAACTTTTCTTCATATGAGTAGTTAGCCATTTTTATAAAATGACGATAGTAACTTTTATTGTCCTTAAATAAATCACAAATCCATTCAAAACTAATCTTTTCTGACGGGTAAAATATTATACATTTTCAATTCCACGGCTGTCACTATAAAGAAGCAATTGTTATAAAACTTTAAATCCGATTTCAGCTATGAAACATGCTAAATAAAATTTAATTGTCTGCAATTTTATATTTAACGCATTTTTGTCTAAAATTAACTGGTTACTTTTGCAAAAGGAAATATTGATTTCCTATGTTAAACTGCCATGGCCAGGTCTACATATTACACCAGGTTTAACTAAAATATGATTGTATGTACGGAGTTATGCTTCCAAATAAACTACTGTAATTGGGATTAAATAAATATTTGAATTTGTTTTGCTAGAGCAGTTGTGTTCGCCATCGTATTCTGGGAATGTAGCAACAGAGGTAAACATTAGACAATGAAGTTGCTGGTAGCATGCAGTGGCGGATCCAGAGGGGAGGTCATGGGGGTCATGACCCCCACTAAGCATGGACTTTTTTTTTTAAATGTTGGCCCTAATACATAATAATGATGCCATTATTTACGATAACTTAATTTGTTAAACAAATTAAATAGAAAATATTATCTAAGAACTTAAAATTCTAAGATATTGTTTGATTTATTATTCTAATAAATAGCCAAAAACCAATATTTTGTAGGGATATTATTTCAACCCGCAGATGGGAGAGGTATTCTATTTAAGACCTAGTCAAGTATGTGACTACCAACATTTGCACTTAGAAAATCAACTTCTAATTCAATAATTTTTGTATTCTATCGAAGAACCGTGTTTTATATTTAGAAGATGGGCAATTCCCCCTACCCTCGAGACAAAATTCACTCCATGACCTCCCCTAATTCGAAGTCTGGATCCGCCCCTGGTAGCATGTGGCTCTGGCTGTTTCAAGTATGTTACCTCGAGTCACGATTCACGTTCTCATTCAACGCATGTCAGTCGGTCAAGTGAGCAGTGTCTGAGATCTCTCTCTAGAGAAGAGTCTCGCCCACTGACAAACAAAATGTGGAACTATTTCGGCAACATACTCCCTTCTGTTTCTGCTTGTTAAACAGATGAACGCCTTACAACTCCATCTTTCTTCCTGGAGAATGTTTCCTAAATTGTTTTCATGAACCGAGAAATCGGTAAATAATTATAATACTTTTGTATAAGGATGTTTTTAAATTTAGTTGTACGAGTATTTACATAATTATGTCAGGTTTTTAGATTATATCTAGGACTGCCTTGTAAGGAAACTTGTTTTTGCTATGACGTAAGACTAACTTTTATTTCCTTCCTACTTGAGATTCTAACAAGACTTGTTTGTTAAAAATTGCACCCAAGCTGTTTTTAAGACTTTGCAAATAAGCTGAAATTGAAAGTAAATTTTATCGCTATTAAAACTGAAACTTCTTTCAGGTTTCTGTAGATAACAAGCTAATGTAAAAACTTCTTAATTTCGAGTCGATATTATGGTATCCAAAAGTATTATCTTCACAGTTTCATTTTGTTTTACGCGAAGTTTTCACATAAAATTCTAATTTTTATTAGATCTGCTAGTACTCCGTGTAGTAAAACTGAAAGGACAAACATTAAAATCAGCTATGAAGTAATAATAAATTTACTTACAGCGTTTAACGTTGACATTAACTTAAATATCTTTCATTTGAACATGAAATTTTCCGAGTTGTAAAATTTAACGGTTAGTAATTTTCTTTTTACGTGTCTGATTTTGAAGGATATTAAAGCGAGAGGAATTTATAACTTGTCTTCAAATTCAAACATAAATAAAGAGACGGTCGAAGCGGAAAACACTCCCGAATTAAATTGGATCTAAGAAAACAACCGTCTAAAATAGACACATCCTGTTTATCACTCTTAAAAAAGAATAGAGACACCTTCATATGGATTGTTGTAGCACCGCGGTTACACTGGTACTTCATGAGCGAGACTTTGTTAACTAGTAGTTTTACTATTTAATTTTAGTTTAAATTTTACATTCTAGTTTTTATCTTTATCTTTTGTGGTCGTGATTTGATAAATATATCACTTACCTAGATCTGCTATGGCATAATGCAACATCCAGTAATGGGTAGACGGTGTTATGATATATTTATTTTTTATTTCTATGTAAATGGTAACCTAGAAACTAAAACACTTTGGCTTTAACTTTTATAAAAAATACGATTGTGCCCGAGATTCCTGTTCCACTATAAGCTGTAGGCTTCCTGTATTGTAATTGGGATTAAGTTCCTATTATGCGGAATAACAAATAAAATAATCTTCGCTAAACATTTCTATCCTGGCACACCAGTTTTGTCTCATCAATATTTATAACTAGTTTTATACAAGATATTAGATTTGTAGAAACCGTAGATAATATTTGAATAATAAATAGGCTTCAGGAATCCTTGTGTATTTGTTTTATTTAACAATATGGTCATGTCATGGAGTGAAATATTTCTATCAGAATAAATAAACGAAAACGTTAATTGTGCAAATAGCAGATGGCAAATAAAATAATAGATGCACTAATCGTATGTTAAACAAACGCAATATTCAATAAAATAAGAAGCACGAATATATACATATTGAAAATAGGTAGATGCAAAAACTTTCAAAAACATGTGTCTGTTTAGTTGCAAACAAGCTCATTTATTCCTCACGATGGCAATCTTTCGTTCACGCAACAATTTTCCCCAAGAAAAAAGTTTGGATGCGTCTGTTTAATATAGCGCCAGAATCTTAGTCTTTCCCACAGCGGCGGGACAAAGCAAGCCCCTTAGGGCTCGGTCGCGGGCCCACCCGGGGTCGGGAATGCAACACAGGTCCACTCTCACCTCGGCTAACATGTCTACTACTACCTGGCCCGAAAATATACCACTCACGTTCAACCGCAACCGAATCGCAGACCGGTTACAAAGTCCTATGTTTGTGGTTCAACACATTCCCACATCAGGAACCAGGAACTCAGGAAGTAACATAGCACACAATAGTTGTGTGATTCTAGCGAGAGATACGAGATGTCACTCTCTAAAGTGCGAATAATACAGTGTGCCGTGTACTCGACCTGTTACTTGTTTCACATTCTTGTGCATAATTTTGTTTTTTTGTTGTGGCTTGGAGCGAGTCTACGTTCGGTTTATCGGAGGACCACACAATGAGAGCACTTACTACGAAATACTAAAAATCAACGACTGTAAAATGAAACATTAAAGTCTGGAAAACATGCACTTTCAATTCTGATTTGCATATCTGCTATAAACTCGCATTTCTTCGCTGTTTTCAATGAGAGTTATTCAATTACTTTTTCTCCACTATTTCGCTGTTGTTTTCTGGTATTGCGGATCTTGGTGGTAGATGATTTAGTTATGCTACTCTGTAGAACAGGAACATAATTTCAATTACAGAACAGGGCCCGGATTCACCGAACATATTTTTAGCTTAAGATCTTCGGATTCAAATATCATAACGCTAACCACTTCACTATATCTTAAAACTTACATCTTGCAAATGAGACTGAAATATATCAACAGGCACTAAATCCTAATTACAGTACAGAATGTATAGCTTATAATGGATTCCGAACTATTCAGAAACAACCGTATTTTTTATATAAGTTGAAATGAGCGAAATTTGAATTCATCAATTTTTGTTATATAGTCGCAAATTATATCCACTGATTTACAAATGTTATTTACAAAATTTTCGGGGATATAGTGTTTATGTGCTGTAGAACATAAGTAATATAAATGATTTTTTCTGAAATCGTCAAGAAAATGCAGGGTTCGAAGATATATATCGATCGATATATATCATGATATTTATTTTGATATATATCGTCATATTTTTGCAATGATATATATCCATTATATAAAAATATCAAATAGTTTTTGAGATATAGCCTCCGGAGAAGTGAAGTTTTTCGAATTTTTCAGTTTTTCTACTTTTCCGAGGCTATATCTCGAAAACTAAATGTGATATGAAAACGCGGTCAACGGCATTAATTTTCTCGTGCTTCAGTTAACTTATAAACATAGTTTCAGCGATTTTTATTTTTTTTTCAATTTTCCGCCAAAAAAATCGCAAAAAGCGGTTTTTTAACATTTTCTCGAAAACCAGAAGTCATATGCATTTGAAGATTGCACCACTGGATTCAGTGGGTCAAAATACATATGTATGTAAATTTTCGTTTTAATAATCCTACGATTCAGGATTTTTGGTAAAATTGAATTAAAATCTGAAAAAACCAAAGGGGTACCCCTTAGGAAATAATTAAAAATATTAAATTGCATAAAATTGTATGAAAATTTGCTTATAAGTCAATTCGGACACGGGGAATTCAACGCCGTTGAGCGCATTTCCATATCTTGTTTACTTTTTAAGTAGTCAAAATTTCAATTAAATGTGTTTTCTTTTTTAGATACCGTACTTTCATTCTTGTTTTTCCAATACGTACTTAGTAAAATAAAAAAAAAACTTATTCAAAAAAGATCTAAGAATACAATAACAATAAATGAACGGGTTGCAACACAACAGTTGCGCTATCACTCTACAAGTGATATTTCTCGTTAACTACAACTTGTTACCAAAAATAGATGTTGTGTAAATGGTTCCGATTCCACTATAAGCATTGAAATTAATTTCCTGTTGAGCAGAATATTAAATAAATAAAAACCTAACTAAAATTTTGAGGATGGTTATAAATTAACCGAAACGTTAACGAAAAATATCATGAGTTCTTGATTAATTTTTGTCCGAATTCCGACTATCTTTTTCCTTAAAAATAATGATGTTCCTTGTGAGAAAATTTGAGATAAAACCTTATATAGCAAGTTGATTCAGCGCTTAATGAAATTAGCATTTAATATGAAACCACATGAGAGTATAGACATCGCCATCGAGCGAAATTTCATCCCCTGCAGAAATTACAAACTTGATTTCCTTCGCATCTGCGCGAATAGCAAGTAGCGAGATGATTTCATCACAACGGATTATAAAACAAGGAACGTTTAATTAATGCGGTCGTTCGGGGATTTGCTTCATTTAACAACTCCCCGCTTGAATTAAAATTTCACGTTAAAAATTCCAAATTTATCTCTGAAGTTTCAAATTAGCGGTTTGAAAAAAATATCAGTAATCATTATCGATTTACATTTTTTAATGGGGATAACAAAAGTTGAAAACGTACATATTTTTAGAGTTGTGCCGTGGTCAATTGACCGGACAATTGACTGGTCAATTGACCAAAAATATTTGACGGCCAAAAAAAACGGTCAAATAATCTAAATTAAACCGCCACGACATCTGTTGTTCAATAGAAATAGCTACTTACTATTATTACATGAATATATCTAGTTTGGTATTCTGGGTTCTGGAGAATTTGCTTACTTTACTTTACAAATAAAATAAATACATATTATTTCATTTCATTACGTCTTTTACTTTATTTTGAATTTGATGTAGTTTTGTTTATTTGTTGTTGTTGGTTTTTCATTTTTAGTAATATTGGATGTAGTAAACAGTACTATATAGATAAATTACAATTTTAATTGTGATTTTTATTAAATGTTTCAATTGACCGGTCAAATAGTCGGTCAATTGACCGAAAAATATTTGACTGGTCAAATGCACAATCTCTGGATACGAATATCTATAGCTTCGCAATTTTAGTCCAGCTAATGAAAGTTTTCTATTTGCCTTTTGAATTAAATTCACTCATTCTAATTAAGCTTGAAGAAATTCACCTTTATAGTAGTATCAGTTTGTTATTCAAAAACATAGTGTACAAGAAACATGTCAATTTCTGATGTGAGTACCATTCCATACTTGTTGTACAATTTACTATATTTATCTGATAATGTCAATTCAACTCATAAATACAATTGTTTTATTGAAAAACTATTATTTACTTTCATTACTTTGGAAACTGCAGATATAAATGGCATAATTTCCATGTTCTTGTAGATACAAATTTGTCCTACGAAAGTTATACCTCTTGTGATATCAAACATCCCAGTACAGTAGAGCCCCGATTATCCAAACCTCAGTTATCCGAACACTCCATTATCCGAACGATGAATCCATTTATCCGAACACTCGGTTATCCGAACGTTTGCGAAATTTGGCCGCTCAAAAACGTGTAGCCACCGTTCGCCAATTGAAGATAGACAGTTTTATGCAACTGAAGCCATAAAATAAATTATGCGGAATACTTTTGATAAATGTTTCATACTTATTATATTTGGTTTTGAGAATATATTTCGATTTTTACGACATATTTTTTTGTGCAATAATTTTTTTTCTTTGAAACCACGAAAAATATTGCATCCGAACTTTCGATTATCCGAACTAGGTCCGGTCCCAATTAGTTCGGATAATCGGGGCTCTACTGTATTATTGTTGATATTAGAATGGTAAAGGGTAGATCGATTTCATGATTAGTTGAGTTAGTGTTCATTTCCCGGTGGTGGTATCCTGGTGGCAAGGTATCAATGTCCCCGTGAGAGATGTATGCATATTATGAATGGGGTTTACGTGGGTTGTTTTATGAGAGTATTTTATGTGTGACACCCACTTCCCCGCTCAACGCATTGTATTCAAAACGTGTCGAATGCGGGTTTACCCAATATCCACTCCACTGCACTCTGCAACAAATGAACGCCGTTCCTCATTTCAAGCGTTATTACAAACATTCGTGCTGTGAAATTCATAATTATCGTTTAAGACATTCCTTCAAGCCTTATAATTAATTTTTCATCGTTCTTGGGTTCTTTAACGCTAAAGACTTCGACACTTTATTATATTTCTTTAAAAAATTCAGTAAGTTTTCTTGTTGTCACAATTATACAGGGTGTTTCAGGACTAGCGTAACAAACTTTTAACAGCTTATTCCTGAGGTCGTTTTGAGCCAAAAATGTCATATGAACATAGGTCCTATTTCTTCTTCTTCTTCTTCTTCTGATGGCACTACAGCCCAAATTGGGCCTGGGCCTACCGGGCAAACCGAGCCGCAGTTTTTACACTGCCGTACTGCCGGTTTTCGTAGTCGAATGCTACATTATTTAAGGCGTATAAGTGACTAGTTTATAGCGCTCGAGTGTGATAAATACATGTAGCTGTATTTTATATTTAACGACAAATCACACATTGTCGACAGGCGGATTCGAACTGACGAACCTTGGCTCGGGTGACGTCACAGTATGTTAAGAGATGTGCCTTAACACGCTCGGCCACCGCGCCCTACTCCTTCTAGTTACCAAAATACAAGAGATTGAAGTTCTATAAATAACACGAAATTTTAAAATTTTTGTAATCAAGATACTTTCGGAAAACAAGAGTTTTATAAAAATATGGACAAGATATGTAAGAATTCTGGGCCCGGATTCCAGTTTTGCGGATACCGAATAAATATAAATCCAATTAGACGGATTTAAGGGTAGACAATCCTGGATTTTAGAAACAGTAGGCAGCTCAGTGGTATCGAGTCGACCTGTCCATCTTGAGAACCCTGGTTCGATCCCCACAACCGACAAACAATTTTCACCAAATTAAATCTACCCTTGTGGCTCCCTCTCCACTAATATCTTTGGGGGCCGTGATTGACGACGGGTAACCGCACTTTACGTGAAAAATATATCACTTACCGAAACCTGCTTAGAAAGAGTGCCACACCCAGTAATGGGTAAATGGCGTAATGATATATTTACTAGTCCTGAAACACCCTGTATACTGAGTAATGTTGAAACGCAGGTAGAAATAATATATGTCTGATTCCTTGAATGAACGTTCTCTCTCTTCCACTTACGAGTTTCGTAAGATACACCTACTTTCTCGCCGGTTTAGCCGTTTTAAAGAACAAAACGACACTTAACTATGATCTTCCCAGAACATCGCTTTCATGCGCTACAAAGGAAACCTGCCCATTTGCACCTGACTCCACGGTCCCTTTTCACACCGAAAGGCTTATACACCCAGTGTAAATACACTCAAAATGGAACAAATGAATTCTCGAATGCAGTGTTGTAAATTCCGTGGAGCGAGTCAACAGAGATAACTGCGTTGTAATGTAGGAAAGAACTGTTATCTGAACACCTAGGCGGACGTATTGACTTTATGATAAAACTGTTGATTTATTAGCGAGTTCCAATTGATTATCTGCTATATTACCATGAAAAATTCATTTTAAATGTATTTTCATTTACCTATTAAATTTTACATCATACAAATATCGAAAGATGGCCGACTGAAATAATATATATTTATATTCAGTTAGTCATGCAACTGTTATGCTTCTGTTATAATTATCTGCCTGTAAAAAAGGTGAATATATATAATTTAAATAAAAAACAACAAAGACAAAATTAATTATCTTTGAATGCTCACTTGATGAAACTAGGTTTAATAATAAAATATAAAAATAAACACTTGTCTAAGTCTCACAAAATTCATCGTCATGTGAACTTTGTTCTAGATGAAGGAGTGGGTTATACTATAGTGATGAGCTCTAATAAGAGCGAAACGCGTCTATGGTTACTAACTGTGCTGGCCAGCCTCTGACGATGACCTCATAAGTTGACTTGGAGGCTGAATTTTGTGAGACTTAGACAAGTGTTTAGTTTTATATTTTCTTACATATAATTTATATTGCTGTTAGTATTTACTTACCAGTCGATTAATAAATTGAGCATAAGTATTTTATTTTGAATGAACATAGAGTTATATCTTCAAAATTTCGTCAAAATCTGACAATTAATTTCTGAGTGTGGCACCTTGTTACTACAAATCAACTAATATAGTTTTTATCAAAGTAAAACTTTCTCCCCTTAATTAAAAGAAGCACGAGATACTTTCATCCCTAGGGAAGAAAATAACTATGTATTTTTTAGGAAAGAAAAGTCAAATTATATTCTTGGTGTAAGATATAGATTCAAGAATCCAAGCTTGATTCCCACATCATCAGTAAAAGACGTGATTATATATTTGTTTAATTATTTACATTTATGGCAACTGGAAAACAACGGTATAATTTGACATTAGTGATATTTAAGTTAAGATAATAATACGAGTAAATCTTATCTAAAGAAGTGGAAAAAATTATATGAATACCTTGTGAAGAAAGTATCAGCCTTCGGTTCGGGAAATGAAACGGAATTTTCGAGAAAAAAGTATCACTTTCTTCCCTTATATAAATGTATATAAAGTGCGATTACCCATCGTCAAATCGCAACAAGTATCAATAATTTTTTTAACACAACAGTTTAATTGAGCAGTAAAAATACTTTTTAATCAGTAACATGTAAACCCTGTAAATATTGAATGATAAAATTGTTTGTACAGTGAAATATTTATTTATATTTCAAGTTCAAATACTAAATAATCATTGAACAAATTTTTCAACACTTTAATTTATAAAATTTGAGATTTGATCATAGAAATACAATGTATTAAGTAGTAATAGTAGTTTATGTAACAAGTACATAATTTAGGTCTTTATTGGACGAGCCGAATTTGATGGCAGAGCGAGCGCAGCGAGCGAGGCTAATAAATAAGTCGAGTCTATAAAGTCCGATTATGTACGAGTTGCATACAACGTTTTATGTTCGACTGCATGGAGAATATTTTCTCTTAAAATATGATTTTGTCAATACCTATATTTAAAACATTTAATTGCATCTCAAAGTGTGCTTCGTTGTTATGCATTTGTTGCTTTATTTATCAAATTGTCAAAGTGAAAAAAGTATTGAGATAGATGAAGACATTGAAAACGTTCCAAAAGAAATAAAAGATCTTGCATGTAATGCTAGAGAATATCTAATAATTGTATGAAGACACATATAATACATACAGAAAATGGTGTTTAAATATTTCTTTTGAATTTTGTTTTAATGTGACATTGACAGCAGTCCAATTTTGCATTTTTATCGTACTAGTCCAATAAAGTACCCGATTATGGACAGTAAACAGTGTAAAACAAGGTAATATGATGCAGTCGAACATAAATTCATTTATAAAACAAATTTAATCATGCTATGGTTTTTTAAAAATACAATAATAGACGACCGTATATTTCTAAATTTTGCCGAAAACAAGAATCGAGGCTGGTTTTTAGAGTGCGTGCGTCCTGTTGGCTTAGGATTTCTTTGTAAAAAGATCAAATATTGATCATAAATGATCATAAAATTTACACAATTTACTGATCAAATATGATTTTTTACTTAAAAACATAGCATTTTTTAACTATGATAAGCTGATGTTACCTAGTGATTCATGATAATGCAGACTTTGCTGCACAAGGACTAATATGATTTATTAATTTATTTGAGTTTAAATATTTATTTTCTATTTATATATTTGTCCGCAAATGAGTTTTCTGAGCAAGGTACACATGTTTGTGATAACAATTCGATAAGAAATAAGTAGTCAATAAAGTAGACACACCCCAGTTGGGGATAAGGGCACTTCACTTCACTATATTTATTCATAGGTTCGTTCACATCTGCTGCCCCATATTGTCAAGTGCACCCCTGATAATTGCAAATGTAACAGATCCAATATCCAGCATCATCATCCCTCTCTACTTGTCTGTAGCTGCAACTGTCTGCTGTTTTTCTTTCTTCTTTTTTTTTCGCCCAGGTATTGTTTGCAAATAATAACAGCATGCCATGCGAACTGTTCAACTGTTCTGTTTATCGCCACATGTTCGTTTGCTGAACGTTTTTTATACTCGGTCATTCGACTGGAATGATAATTAATTCCTAATGAAAATGCAAGTTTTATTATACATTGCTAGTTTATTGGAATTTGAAACATAAAACATAAGCACAGACTTATCTACAAAAATATGAAATTAATATCAATAAATAAACTTTCAAATAATAATAATATCAAAAGTATGAGCCGTTGGCACTTGGTGAAACATTATGAATAAGGATAAAGAACATAGACACTTGATGTAGTTTCACAAAATTAAATAATTTAATTTTTAATTAATTAAATAATTTTGTGAAACTACATCAAGTGTCTACGTTCTTTATTCTTTTTCAAATAATATTTTTGACATTATGGCAAGATCGGAAATTGTACAACTGTTGACGTGTAGAATGAGAAAGACGAGAAGAAGATATTTCTAATTATATTTATGAAGTAGGAATTCCAAAGATCAAGAAAATGAAATTAATAGCATCGGTAGAGAAAAATGAACAAAATGATTAAATACACAAAACAATTTCCAACGTTATGGGCAATTTAATATCTCTCACAGACTGTTCTGTCAAATAATGTCTAGAGACGACCATTTTCTTTGTCATTTCACAAAAGAGATAAGTTTGAAATATGTAGTCAGACATAAGACAACTCTGAAGAGTAAGCAATGTGAGCACCAAAAACCCAAAACTAAATGGACCGTCGCGCGATAGCACACTTTCTCTGAAAGGTTCCCATGCATGAATAATTTCTGCATAGATAAATTTGGGTACAAATAAAAACTACAATATACGATATTTCCGAAAGACCATGGTGCTTTCGTCCTCATAAAATGTTCATATATGTTTCGTTACCAAACTTATTTTAGAGATAGAAAATCGATAAAAAAGTAGGATTTATTTGTAGCATTTTAGGGCGGAAATAATACGGTTATTTTTGATGATATCTTCTTGAAATAATATATTATAAATAGTGCATTTTTTTAGAAGACGTCTTAATGAAGAATATGGGACTCATTTGATCTTATTCTCTGATGGGGTAATTCCTGTCAAATTTAAATGACAACTTTCTGTACTCACAATTCTTAAAAAATAAATAAATATATCATCACGCCTTTTACCCATTACTGGGTCTGGCACTCTACCGAAGCAGATATTTTTTCGAGTGAAGTGTGATTACCAACCGTGAAATCACGGCCTCCAAAGATATTAGTGGAGGAGGAGCCACAGGGGTAAATTTAATTTGGCTGTGGGGATCGAACCAGGAATATAAAAATGAAAAATCTAAATACATTACTATTCTAATTTGAAATACTATTATTTTAGTTTAGATATGGGGTAAATGGCTCAGTGGTGTCGAATCGGCCTGTGGATCTTGAGAACCCTGGTTCGATCCCCACAGCCGACAAACAATTTTCACCAATTTAAATCTACCTCTGTGGCTCTCCCTCCACTAATATCTTTGGGGGCCGTGATTTAACGGCAGGTAACCGCACTTCACGCGAAAAAATATATCATTTACCGAGATCTCCTTAGGCAGAGTGCCACACCCAGTAATTGGTAAAAGGCGTGATGATATATTTATTTATTTTATTTAGTTTAGTTCCAAATTGTTTTAACTAAATTAATAGTTTGCTTCTGTTAGGGCCGGAATTTCAATCTTTCGAATAAATTAATCTATAAATTATATAAAAAATATTGAATCTAAATCATAGTTAAAATTTTGGAAATGACTGTTATGAGCCATATTTATTTGTTAAACGGATAAATCTATTAGAAACTTGAAATATCGGTCCTAAATCAGTTATTTAGTTACATAAAAACAATAAAAATTACAGTAGATTATGATTTATAGATTTCCAACAAATAATATCTGAAATAGTTTTTAATTCAACGTGCATCCAATATTGTTATTCATCGCATATGCTAGTAGGGAGTGAATCGAATCTAAATCTTTTGTCGGTGCAATCATGCGGTATTGTATATTTGGAATAGCACGCTTGGCTGCCCTGCCGCTGTTCAGCGGGATTTGAACCCTGGGTTTGGCCTAGATTTACAAGGGGACAACTTGACTATTAAGGGTGATTGCAGTAGAAGGTATATGGTGAATACTATTATGGTTACTGATTACGGCAAGATTAAATGATTGCAATTAATTATAAGGGTTTTCAACAACTTGGAAGGGTATTTTAGGGCTATTTTGATATAAATACGAGGAGGAATTTGTACTCCAATATAAATATTGCATTTATTTTCTAAGCGCTTCAACAGAAACTTCATCCTAATTGCAATATAGAAGACAGGAACTTTATATTTTAGGTCTTTAGGTATTTAAATTTGTTAGTCACAACAGAAACATAATTTTAGTCACAATATATGAGGCGTACAGCGAGATTCAAACGCACGACTATCTATTGAGCTATAATTAAAAATAAATAAATATTATCACGCCTTTTACTCATTAGTGGATGTGATACTCTGCCGTAGCAAATATCGATAAATGATATATTTCTTCAGATGAAGTGCAAGTTACCACGGCCTCCAAAGATGTAAGGATAGTTTTAATGTGGTGAAAATTATTTGCTCAATGGTATCGAGTCGGCCTGTGGGTCTTGAGAACCTTGGTTCGATCTCCACAACCGACAAACAATTTTCACCAATTTAAAAAATCTACCCCTGTGGCTCCTCCTCCACTAATATCTTTGGAGGCCGTGATTTGACGGCTGGTAACCGCTCTTCACGCGAAAAAATATATCACTTACCGAGATCTGCTACGGCAGAGTGCCACACTCAGTGATGGGTAAAAGGCGTGATGATATATTTATTTATTTTATAAAGTTAATTTATAAATTTAAAAAACTCGATTAATCAAAACATCTATATACATACATACATAACATCACGCTATATTTAATGGGTTAAATGGGGTAGCAAGAACCCGTCAACATTCTCATCCTGACACACGATACTCGTTTCGACCACATTAACACTTCCTCCATACGAACTCTTCCTTTTCTCACAACCAAAATCCATCATCACGCAACAAACATCCATCCATTCGCTTCTGTACACCTGTTTCGTAATACTGCACTTACGCCCACTTCTCTAACAACGAATCTAAAAGAAATGAAGGCAGCATCACCTGCGCTTGTTTAAAAATACATTTAACACAATTGTTGTTACACACTGTATAGTAAAAACTAAAAATGAAGAAAAACAGATGAGGAAAGAAGGGAGTATCTTCCTGCGCTTGTTTTTGAAACTGAATTCCATACAATTGCAGTTGGATACTCTATAGTAAAAACAGAAAATGAATCAGAAAGATAAGAAAGGAAAGGAGTATCTTCCTGCGCTTGTTTTTGAAGGTAAACTCCACATAATTGCAGGTAAACACTCGATAAATCTAACCAATGAATCTAAATTATTCTATATCTAGAATATAAATGCTATAATTATTGTTGTTTACGATACAATACAAACTAGAAGCATGTAACCTTCACAATAATAATGTTCATCATATTTGTGACAGAAAGCCTTGACAATAACAAAAACTCTGTTGTTTTTGTTGTCATTTAAAAGGCTAGCTTGAAAAATAACAGATGGTTCACACTTTACACTGAGATTTCTCTAAACTATACACACATTCTTCGTCGTTCCGAAAGAATAAAAAAACCGGCAAGATAAATACAGACATCACTATTATTATTAGTGTGTTGACAGAAATATTACTTTGAAATATATCTATAAATAAACATATCTACTTCTAAGAAATTGTGCGCTTGAATCAAGATGAATTTTAATGGTATCTCTGATACAAATATCTAATATACCGGCAGATACTTCAAAAGGAAATATTTATAAATCAATACAAAATTGGAGGAAGTACCAGTACTTAAAAGAACATTAATGCAAAACAGATTTGTCTGCATCTCTTTTATATTTATTTATTTTGCAAAAAGCAACCTACATTCAATATATCATCACGCCTTTTACCCATTACTGGGTGTGGCACTCTGCCTAAGCAGATCTCGGTAAGTGATATATTGTTTCGCGTGAAGTGCGGTTACCAGCCGTCTAATCACGGCCCTCAAAGATATTAGTGGAGAGGGAGCCACAGGGGTAGATTTTTAAATTGGTGAAAATTGTTTGTCGGCCGTGGGGATCGAACCAGGGTTCTCAAGATCCACAGACCGACTCGATACCACTGAGCCATCTACCCCATAAAAAAAATCAAGGCGCAATATTTCAATCTCCTAGGTTTTTAATAAATTTATATGCTAAACAAACGAAAATAATCAAATTAATTTAATTTTTATATTCCTAACTATGATTTCAATGCGAATTATTTTATTTGTTTCAAATATGCCCGTCAATACGGTGGTGTGGATAGCAATACGGAATTCGAATCCGGAGATCCCGAGTTCGAATCTCACTCAAGCATAAAATTATATAAACTACCACACTGCGGCTCGGTGAGTGCAGACCCTGTACTGTAATTGGGTTTAAGTTCCTGTTGTACAGAGTAACAAATAAATAAATATAAATTTATTAATAACTTATTATCTGTTGAGTATAAAATAAAATATACGCCAATAACAAAAACTGAAACCTAGTGAACAGTGTTGTGGTTTTGCATTGTGTGAAAAATATTGTATTTCAGCAAACTTCTCTTGTCTGTGCTGTTGCATCAAGCCTTCAGGGAAATGTATGATGATATATTGTTTATGGATATGGTCGGTTCAAAAGTTCAAAGTTTTTTGTAAAGGAATAAATTACTTGACTGACAGCCGAAGAACTTCTCAATATTTTTTATGTACGCAAAATTTTGGTTGTCGAATATTTTGAACAGGATTGTTTTGTTTTCGACAGTTTCTTGTAAGAAGGAATATTGGTAAGTGATTGATTTGAAATTGTATAATAATTTATAAAACAATAGTTTACGCATTGTTTAACATGGTTGCCATGGTTAACTCAATAAAGTAAAATCATAAAAAATTTATATTTATTAAATTAGTTATTTGTGTATTAAGAGCGTAAAGTGATTCTTTGTTACTCGAGCACGGTAATTGCAGCGTGAGCGGAAGGCGAGAGCTGCAATAGTGTAAGAGGAACAAAGACACTTTAGCTCGTGATACACACATAATTTTTTCTACGATTGCATCTTAAAATTATTATAAAACGTATACGTACTGAAAATAAATTCATTTTGTCAACTGTCAATATGACAAGTTTCGGTTTTGTTTGTCTCACGGGAAACTATTGAAATAAGCCCACATTTAATATCTTTTTCGCGCGTTGCCGTTGGAAACGCGCGCATTTAACGTCTTTTTCGCGCGTTGCTATTGGAGACGCGCAAAAAAGATATTTTTCGATTGTTCCACAGAAAACGTCAACTTTACGATGACAAATGTCAACTTTTCATAGCAATCGTAGAAAAAATAAATTATTGTATCTATCGCATTCCGTATAAATCTTAACAGTAATATGTGTCATGTATTGAAGATCTGCAATTGCAGAGCTGTTTTATATAGAATAAAAATAAATAAATATATCATTACGCCTTTTATCCATTACTGGATGTGGCACTCTGCCTAAGCAGATCTCGGTAAGTGATATATTTCTTCGCGTGAAATGCGGTTACCAGCCGTCAAACCACGCCCCCCAAAGATGTTAGTGGAGGGGGAGCCACAGGAGTAGATTTAAATTGGTGAAAATTGTTTGTCGGCTTTGGCTTTGGAAAGTCGTGATTACTTATTTATTGTTAATTAGTTAATCAAGCAATTAATTATTCTGTCTATTAATGCTAGCAAATTAACCGACATTAGCATAATACTTCATTACGTCTCAATTGACTCTCAAATAAAATTCTAATTGCATATAATCTGAGTTAACTTTGGCATTACAGAAACAATTGCATCGAAATGTCATTACAAAGTGTTGAAATGAATGAACAACAACACACCCTCACAAATGCATCTGCATCTGCATTAGTAACGGCATGCTTGTATAATTCTAGCTCCGACATACTGAACAATCAACGACGCTTCATTTAAAACCATTTATCCGCGACGGCATTGAGTTAATTCATTTAAGAGTGCTTTAACCTTCCATTCATTCCAGCTCCCGATGTCAATTACAATGAATATAAGTGATAGATGTAATGTGACGCATGCACTTTCCTATCACGTCGTAACGAACGAACGAATGCAGATGTTGATTCACACGCACTAACAGAACGATTAGATTTAGAAAAGTCAGGTTTGCATCCTGTGATTTGTTTTGTCTCAAAGGAAATGTTAGTTTTGAGATAATTGAACGGCTGAGATTATACTCTTCCGGAATGAAATTAGAGTTTCATAATAAGTAAAAACAATCGCCTTCTTTCCAAAGCCAATGTCATATAGTCAATACTTGTTTATTTGTTAAATTATTATACACAGGGTGTTTTTATACATCGGGAGGTATACGACTACAATGTCATAGGCACTTAACATGGGAAATTAATTAAATAATGGGGTAGATAGCTCAGTGGTATCGAGTCGGCCTATGGATCTTGATAACCCTGGTTCGATCCCCACAGCCGACAAACAATTTTCACCAATTTAAATCTACCCCTGTGGCTCCCCCTCCACTAATATCTTTGGGAGCCGTGATTTGACGACTGGTAACCGCACTTAACGCGAAAAATATATCACTTACCGAGATCTGCTTAGGCAGAGTGTCACACCCAGTAATGGGTAAATGGCGTGATGATATATTTATTAATTTTTCCTTGCGCAAAATTTGACAGTTAATTTAAACAAATATGATTCCAATAGAAGTTGTAGACAATTCAATTCTGCAACCAAATCAGTTATCACATTTTATTTTACACGTTTGGTGGTTGAAATATTCGGATTTAAAGATTTATAAGATTTGCTTTTATATAGTTCATCAAATGTCATACTGTACTGGTTTCCATGGCGCTAAATAACATCTTAATCACATATTAACAAGCTATAGTTTCGAACGTTTTAGTTACGGCTTGAGATATTAAGCACGGGATAAAGTTAGCTTCCTGCATCATTATAACTTAACCTTACTTTTTAAATAATTAATAAAACTTTACATTTTTATTGTCTTAATTTGTGTTCATAGAAAAAGTATGTGTGATTCGTTTTAAAAACTCTTTAGATACTCGTTTATTATACACTCGTAAGTAAAGAGACGCTTGTTAGTTTCTATTCATCTTTTGATGAGATCGACAGCAGTGAGACAATTAGTGATTGTGTTAATGTTTGATAGAGGTTCGATGGATATTTAAGGTAGTTAGGAGGTTAGTCCTCTTAGCACATATGAGTTGGTTGAGCTCGCGTGAATTCAAACCTCGCTGACTTCCAGTTATAATTAAAAATACCGCTGAATTTTTCTAACGGTTATAATTTTGCTGTAGTGTAATTAGATTTCATTTTGCTACAAAATCACAGAAAATACTTGGAAAGCATAAACAGCTACAAGAAAGTTTAGTAAATCTTCGTGGTACACGTTAAAACGCTCGTTTCCTTCAGTTCTGCGTCTTTTGAATAACAATAGAACGCTTTGTAAGAAGGTAAAACGCAAAAATGGGTTACTTGTTAAAGCTTCAACTGAAAGAACCTGGTCACGACTACACGAACTTGCTGATCACTGACTTTTATATTCCTTTTGTGAAATCATACTTTGCTGATAAATACATCGCTGGTTAAGTGAATTTTGTGGAAATAAAAACTCTAATAATAATAATTATGTCGTAATCTGATTACTAAACTTCTACATTACAGTGAAAGTTTTTATCTGAGTCTAAGACCCATTCAAAGAAAAAGACATTAATCCAGTAAAAACCACGAAAAACATTTCTAAGAAATTGATACGAGAAGTAGCAAAAACTCTTCAATACAGAAAAGAAAGTACTATTATACAATTTATTCTCGCTTATTTATTTCATTCTAAAATTTGATTCCGGGAACTTTTACAACTCTATCAGATAGTAACATTTTTTCCCTCAATTCAAAGAAGAAAGTGATATTGAAGCCACATTCATGACAGCTAGAAAAATTGGATTTGATTTGGCATTAGTAACATCTATCAAAAAAATAATAAATCGTATTTAAACTTCTAATTTATTTCTAAAAATTTAGTGTTCTAATAGGGTAGTGCAAAAATATATGTATACCTCGTGAAGAAAGTTATTTCTTCAGGTGTTTTATATCCCTTGTCTTCACCTCGGGATATGCACCGGTACATTTGGCAAAGAATGTATCATATTCTTCTCTTGATATACTAATAACTATATAAGAATTAAATTTAGTTCGCGAAGATTTTATAAATAAACTGGTAGAGAAGTAACCAGAAAGAAAGGTTCTGAGTTCAAATCCTGGTGAAATCTCATTGACTTTTACAAATTAGAACTATTTAGTTAAATGTTTTATGGGGTAGGTGGCTCAGTGGTATCGAGCCGGCCTGTGAATCTTGATAACCCTGGTTCGATCCCCACAGGCGATAAACAATTTTCACCAATTTAAATCTACCCCTGTGGCTCCCCCTCCACTAATATTTGGGGGAGGCGTGATTTGACGGCTGGTAACCGCACTTCACGCGAAGAAATATATCATTTACCGAGATCTGCTTAGGCAGAGTGCCACACCTAGTAATGGGTAAAAGGCGTGATGATATATTTATTTAGTTAAATGTTTTTAAAAGCTGATTGATCCTAAAGTATTGGGTTCAATTCCAGCTAGGACTAATTTGACAAAACTTTCATCAAAAACTAAACTCACTTTTGTAGCTCCTGTTTCCGTCACATCTTTGAGGAGCTCAATTCATTTAACTTATTTCATTTCTAAATAAATAAATAAATAAATATATCATCACGCCTTTTACCCATTACTGGGTGTGGCACTCTGCCTAAGCAGATCTCGGTAAGTGATATATTTTGTCGCGTGAAGTGCGGTTACCAGCCGTCAAATCACGGCCCTCAAAGATATTAGTGGAGACGGAGCCACAGGGGTAGATTTTTAAATTGGTGAAAATTGTTTGTCGGCTGTGGGGATTAAACCAGGGTTCTCAAGATCCACAGGCCGACTCGATACCACTGAGCCATCTACCCCATAAATTAAATAAATAATTAAATTAATTTTAAAAGTAACCAAAAATTGATATCTACTAAGTTATGAAACTGGAATGCAAATAAATACGTAAATTTTAACTGTCACATACATACTTTAAACTTGATTTAGATTCTGATAAGTAGATTTAAAGCAGAATTTAATTAGAATATTTTTTCTGTAAAGTAATAAGAGAACGACTTATTTCTTATATTATTCGTCGATGGATTTACAACGTAATTTTCATGGGATCTAATTTATTTATTTTGTTTTAAATATTATAAAATATGTGTCTGAATGCGATCCTGTGCCACATACATCATACTTTCACTATCTCGCAATCGGCGAACCAACAACAGCACATGTTTGAACCGCGGTTCGCACACCAACTAAACGCTCCGTTACCGCGTTATTGATGAGCATCGCTATCACCTCTTCATTTTTTACCATCGCAGAGGTGTGTTGTACCGCCATGCCAGATTTATTACTCTTGCACTTTTTATTACAACCTCTCAAAAGTGTTTTTTACCTTTTAGTTTTTGTTTCGCGTTTCTTTTTTGAATGACATTGTAATTATTATGAAATAATAGTTTGGTTTCTTTTTGGCAACGTGATGAAATGAACATACGATAAAAAGCATTGTTCTAGAAGTAAAAGTAAGGTTTTGTAACATTTTGTAATAGGTTTTGAATGTGTAAGGAATGTTGAGATACAACTCCGGAAATTGAATTTTCATGTCGCTTTTTTCTGCTTCCGAAAGTTTTATCTGACATTAAACACTGAATATCCTAATATATTACCTACATTTCTCACAAATGCTTTGCAAGAATATACAAAATTCGTACATATATATATATATATATATATATATGAGCTTTAGTGGGATTCGCACGCGGGACTTTCATATCGTTATAGATAAAACAAACAATATATTCATAAAACATTTTACAAATTAAAATAATTGCGCAAAATAATACTACATATTTATTTATTTATCTATTTGGTAAATAAAATCAGAAAAATTTAAAATATGTATATAAATATAATAAATTTAATGAAGCATTTGCTATGTCAAAATTAAATTCACCATTTTATGTAAAAAAACTAGGAAATACCCCCCTGGCACTATCCCAAATACTCTTAAAAGTACGCAAACCACTGGTTGAGGACCACTGAGATACACGAATAATTATATTTATTTATCGATTTTATTTGTCCTTGTAAATAATAAATTGTAAAGATATTATACCTGCGATATTTTTGGTTCGAACTCGTTCGTAATTTCTCGTCTGCTCTAGTTCATATCTAAAAAACTAAACAGACACCAGTCAGTTGCAATCTTCTGTCGTGTGTAAATCATTATAAATCTATGCTAAACCTTAATAATATTTTGTGTTATAGTTTGTAATATTTGAGTTGTGATGAAGCTTTAAAATGTAAAAAGTGTGTACTGTGTAAGTGTAAGTGCCATAAGATAATGAAACCAATGTTATCCAGGGAAATGTACAGACTGCAAGAATATCGTGTGAACCTGAAGATTAGAAGGTATTGTGCTGTTTTGTCATTAACGGTGTGTAATTTTCTCATATTTGATGGCAATTTTTTGCATGGATATTCTGTGTTTGCCAGTTGCTATTAACGTTATCAAATAGTTATTCGTATATCAAGGGTTGAAAGTAGTTCTTAGCAGATAGAGGCTAGTAGCACGAGCGTAATAAGGGCTATAATTAGTCCATAAATTTTGAATGTAGGTAAAAAATAAATATATGTTATGGTTTTCAAAGATAACTTTTAAATAAGGCAAGACATATAATTTTCACCACATTAAAAAAACTAACCATGTGGCTCCCCCTCTACTAACATTTTTAGGGGGCGTGATTTGACAGTTGGTAAACGCATTTCACATATACTTCGGCAGAGTGCCACACTCTATATGATAAATTTTGAAATTAATAACATAGTTTTATCTCAAAGTGTGATTTGTTTATTTTTTTATTTATTTATATATATATTTAATTATTAACTATGCGGTAGGTGGGTCAGTGGTATCGAGTCGGTCTGTGGATCTTGAAAACCCTGGTTCGATCCCCAGACTTACACATACAAATACGAACTAAACAAAATTAAATAAAAAGAGAGACAAAATTAATTGTCCATCTGCTTAGTGAAAATAGGTTTAAATAAAAAATTCAAACGAACACTTGTTAGAGTTTCACAAAATTTTCAGCCTCTGAGTCAATTTATTATGACTGATGATAACCTAATAAGTTAACTCGGAGACTGAAAATTTTGTGAAGCCCTGACAAATGTTTTTTTTTTAATGAAATAATATATAAATATATTTCAATAAACAATTTTCACTCATTTAAATCTACCCCTGTGGCTCCCTCTCCACTAACATCTGTGGAGGCCGTGATTTGACGGCTGGTAACCGCACTTCACGCGAAGATATATATCACTTACCGAGATCTGTTTCGGAAAAGTGCCACACTCAGTAATGGGTAAAAGGCTTGATAATATATTTATTTATTTATTTTTACATATTTAATTTAAATTTTAAAAAATCTTAATTGAAGGTCATTTTAGCGGCAAAAATTTAAAGTTAAACTCTTCTTGACATCAGATACAAATACAACCAAGTAATACATAAATTCTAATATAAACTATACGTCATCTATTTAAGAATCAAACAAAACATCTTACAATTCGTATCAATCTTTTTTCTCTCCTCTCTCTCTTCGTCATCCCTACTCTTCCGCGTAGTACACTCATGTTCAATGAGAGATGAAACGGATGTGAGGTCATGTGAGAACCTAGTACTTCCTCTACCGATAGCTGCTGCCTTCCGGAATTTATTGTACGTCGATTCTATAGCAAGAGCGTATCCGAACTACCGCATAATCACGATCACTCGTATTGGGGTCACACTAGACTTTTATCACACGAGGAGTATTGGGTTTTTCTTTACGAAATTGTCATTACTCTAAGAATTATATGCAAAGAGGACTTTTTGTGAAGGGTTATTTATGTTAGAGTGAGGAGTAAATGTCGTCAAGATATGCTGGTATTGCTATCCTTGTCGCTGTCGATAATTTTTACTAAAGTCTCAAGTGATTTATTGAACATGTTTTATCTTTATTCAGTTGATGGTTTTCTAATTAAGGGACATTTAATTAAACGTCATAAATCATCTCAGTATAAGAATTATTTTCAGATTAAATAATTATGTTTCTTGAATATGTGATTAATGTTGATTTATCTACCATTACAAACAGTTTTAAGGGCTCCAAAAACCACTAAATACATGTTGTTGAAGAAACAGCAGATCTTCAACTTCGGTTTTATTTTTGGCTGTAAGTCAGCAAGCAAGGCAAACTCTTGGGCCTCAAAGAAGTTAGTGGAGGCAGAGCCTCAGGGGTAATTTGAAAATTGTTTGTCGGTTGTGGAAATTAAACCCGGATTCTCAAATCTACAGTTCGAGTTGATACCACTGAGCCACGTATTTGTCTCTAATAAATGTAATTTAAATTTAATAATAAAATATCAAAATAAACACTTGTCTAAGTCTCACAAAATTCAGCCTCCAAGTCACCTTATGAGGGCATCGTCAGAGGCTGGCCAGCACAGTTGGTAACCATAGACGCGTTTCGCTCTTATTAGAGCTCATCAGTATGATATAACCTACTTCTTCACCTAGAACAAAGTTCACGTGAAGAAGCTGGTGACGAAGGACTGTGCCAGCAGAGAATAAGATCTCTAAAAAACGGTAAGATGACATGAGAAGTTCTGTCGAACCAGTAATGCCATCTACCGAAAAAAGCAAAAGCTACGAAATAGCAATTTAAATAAAAAACAACAAAGACAAAATTAATTGTCTGTAAATGCTCACTTGGTGAAACTAGGTTTAATAATAAATATCAAAATAAACACTTGTCTAAGTCTCACAAAATTCAGCCTCCAAGTCACCTTATGAGGGCATCGTCAGAGGCTGGCCAGCACAGTTGGTAACCATAGACGCGTTTCGCTCTTATTAGAGCTCATCAGTATGGTATAACCTACTTCTTCACCTAGAACAAAGTTCACGTGAAGAAGCTGGTGACGAAGGACTGTGCCAGCAGAGAATAAGATCTCTAAAGAACGGTAAGATGACACGAGAAGTTCTATCGAACCAGTAATGTCATCTACCGAAAAAAGCAAAAGCTACGAAATAGCAATTTAAATAAAAAACAACAAAGACAAAATTAATTGTCTTTAAATGCTCACTTGGTGAAACTAGGTTTAATAATAAATATCAAAATAAACACTTGTCTAAGTCTCACAAAATTCAGCCTCCAAGTCACCTTATGAGGGCATCTTCAGAGGCTGGCATAAGAGCGAAACGCGTCTATGGTTACCAACTGTGCTGGCCAGCCTCTGACGATGCCCTCATAAGGTGACTTGGAGGCTGAATTTTGTGAGACTTAGACAAGTGTTTATTTTGATATTTTATTATTAAACCTAGTTTCACCAAGTGAGCATTTAAAGACAATTAATTTTGTCTTTGTTGTTTTTTATTTAAATTTGTCTTATTAAAAAATATGAAAGTAAATTTATAATTTGAATAATAGTATTTTATGCATCAAGGGAGGGAAACAAGGGATAATCGCGTCCTCCCGTGAAACATATTATACTTTTCGTAATAAGTGCACAAAAATTACTGTCTTATCGGGACAAATGTCAAATATGGGTTGCATAACTAGTTACCTAGGAAACGCCGCAAACAGCTAAAAATCGTAGTCTCTAGGGAGAGAAACATCTCTTAACATAATGTTTCTCTCCCTAGGGGAGAAAAGCAGTGTTTCTCTCTCTAAAATTAGCGAATAAGAACGTGTTTCTTGTGCATGTATTACGAAAATATTAATTTAAATCGAGTTATGTTTGTTTTCAATCAATAAATATGTTATCACTTTTCAGAAATTGCTTCAATGCAAATTATGTATCTCTGAATGAATGAGCTATTATTATAATTTATTAGTAAATAAATGTTATTGATGTAGTAATTTAATTGATAAAACAATTAATAACAATTAGTTTATCTACATAATAGACATTTATTGAAATTTATTAGCTATTACAAAACAAATAAATTCTAACTTACAATTATCGTGGAAATGAGTTCGATTTCCACAGCCACATTTAAATTGTGACTCCCCCACCACTAACATCTTCAGCAACCACAAGAATATATCACTTATCAAGATTTGGCGTAAACCAATTACAATTATCAATTAGTGGAAACGTCTTAAAACTTGCAATTCAAATTATAATTCATAGCACCTTAAGTGCATTAGTTAGAAATGGATTTTGTAAATCACTTCTGCTTTATACAAATAAATAGTACCTACGGTGGTGTGAATCCGGAGATCCCGAGTTCGAATCTCACTCAAGCTAAATATTATATAAACTACTACATTGCAGCTCGGTGAGTGCGGACCCTATACTGTAATTGGGATTAAATTCCTGTTGTACAGCGTACCATAAATAAATAAATATTAACTAGAGAATTTCAAATTGTTACTGTCAAAAATATCTAAAATCCTCGGTAACAATACAAAATATAGATGTAGAATATATTTGTAAAACAAAGAAAACTGCGACATTTCTTCCCGATCTCTAATAGAAATTACTAATTGAATAATTGTAATTTGAGCTTTTGGATTATAAATAATTATTATATATCTTTTTAAATTAGAGTTTTGACCTTCTTTCTTCTCATGAACCAACCAAATTACCTTCTAAATCAAACCAATAACGAATTATCAAATTTTCCACCGATGTACGACACAAAAAATTAATTGTATCTATTGAATGAACCATCAATGAAGCACGTATGTCGCTGACACATCAAACCGGAAGTGAGTTCTCATGTAGCGTCGCGTGGCGACGAGGCGCCTCACCACAGCTTCCGGTTATATGTTAGAGCCTCACGCACGTTCTAGTATCACAGTTTCGATCCCGGGTTTAAATCTTGATCTCGTTGTTCTGAAAGAAAAAAAATAATTTTATCCATGTCACTGAATATCGGTTATTGATTAAATTTCCTTTTCGTAACGCTTCATTGATTACTTTCAAGTGAAAAAGTTTCAAATAGAGAGTAATCAATTATTTCTGTCGGCTATTCAAATTTCTTGAAAGTTTTTGTGTCAATGTTTTGTTAAACTGTGTTTTTGTCAAGTTTGCTTAATTCAATTTTACATGGAGACGTATTGTTTCCGTCACATTGGCAAATTTTTTGAAGGAGATAAAAGCAACTATATTTTCTAATTTACAAGATATACAATAAACTATTCATTTAACGAATCAAAATTTCAATTCGATTTTCAACCTTTCATTAAAAAAGTATTAATATATCAAGTAATGCTTTTAAAAGGTGAACAGGGATTCAACATCTGGTGTTAGTTTTATTCAATTTCTTGCTCTCCTGTACTTTAAATTAATTTATCCACAATCAACTCATAATATGCATTTATTTGTGCTCACTGCAACTGTACAAAGGGACCAACTATACACTGTTAAAAGAATGAAGGAATAATGCACAGAAATCAGTCAAATTTATTGAATTACTTATTAATATTAACATTTACATTTATATTAACACTTAAATCATTGTTCGTTTTATCTAATTTGATGTTTTCTTTCCAAAACGGCTGCTTTTTTCGTTTTCTACCCCTTACATTCACTCTTCAAATAAGCTGTCAGCTTGCTATATTTTGAAATATCTATATTTTCGTTAACTTTTATAGTAGCCTTCAACATGGAATACTTAGACCATGCTGATGAAACCGCATACTTTTTCTTGATTTTATAGAAATATGAAAGCATGGCTTCTTCATTTATTACCCTTACTCTCAGTTTTTCTCTCCAGCTCTTAATTTCAGTAAACTCTTTTTCATACAATTCCTTCGCTGGCAATAAACGCTTTCATTTTTCATCAAATTCATAAATTTTTTCAATGTAATAAACGATAAACAAACATCCTGTCATAGCAACAAATGCCACAGTAATGCATTTTTTTGACAGCACGTATCTAGAATTTGATAAATTAAAAAATGACATTTTGTAAAATGAATTAATTTTGAATAAAAGTTTTGATTGTGGATAAAACGTTATATTGTATTCGTGTTTTAGTTGCGCATTATCCACTCAAGATAATTAAATGCTCGAACTTCGTTCTCGCATTTTTCGTGGATAAAACGTCACCTAAAACACTTATACAATATTTAACTATTATTTGTAACGTAAAAACATAATTTCTGTGAATTAGGTTAAAGACATGGGTAACATAGATTGAAATAATCCCGCGGGTAACAGTAAAGTAGATGATATGGCAGTGGCACTGAGTAAACAGTTTTATGGTAAACTATAAATATGTTTACTAAGACTGCCCGACTAACTTCAGTATTTCTGACATTAATTACACAGAATGTTCACTTTGCGGTTCTCACCAGACCGACGCTTACATTTTGTGGTTTTCCGAATTCATAAAATTCTTCGCTATTTACTCACTACTAAAATTACTTACTGAAATAAAAGCATCAGGTTTAATTTTATTACAAATCAATCTAATTTTATTGATAAAATTATACTTTGCACGATTTTTACTTCCTTGTACGAAGTAAAGGAAGTATTGTAATCGGTTTTGAGATTTCAGCGGAAATATCCATTTTGACTAATTTCGTCGTGACGTCTATACGTACGTATGTATCTCGCATAATTCAAAAACGGTAACCCGTAGAAAATTGAAATTTTGTATTTAGGTCTGTTATAATATCTAGTTGTGCACCTCCCTTTTTGGTCATTATATAACTTCCGCAAGTGGTACTTTACTTGAAGCCTATAATAGATTTTCATGAAAAACTATATTCAAATATAATCCAAACGTTTTCAAATTTGGTATATAACACTACTATATCAATAGAAATAACATAATAGGTATTGATTAAAATAGACTAACCGAAATTGATACATTCCATGAAGCTGCTAACAGTTTTCTTGAAAAAAAAATGGTATTATTTTGATTTTAGAAATAAATGCTGCAAATAAAAGTTTTAGAGAATTAGCCTTTTGTATAAACGAGATATCTAAATTTAAAAATTATATATTTCTTGTTTCATTTAATTAAATTTACTATGGATTAGAACAAAAATACAATAAGGACAAGAAAAAACTGTATGGTAAATTCCTAATCCATAGGACGAGGGATTTTACTTAATGTCAGTTTGATTGAGTGATTTTGCAACAAGAGAAAAAATTGAGTACTTAAAAATAAAATGTATCTAAAGGAAATCTTAGAAGCCGTGAGGTTACTTGTTAAGATAATTTCCTGGAAAAAATAAAATAATATTGTGTCAAATATAAAATAACTTTATGTAAAATTGACAGCTTATAAACATAGATCCTTTTATCATAACTAATATAACAAGTAATATGGTAATTGACGATAATATTTCGAAAAGAATTATGAGTATTTCCTATTTCCAAAACAATTAATTTAAATTAATGCCAAAATATTATCTAACATTTATCATATTACGAGATATTTTTTGCGCGAGAATTTAACAAGCAATTTTTTTTTTGTAGAAGCAGTTTCCCGTCTAGAATTTGCCACTTCGATAGTTTTTTTTTTCAATTGTCGTTTATGAAAATACCATTTATTTTATTGGTATCACTTATTAATTTCACTAGTGGAAAAATATCACAATAGCTTTCATTTCATTGGTTTATTTGCAAACATATTTGTGACTTGATTTGTTCCCACATACCCATGGTAAATTCTCAGAATAATAATGCGCTTATTGGTTGAATTTTTAAATGTTCTGCATTATGATTAGGTCAAGGAAAATTATTCATATAAAACTATGTTTACTGGTTGAATTTTCAAATATTTTGTATTACGATTGGTTATATACAGGTCAAGAGAAATTATCGAGAGTAAAACCGTAAAGGTTTAGTTTTTATTTATAATACTGCTTAAATTGTAGATGTAATTAAATATTTTAAAGTGCATTTCTCATTTTTGCATTAAGAACAGAAATGTTTTATATAAAAATATAAACAACTTGTTACAACACAAGAAGAATGACAAGCTCATTACTGTTGAAGAGAACAAGAGAACGTCGTAACTGTGACTGACATTTAAAGCATTCTGTTTTAATAACTCATGAAAAATGTTTTCCGTGACTTCATTAAAGACCTTTTGTCATGTAGTTACCGCCGACATCTTACGAGATTTCTCCAGGAACGTATGACAAATGATCCCAATTAAAACAATATCGTACAAGACAAAAAAGTCCTCTCAATCAAAGCTCTGAATATGATGTTTTACTGCGCAGGGTTCTAATAGTGTTTGCTGTGTTTTTTATGAATTTTTTTTGTTCCCATCTACTTTTACGGTTGTTGGGCTGTTCACAAGTCTGTAATGGGGTTGCTCATGGTGAATCTGGCCTGTTTATGTCACCACAAAGCCATAGAGTTATTGTGTGGAGGAAGGAACTGTGTCTTTATGCAGCGGTAAAAAATATACGATGTCGTCCATCATTTTTACTGTGGTTTCGTTTTGACGCTTTCTGTTGTCGTAAATAGTGAAGACTGAAGCTAACAGAATCACTTTTATTGTTATAACTTCAAACCACTATTATGTAACGCTGTACAACAGGAAATTAATCCAATGTACAACTAATACCAGAAACTGAAGCACTCTGAACAAGTAAATTTTAATAATTTGGGCAAGTTCTGCAATTGCTTAGTTTCACCAAGTGTATGGATGACAATTAATTTTGTCTTTGTTGTTATTTAAATTGCTATTGCGTAGCTTTTCCTTTTTTTCGGTAGATGGCATGACCTGTTCCACAGAACTTCTCATGTCATCTTACCGTTTGTTAGAGATCTTATTCTCTGCTGGCACAGTTATTCGTCACCAGCTTCTTCACGTGAACTTTGCTCTAGGAGAAGAAGTGAGTTATGCCATACTGATGAGCTCTAATAAGAGCGAAACGCGTCTATGGTTACTAACTGTGCTGGCCAGCCTCTGACGATGCCCTCATAAGGTGACTTGGAGGCTGAATTTTGTGAGACTTAGCCAAATGTTTATTTTATATTTTTTATTATTATTATTATTTGAAATACGGTACTATATATGTAATTATGGATCAACTCGTAGTTGTGCAGTTTAAGGGGTAAGGCCACTCTAGACAAGAAAAAAAGGGTCATTTTCTAGATTTTTCTAACGAAATCTAAACGTACTGCTTAAGAACTGTTTTTGGATCTTTATTTAGTGGTCTTTAAACTTTATTTAATTTTTTTTTTAAGAAAATATTCAAAATTGTCGTCAGAAATTTAAAAAAATGGCGACTACTCTCGGCGCGTAGGGCAAAGCGGGCGAAAACATTCCGGGAACAGCAATAGACCTGGATCAAAAAAGGATATGTTTTCTTAATCTCTTATGTATACTCTAAAAAACTACGGGCTGGATTTTGAAAATATTGATTTTTAACAAAATGTCGCACGTTTGAAAAAAAGTTCATTATTCGGGACTAAATTTCTGTATAAAAACGACCATAATAAACGAATGAAGCACTTTAAAAAAAAAGCCCCCGTAGTTTTTGAGTATTTTATATCTAGAATAAGAAATAAAATGATTCGACACGATCCACCAGTTAGTATTTCAGATTTCTTTTCGCCCGTTTTTGAAAATATGAATTCGAGAAAAACGCGTTTAAAGTTTCGAGTCATATATGTATATAAATACTAGTACTAATAGATATATACTTTTTTCCCTCTGAAATACTTCCGCGCGGCATTTAATTTAATTGTCCCTTATTCCTAAGGGTTTAAACTATAATTTAAGCAAATTTAAAAAAAATGAATTTTTTAAAAATTCTAGAGTGGCCTTACCCCTTAAGTGAAAAGTAATTTCATTCGAATTACAATAGAATATGATTAATTTTACCTTGAAACAAAAACTAAATTTACTTGCATTAACTCCATAAATTGTCGTACAACACATTCTCACAATAAATCAACGCAAACGTCGTATAACTTTATCCCGAACCCAAATTAATCGCTCTTCAAAAAACGCTCTTCCAAGTTTCTCAAACATCAAGTAGCTATACATCTTCTCGTGTAATCAATGATCACCAGCTTACCTACTAACTTCACATGTAGGTGTAAACCAGAACTTCCCGAACATCGGCAAGTGTGACGTCACAGTCTGTGTCCCCAGTCTCACTCATGACGTAAATCAGCACCATGTGCCAGAGAGGGTTGATCAACTTAAGGACGATCAACGATTTAACGATTTCGTTAAGATTATCGCTTGAAGGAAGACAGTCGTATTGGGTTGGCAAATTGCCCGAAACAATGCTGAAGATGATTATCTTTTCGGGTGAATGTTTTTATTTCGTTTGCGGAGGAATTTGTCGGGATAACACTGTTTTGTTCTGCAGTAATTTGTCATTGAAAAAAACACTAATTTTATTTTGTTCCTCATTGCTTTTTTTCAAAAAGTAATTATTTTCAGTTGAACAGAATGTGGTCAATTTCTATTCGTACATAGACAATAAAATAAATATATCATCACGCCTTATTTATCCATAATTGGACATGGTACTTTGATGTTGCAGATCTCGATAAGTGATATATTTATACGCGATTACCAGGTGTCAAATCACGGCCTCCAAAACTCTTAGTGAATGGGGAGCTTCAGGGATAATTTTAATATGGTGAAAATTGGGGTAGGTGGCTCAGTGGATCTGGAGAACCCTGGTTCGATCCCCACAGCCGACAAACAATTTTCACCTATTTAAAATCTACCCCTGTGACTCCCCATTACTAACATCTTTGGGGGCCGTGATTTAACGGCTGGTAACCGCACTTCACGCGAAGAAATATATCACTTACTAAGATCTGCTTACAGCAGAGTGCCACACCTAGTAATGGATAAAAGGCTCGATGATATATTTATTTATTTATATATTTATTGTTTGTCGACTCGGTAATCGAACCTAGGTTCTCAAATCCACTGAACCACCTACTTCACTACCATTGATAAAAACTATTCTTGACATTAACTTAATTTTTCACGCCTTGCATCAAATGCTTATTTTCCATTAATTATATAATTATAAAAAACTTAATTTTCTATCTTGATTGTAGAAAATAGTATTGCCGTATTACCTATATTTCCTGTAAACTACATCGAAAAAGTATATTTTTTTCGTCGGATCGGATTAAAAGATACATTTTTAATATTTTCCAGCCTTGCTGGCATCTGCTTAATTTACATAATACTGAGTTTGAAAATACGCGTACAAGTTACAAATTACAAGTTACATCTGTAAAATCCATTCGTCATATCCTTGCCTCGTAAACTTCAAGTCTGACTCATAAAGGTGTGAAATGAATTTCAAAACTTACTGCACTGCAAATTTATGTTAACTGGCAACAGCCTTTTACATCAAAATATTCATTTTTAATATTAAACATTTCTGAAATATAAATACATATACAAAGTTATTTAGATTTTAACAGTAACGATTCATAAAACAAATAGCTAATACCAATTTTATTTCTAAGTTTAAGTCCGTTTTTAATTCACAAAAATAACTAATAAATAGCACTAATGCCAATAATTTCAAAAAGGAATAAAAATGAAGTTAGTTAACTCCAAATTTAATTCTTTATATGAATCTGCCTATAAGTTAAATTTTAATACACTATGGCTTGTAGATTTTGCTAAATTATTTACTAAGAAATAATAAATAACAATAAACATTTCTTGCAAAACGCAGTATTTCCCTGAGAATTTATCACATATATGTGGAAATCATAAATTTGTATGAAAATGAACCAATAAAATTAAAGCTATTTTGATAATTTGCCACTAGGAAATTAATAAATAATAATTTTCAAATATAATAGGTACCCCGAGAGCTTGAAAATTATCGGGTATGTCCCGATTGTTTCGATGCTACGCAGGGAAACAAGAGGGAAATACCCGATTAATTTTCAAGCTCGAGGGGTATTCGGCTGATTATTTTTGATGATTCTGAATAGCGCATAGGTTACAACTGTCAGAAAAATGATTGGTTACCGCCTAGCAACCTAGCCGGGAAATTATCGAAAAATTATCGATATAATTTAGACCTAGTTATACCACGTGATGTTAAATGCCATGCTCTTATTAGTCGAAATTGGGGATAAAAAAATAATCATATATAATATAACAAGTAGTATGAAAATTGCTGAAAATATTTTGACATAAATTATGAGTTGTTACGGAAATGGAAACATAAAGATTGCGAAGCACGAGTTGTGTTTCCTATTTCCATAACAACGAATGTATATTTATGTCAAAATATTATCTGTCAATTTTCATACTATGAGTTGTATTCGGCTTGAGAATTTACCAAACAAGAGTTAATTAACAAGAATAGTTAGGTATTTATTTGCACATTATTAATTAGGTATTACAGTGATGAAAATTCTACATTTTATCAGTGTACATTTAATATTCAAAATTGACGTTTATGAAAATATTGAAAATATCATTTATTTTATTCGTAACCAAGGATATTATTAACAGTGGTATTTCCGTTATCAATTGCACCAGCGATGAATTTCCGACGAAATGTACATTTCATTGGTTCATTTTCAAACAAATTCATGATCCTATTGGTTGACAGTGACGTGTGGTGAATTCTCACTGTAATTTAATCTCTTTGGATACCAATAAAATAATTGCTATTTCAAAAAATTTATTGAAATGGCAAATTCTCGATGTTCGGAGAGAACTTTATCTAGAGAATAAATATTTGCTTCTTAAATCCTCACGCAAAATAGTCACATAATATTTTGACATGAATTTAATTTTGTTGTTATGGAAATAAGAAATATAACTCATAATTCATAATTACCATATCACTTGTTATATTAATTATGAGACTATTTCGCTAATGAATATCATGCTAACCACCCCTAAAATGTAATCAATTCGCGTATATAATCCACTCTTTCGCAATTTAATACTTCTAATCTTTCATTATGATTCAATCCACGTTTCAAATTCCGGCTAATCCTCACCATAACAAACACTGCATTTTAAAAGAGTCCACGAACATGAAGCCTTACACAGCTCACTGTTAATGAAGTCTGGTCTGGCTCGAGACTTCGTGTGTGCTCAGGTGTCGACACAGCGTAGAGGAAGAAGGACGTAACCGAGAAAGACACTAACACCGAATACGTGACGTGTAATACACACCAGCAACATGGAGTAATTAAAGAAAAGACACTGGACGTAATCCTATTCTGAAGTGAAACAGTAGGCAAAGGTAATTACCCAAGGGACGCACGCGACATACTATAGTTGCCATTTTTTGTATTGTTACTTTCTCCCAATTACAGTAATTGATTGTGGCATCCGAAACACTCAAACACAATCACATTTAAATAAAAAACAACAAAGACAAAATTAATTGTCTTTAAATGCTCACTTGGTGAAACTAGGTTTAATAATAAAAGATGCCCTCATAAGGTGACTTGGAGGTTGAATTTTGTGAGACTTAGACAAGTGTTTATTTTGATATTTTATTATTAAACCTAGTTTCACCAAGTGAGCATTTAAAGACAATTAATTTTGTCTTTGTTGTTTTTTATTTAAATTGCTATTTCGTAGCTTTGCTTTTTTCGGTAGATGGCATTACTGATTCGATAGAACTTCTCACGTCATCTTACCGTTCTTTAGAGATCTTATTCTCTGCTGGCACAGTCCTTCGTCACCAGCTTCTTCACGTGAACTTTGTTTTAGGTGAAGAAGTAGGTTATACCATACTGATGAGCTCTAATAAGAGTGAAACGCGTCTATGGTTACTAACTGAACTGTGCTGGCCAGCCTCTGACGATGCCCTCATAAGGTGACTTGGAGGCTGAATTTTGTGAGACTTAGACAAGTGTTTATTTTGATATTTTATTACAATCACATTTTTTTGGATATAAATTGAACGCACGACTTGTTTATTAAAAAATCTGATGTGGACACTACATGACTTCCTTGTACGCGTATTATACTATAGCTTCATTTTTTTATTGCACATATTCAACGTAATTTGACATTAAATTGTTTATTTTTTTCTTTATTTTTTGTTCTAATCCATAGCAAACTTAATTACATGAAACCAGAAATATATAATTTTTAAATTTAGATATCTCGTTTATACAAAAAGTAGAGATGGGCGAATATCAAATTTTTCGAATTCAAATATCGAATACTCCTAAAATTATGAATAATTATTTAATTATGTCCTTTTCATTATTTGAATGAAAATGTTAAGATAAAATAAAATTAAAACAAAAAGTACAAACAAAAAAGAAAAAGACGAAAACTTAAAATTTAAGGTTAAACGTCTTCATGGTTTGAACAAAATATCTTTGTTATTAATAACTTCAAAGTATTGTAATAGCTTTAAGTTTATGTACAAATGATAAAGAAAAACATAGTAAAAAATTGAGGTCAACATATGGCGTGATATTCGAGGTATTCGAATGTTCGCTATACTGACGTTAATATTCGAAAATCTCGAATATCGAATAATGTCAATATTCGCGGCATTCGACTATTCGCGGATGATATTCGCCCATCTCTAACAAAAAGTTAATTTAAAAATTCTGAATGTGCTAGACGCAGAATTTAATTCTCCAAAATTTTTATTTAATAATTACATATTTTATGTACATACCTCACCTTCACTTTGACAGTCGATAGCTAAATAATCTCCCCGACTTTCTGCGATTTTAGAATCTAAAGCGAACTTTTGTCCTTTACTTGCTTATAAATAGAGATATTCTAAATATGTTTAAACAATTAAAAATCATTAAAGTTATAAACATTGCTTGGATTTGACATTTAGCGTATAACATTGAAATTATAGATGTATCTATGAGTAATTTCGAAGAACCCGAAATATATTTTAAAAAATTATGAATAAAAAGCACGAAGAGCTATAAATTTAATTTAATTTGGTATGAGCCCATTTAGTAAGTAGTTCTTATTTGCATGGCAGCAGTGAATTTGATGCGCAAGTGCAAGTGTCTGTAGAAATTAGAAGCATTATAATATCCGTCCGTCCGCTAGTAAAACACTCAACTGAAACGACCCCGACTCGCAGTCGCAGAACAGTACAGTGTAGGGTTAATTACAGTCTTAACCTCGCTTCGGCTTTTTCTTTGTTTTTTCCATAAAAACAACTTTATGTAGTCTTTGATGTTGCGCTCCTCTTATTAATTTAATTATAAAAATAATTAATGTACTTCTGCCCACACAGTGGATTTATGTATTTTACAATTATACTAACACAGATTACGTTTTATCATTTTCGTCATCTGTGGTCCTACAGCTCTTAGTGAATCTTGTCCTCTTTTAAGGTCGTTTCATTCATATATCTCTTCATAGATCTTCCTACTTTTCTTCGTCCAAAAGGATTTTACTAGATCTGCATGTTTTAATCTTTCTATGTGTCTCATCCACCTTATACGGCCTATCTTAATAACTTTCATTAGGTCACATTTTTTTCAGTGGAATTAATTTTGAAATACGTAAATGGATGAATATTTACAATATTAAAGGTCAACAGCTAATAGTGGAATCTGTACACCTGTTTTGTAAATCTTCACTTACGCCCACGAATCTATAAGAAATGAAGGCAGCATCTCCTGCGCTTGTTTAAAAATACATTTAACACAATTGCAGTTACACTCTGTATAATAAATACTTTATTTGATGTAAGCTGAAGTCAGCGAAATTTGAACCCAAGAAATTATCAGGAATTTAATCCCAATTATAGTAACTCTGAACCACTTAGAAGCAGTAGTATTTTTTAGCATTGAAACCAACCAAATTTAAACTCCAGAACTTTTGTTTGAAATAGACTGCAACTGGTCATAGCAAATAAATGTATTTCTCGGTACAGAATTGTTTCTGTGGTTTACCGCATTTCAATCAAAAATATATCATTTGCATTTAGAAAGCGATCTCATTCAAAAGTAGGTAAAATGCGTGAAAATCTAATTAATTTCATCCATTACAATCATAAATGTTTATCAGCAATTAACTCGAAACCATCAACACATCTTCCTCGAAAAGATAAACCTCAAATCCTCGAGAGCAGTGTAATACTCAATCATATACACAAGAGCAGGGGCGGATCCAGTCTTCGAATTAGGGGGGGGGGGATGGACTGAATTTAATCTCAGAGGGGGAGGGATTACCCATCTTCTAAATATAAAAAAACATTTGTATTTGCTCATATTATATTCCTTTAAATAATTTTTACAATCACATTAAATCACAGTAAATCGTCTTTGGAATCGCATTAAATCACATTAACTCATCTTTGGAATCACATTAATTCACATTAAATCACATTGAATAACATTAAATCATCTTTAGAAAATACTTAGATAACAAATTTTTTTTTCACCTCAAAAATTTCCCCTAAGAACGCCAACACTTTTTAAATCATAAAGTTTCAATATCTAAACGGTTCTTCGATAGAATACAAAAATTATTGAATTAGAAGTAGATTTTCTAAGTGCAAATGTCGGTAGTCACTTACTAGACTAGGTCTTAAATAGAATACCTCTCCCATCTGCGGGTCGAAATAATATCCCCACAAAATATTGGTTTTTGGCAATTTATTAGAATAATAAATTAAACAATAGTTCTTAATTATCTTAGAATTTTAAGTTCTTAGATAATATTTTCTATTTAATTTGTTTAACAAATTGCGTTGTCGTAAATAATGATATCATTATTATGTATTAGGGCCAACATTAAAAAAAACATGCTTAGGGGGGCATGACCCCCATGACCCCCCCCCCGCTGGATCCGTCCCTGCACAAGAGTTCGACACGTACAGCTTGACACATGTCACACTTCAATATTCGTTCATTCTCAGAAAACAGAAAATACAATATCGTATATTTAGCCTGCTACGTAAATACTCCACATTCTCGGCACATCACGGATTGCTTATCGATCAATAAATCTTATGATTCTGACGCCATATTTGTTAAGAATATAAATCATGCTTTCGTTGTGCCGGATTATCAGTCAAGCGAAACGTTTTCTTTATCTCTAACGTGTCTGTCTATTCTACCGGCTTGAACTGTTGGGCAAATTGAAATGTTGGCAAGAATTGTTGCGACGTTTTAGACAGGAAAATTGTTTTAATTGTGACTTAATAATCGGTTGTCTATGGAATTTATTGAGAGGTTAAGTCATTATATATTAACGCAATTATATACTTGATTACATGCTATGAAAAAATATTTCCGGGCTGTTTTTGTGGGACTAACGTTTTCTGCGCAATTAAACAATTTGTTTAAATAGTTGCTGCATTGCAACTTCTCCTATCTGCTGCATTCACATTATTATGTGCCTTATACTGATGTCCCACGAACATTAACATAGGAAATAAGTTTTATATATCTTAAAAATTAAACAAGCTATGATGATGCGCTCATCGTCATTGTGTTCCTCGTATCCGAATTGACTTATAAGCAAATTTATATCCAATTTTAATCGGTTTATTTTTAAAAAGTTTTTTCAGATTTTAGGCCAATTTCTTCTAAAACTAATAACTAAAATTTACATACATATGTATTTTAACCCACTGAATTCTGTGGTAAAATCTGAAAGTTCACATGTCTTCTAGTTTTTGAGATAATTTTTAAAAACCGTTGTTTGAGAAAAGTTTTGCGGAAATTTGAAAAAAATTAAAATGACTAAAACTGTTCTTAAGTTAACTGAAGCACGAGAAGTGCAATATCGTTGAGCGTATCTTGATATTTTGTGTAGTTTTTAAGATATAGCCTGGAGAAAATACAAGATTTGAAGAAAATAAATAATTTAGTTTTTCCAGAAGCTATATCTTAGAAACCAAACAAGATATAAAGATGCATTCAATAGTATTGAATTCTTCGTATCCGAATTAACTAGAAGTTTTTTAAATCTAAAAGGCCAATACCATACAGGGGCGGATCCAAGGGGAGGGTCATGGGGATCATGACCCCCCCCACCTAAGCATGGACTTTTTTTTAAATGTTGGTCCTAATAGTTAATTGACCCTAATAGTTAATTGACCCTAATACATAATAATGATGTCATTATTTACAATAACTCAATTTGTGAAACAAATTAAATAGAAATTATTATCTAAGATCTTAAAATTCTAAGATAATTAAGAACTATTGTTTGATTTATTATTCTAATAAATAGCCAAAAATCAATATTTTGTGGGGATATTATTTCGATCCGCAGATGGGAGAGGTATTCTATTTAAGACCTAGTCTAGTAAGTGACTACCGACATTTGCACTTAGAAAATCTACTTCTAATTCAATAATTTTTGTATTCTATCGAAGAACCGTTTAGATATTGAAACTTTATGATTTAAAAAGTGTTGGCGTTCTTAGGGGAAATTTTTTAGGCGAAAAAAAAGTGTCACAACGGTACGAAGGTCTCTTGGGTGCACTTGCTTCTGTTGTCGTAGCCGAGTTCAGGATGTGGGTGGCAAAATGGAAATGGATTAAAAAATACACAGCCCCCCCCCCACGCCCCCTGAGACAAAATTTACTCCATGACCCCCTCCCCCTCTATTTCGAAGTCAGAATCAGCCCCTGATACCATAAGCTCTGTTTTTGCATGTTTTAAGAGCAGTGTTTTTAGGTGTTTTAGCTATCTCTAACATGTTAAAACCGTGCTCTTAAAACACCCAAAAACAGAGCTTGTGCTACCAGCCATTGTATTTTTCAAATGGATTACTTTCTGCACAAAATAATTGTTCTCATATTATTCACCAATCTTACAATTTGTATGAGATATCCTACATAAACACATTTTGTAACTTTCTTTCTAAATTGCACAACACCCAGTCAGCAATCATCTAATCCACATTCTGCGAATGCAGCGTAATGACATTTGCAGTGTGAGTGTACTTTACACAACAACATGGACATGATGATCGGGCGTCTGACACCGGTTGTGGAGCACGCAGCAAGGCCGAGGTGAGACCACCCTGGTGCTGGTGTCGCTGCTGCTGGTGTGGGTTTGCAGCCCCCGGCTACGACACTCACACACCGACACCGTGCATCGTAAACCGTAACTTACTTTAGGCGCGTCAATGCACATACCGCACACTTGCAATCATTTTACATTGTTTTTGACACTAGCATCTGAAGTAAATAGCAAGCGAAAGTTTGCATCGCTGATTTTAACTTACAACCAAAATACTATAGCTTGATTCTTTACAAAGTTTTAACTAATCTTGCAAACTTTATTCTAATTAAAAAGTTGATTCAAGTATCTACTACATTTTAATTAGAGATGGGCGAATATCATCCGCGAATAGTCGAATGCCGCGAATATTGACATTATTCGAAATTCGAGATTTTCGAATATTAACGTCAGTATAGCGAACATGCGAATACCTCGAATATCGCGCCATATGTTGACTTCAATTTTAGACTATATTTTTCTTCATCATTTGTGCATAAACTTAAAGCTATTACAATACTTTGAAGTTATTAATAACAAAGATATTTTGCTTCAAAACCATGAAGACGTACCATATTTCAAATTTGTTTTTCACCAACATCAACCCGTACGTTTCACCTTAAATTTGAAGTTTTCGTCATTTTCTTTTCTTTTTTGTTTGTACTTTTTGTTTTAATTTTATTTTATCTTAACAATTGCATTAAAGGACATAATTAAATCAGTATTAATAATAAATAAATTAACTTTTAGGAGTATTCGAATATTCGAGTACCTCGAATTGCAAGTGTGTGAGTACCTCGAATATTAGAGATCTGATTAATATTCGTATTCGATATTCGAATTCGAGATATTTGATATTCGCCCATTTCTAATTTTAATACAATGAATCGGGAGGAATGATTGATATCAAGCGGCAATTTTTACAGGAAGTTATCCTGACCGGTGGAATATAATGGGTGTTAACCCAATACCCGCCGCAATTCAATGATCAATAAAAGAATACCTTTTCAGTAAAAATATCTTTATTTGAGGTCTAAAAACAAGTTTTTGATAATAAAAATTATACATACTTAAGTGTTAAAATATATCTGACCTTGAAATATAATTGTTAAAAACACCGAAATTAAGTACTTTTAAAATTATTGGTTTTGCAAATATTTGAAAATTGGCTGTGACTGGCTGTCATAACATAACTAATTAATATATTCATTAAAAAAATATACATTTTAAATGTAAAAAAAAATTATTACAGCCAAATATTTAAGCGTCCCAAAAATGGGACGTTGGCTGTTAATGGGTTAAAATAATATTTTAAAAAAGTAAATTGTAATATTACATTAATTTGCCAGATTTAAGGCCAAGGGCAGCAACTAAAGTTAAATTTTAAACTTAGTTTAAATAAATCAAATCAACAGAATTGATTTTCTCGTGCTTCAAAAAAAAAACTAAATCGTTAGAATTTACTAAAAATTTGTTTACGAGTCAATTCGGACACCAGGATTTCGATACCGATGATCACATCTTCATATCTAGTTTGGTTATGAAGATATAGACTCCGGAAAAAAAATTCTCAAATTTTACCTCGTCTGATTTTGAAACTTTGAAACTTTTTCTCTAAATTTAATTGGGCTGCTGCAAAAAAAGTCCAGCCAAAAATCTAATTATATAATTCTGTCATCACCTTGATGCCCCATTTATTAGAACCCCTCAAACACTAGTTAGCTTACACATGCATACCATCCTTTGTAAACCACCCTATGTACGACCCATCTTGTATTCATTTTGAACAGAAGACAATACAGCACACCAGCGTCCAGTTTGTCTGTCTGTTTAACCGACACAACTGTCCGTTGTCCATTCCATTATCACAGAGGATTGGCTGCAGCAGCACGGACACGAATCTCATTATTGATGTGAAGTTTATCCGACGCTGTTTTGTTTTGTTACAGCGGTTCTTTTGGTTATGAGCGGAAACAAACAAGCTAAACTTTTTGCTAAATTGGATTTTTCTTTCTGGGATTATTCTTTTATTTCATTGTTTATCTTTTGTCTGATGTTTCGTGGAGAACTGTGGGTGTTATGTGAGTATTTAGATAGAATGTGGAATGTTAAAGTGTTGCATTGTGCAAGTAAATATCGTATTAAGTTTCATTATAATTCTAAAGTACATATGAATGTTCCCTGGCTCTGTCAATGTAATCAAAAATAATATTAGCTTTCAGTTTAAAAGTAAATATACCAAATGCGGTGTAAATATAGATGTTTTTGTAGTGTATTTGTTTTATATGTCAATCCTAAATACATAAATGATTTACAGATAAAATAAAATAAATATATCATCGCGCCTTTTACCCATTACTACCTGTGGCACTGCTGTATCAGATTTCGGTTAGTTATACAGGCTGTTTCACAACTTAGAGCAAAAAATTAAAGGGTATATTCTGTACGACGTGCTGATCATGAAACAAAAATATTTTTTTTTAAATTCGAAAAATTAAGGGTTGTTAACCTAAAACATTTTTTGATGAAGTAGGTATCAACTACGAAAGAATAATTACACAATTCAATTATTAGCAGTTATTTAAAATAGAATTTTATTTAATTAATAACTTTAACATAATCATCCACCCAGTGGCAGTGGCAACGACAAATTTTGGACTGGGAAACATACGAAATAGTTTTGCGATTTAAAAAAAATTCTTTTTGTTTCATGATCAGCACGTCGTACAGAATATACCCTTTAATTTTTTGCTCTAAGTTGTGAAACACTCTGTATATTTCTACACGTGCAGAGCGGTCAAATCACGGCTCCCAAAGATGTTAGTGGGGCAGAGTCACAGGGGTAGTTTGAATGTGATGAAAATTGTTTCTCGGCTGTGGAAATCGAATCCGGGTTCTCAAATTAACAGGCCAACTCGATTCCACTGAGCCACCTACCTCATTATTATTACAGCATTATACATATATTTTTCTTGTTTTGTTTACAACCAATAAGCATAATTTTATTCTGATAAAACAAAAATACTTTTCATCCTTAAGGAAAGAAAGTAAAGCCATATCAAAGACCACTGGAAAACAACAATATGATTTAACATTAGTAACATGTAAGTGATGCCCATCAAAAGAATAATAAATATTATCTAAATTTCTATCTAAAAATTTTACATACATATATAACATCACACTATATGCATCAAATGGCGTAGCAAGAATCTTAAATGAACTCATCAGATTCATCAAATAATCAATCCTTGTCAAACAATCTCATGCTAATAAACAATCATCCCTTCAATCACGTTCATAGTTCCTTCCATACAAGCTCATTTATTTCTCACACTCGAAATTATTCAATCTCATCCACCTTTTTCACTAATCTTACATCTCTTTTGTAGTATCATACTTTGCTTTATATACTTTGACTCGGAAAATGAAACGGCAGATTGTAAAAAAAATCTCTCACGTTTTTCCCCTTGATATAACTATTATTTGTTTGTTTGTCTCTTTGAGTATACGCAGCAACAAATCACAAAATTTTATTGGTTTTGATTGGTCTAAGTCTAAACTTGAACATAAATCTTTCCAAGTAATTTACATTGAAAATAGTCTTGTCTTGTAACAGCGGATGATTTGCGCGACATTTATTTTGGGTGAAGGCGCAATGTCAAACTCTACATCTTACATTGAACTTCTCCGGGTATTTATAGAGCTGGAGAGAGTTGCAAGCGAATACCTTCGACTCTTGAGTGTCTCCAAGTCTTCTTCCAGAACTGAGCTAGCCATGCCGGCCGGCCTGTTTGCATTGCACTGTTCGCTCTAGAAATAGAACCAAGCTTCATTAACTGCACTGAGATAACGCAGCTATATTTATACTAGTTTATTACGAATATTAACCCGAGAACAAGATAGTTTTTATCAGTTAATTGTTATTGTGTTTTAAGTTTAATTATGTTTAGTGGGAATTCAATTAGTTTAACTACAAAGACAAGTTAATTATGAGTTTATAAAGTCGATTTATTACTCAGAGTAATTAATTATTTCTGATTAAATATTGTTTATATGCTTTCGTGGTATTTCTTAGGTTTATTGCAGTAGTAAACTTCATTCACTTACACTTGTCTCAAGAAAATGCTCATAGATTTTTTGCAATGCATCAAAGGTGGGACACAAGGGATAATCGCGCCCTCCCGTGAAGCATATTATACTTTTCGTAACAAGTGCACAAAAATTACTGTCTTATCGGGACAAATGTCAAATATGGGTTGCGTAACTAGTTACCTAGGAAAGGCCACAAACAGCTAATAATCGTAGTCTCTAGGGAGAGAAACATCTCTCTAGGGAGAGAAACATGCTACCTAGGGGAGAAAAGCAGTGTTTCTCTCTCTAAAATTAAGGAATAAGAACGTGTTTCTTGTGCATGTGTTACGAAAAATAATTTAGTATAAATTTCCACATTTTAACGACACAAATTAGTCAAATTTATTAGAATAAACCAAGGAAAAGACTTACTTATTTCTAATATCTTTAACAAAATTGACAATCATGGTGACAGTTATTATTTTTATGCCATATTTGCCACCAAAATTTTAGAAACTCTAATTATTATTTTGATGACAATTAATCCAATAGTTACCATTCGAGCTCTCTTTTTTATTATGCTATAATAATACGCTCCTTAAATAATATATTATTATTTGATTTACTATACGCAGAACTTTTTGGGGTAGGGGCTCAGTGGTATCGATCCCCACAGCCGACAAACAATTTTCCCCAATTTAAATCTACCCCTGTGGCTCCCTCTCCACTAATATCTTTGGGGGCTGTGATTTGACGACTAGTAACCGCATTTCACGCAAAAAAATATATCACTTACCGAGATCTGCTTAGGCAGAGTGCCATACCCAGTAATGGGTAAAAGGCGTGATGATATATTTATTTATTTATTTAGAACTTTTTTATGTTACTATGCACAACTGGAACTTAATCCCAATTACAGTACAGGGTCCAGATTCACCAATCCACAGTTTGATAAATAATTCATATATTTTTAGCATTCAGAATAACAATATTAGTGCAACAGTAAGTATATAAAGTTTATGTTATTAATATTCTAGTCGTTCTAGAAGCAATGAACATAATTATTATATAATTGCCAGACTAGCAAGTATCTATTTAAATACGATGTGAATATATGAGAATAGTATCAATGTAATTTGACCTTGCTGTTCATATTACGTTCAATCTATTTCGCCTTTGTATCTGATTAATCTTAACACGGTGTCAAATAACATCAAAGAATATTATTGATCACACGAAAAAACCTCCCTGGTATTACACTAACTATATAGAATTTCATACTTTTTTGATAACAAGACACAAAATATAATATTTGTCAGCAGTAAATCTCATTAGACTTATATGTTTCTATGTGAAATACGATTACCAATAGTTAAGTTATGGTCTCCAAAGAGATTTGGGCATGTGGAACGTATTGGTAAAACAGTCACTAACTAATGAAATTAATTAGAAGAAATAATAAGTTATTTGTGTATCAAAGGAAGAAAGTCTGATATTTCTTCCGAAGGTGCCGTTTAATTCTCAGAATCGAAGAATATAAAACATCTAAGGGAAGAATAGTAGTTTCTTCATAAGATATACATATAATTTTTTTTCTACGATTGCTATGAAAAGTTGACAATTACGCTCTTATTTGTCATCGTAAAGTTGACGTTTTCTGTGGAACATTCGAACAATATCTTTTTTGCGCATCTCCAATGGCAACGCGCGAGAAAGACGTTAAATGCGCGCGTTTCAAGTGGCAACGCGCGAAAAAGATATTAAATTTGCGCTTATTTCAATAGTTACCAGGGATACAAACAAAATAGAAACATGTCATATTGACAGTTGACAGAATGAATTTATTTTCAGTACGCATACGTTTTTAAATCGTTTTAAGATGCAATCGTAGAAAAAATGATGTGTGTATCACGAGCGTAAAGTGTCTTTGTTCCTCTTGCACTATTGCAGCGCGAGCCGAAGTCATACCTTATTTGTCATAATTAAAAATGGTTGTACTTTTAATTGTATTATTGTTTCATAATGGATGGTTATAGTACTGCTGAATATGCAGATATGATTTTTATTTATGGATTATGTAATGGTAATGCCCGTTATGCGTCCAGAGAATACCAAGACAGATATCCAAATAGAACCCATCCCCTATTTGCGCGCATTTTTGTTTTCCGAAAGTATCTTGATTACAAAAATTTGAAAATTTCGTGTTATTTATAGAATTTCAACCTCTTGTATTTTGGTAACTAGAAGGAATAGGACCTATGTTCATATGACATTTTTGGCTCAAAATAACCTCAGGAATAAGCTGTTAAAGTTTGTTACACTAGTCCTGAAACACCCTGTATAACATAGCACAAAAAAAAATAAATTAGGAAATTTAATTTAATTCTGAATCCATTTAAAAGTTACTAAATGAAAAAAACGAGGCCAAAACAGTAATTAACCATCTTGAATGAATTCCTTCCTTGATGATATTTTTATTACAAACCTCGCGGAAATGTGCTAGTTGTCCGCAATATCTCACAGATGTCTATTCCTGCGTTATCTGGTCCATCCATCATCATGCTTCGCCCTAGCAGTGTAGCTGTGGCCGACGTTAATCTACACTGTAATTTTCTAACCCCCTATTTGTATGCGACAGATGCTTCTGCGTTTTGCATAACGGGTCTTACAGCCGCTGAACCAAGCAACCTTCGTGCTTCACTTTTCATTAATTCGCTGCCTGCTTGATGTGTTTATTCATAACGGGACATCGATAATTATTGATGAATATTGTGTGATAAAAACGCCGTTAAGTACCATTGTTTGGAAACCGTATAGCGAGGCGCTGTCAGATGGTTTGCGAACAATTTTTTTTACAATAAGATTTATTTATTTGCTACACAACAGGACACTAATATCTAGTTCAGCGGTTCCCAACCGGTGGGTCGCGACCCACAAGGGGGTCGCCTTAGCTTTTTTGAGGGGAAAAAATATAATCACTAAGTCCTAAAATATATTTTGTCAAACCTTTTATTTTTTGTTTTATTGATCAAATATACGAAAGGGGGGTCGCGCACATTTTTAAAAAACTAAAAAGGGTCACGATTAAAAAAAGGTTGGGAACCACTGCTCTAGTTAGTAACTAGAATTAGCAATTACAATTATCAATTAGTGGAAGCGTCTTAAAACATGCGATCCAAATTACAATTAATAGCACCATACGTGAATTAGTGAAAATAACATTTGTAGAGAACTTTGAAAAGGAACAGCAAAATAGCGTAATATTGGTCTGCGTCTTATTCTTTGAACTATTTAATTTATTATCCATATTTTCAAAACATTTCTGTAGTTATAAGAGTTGGCATTTATATTGTCACTGTCCAAAAAACTACCAAATTCCGACTCAATGAGCCTAGACCCTGTACTCTAATTGGAATTAAGTTATACAGAATAGCAGTATAAATGAATAAATAAATATATTATCACGCCTTTTACTCATTACTGGGTGTGGCTCTCTGCCTAAGCAGATCTCAATAAAAGATATATTTTTACGCGTGAAGTGCGGTTACCAGCAGTCAAATCACGGTCCCCAAAGATATTAGTGGAGGGGGAGCCACAGGACAGGGGCGCATCCAGACTTCGAATTACGGGGTGGGAGGGGGGGTCATGGAGTGAATTTTGTCTCTGGGGGAAGGGGGGTATTGCCCATCTTATAAATATAAAAAACATTTGTATTTGCTCATATTATATTCCTGCTTTAAATAATTTTTACAATCACATTAAATCGTCTTTGGAATCGTATTAAATCACATTAAAATCTTTGGAATCACATTAATTCACATTAAATAACATTAAATCATCTTTAGAATATACTTAGATAACAAATTTTTTTTTCACCTCAAAAATTTGCCCTAAGAGCGCCAACACTTTTTAAATCATAAAGTTTCAATATCTAAACGGTTCTTCGATAGAATACAAAATTTATTGAATTAGAAGTTTATTTTCTAAGGGCAAATGTCTTAAAAAGAATACCTCACCCCATCTGCGGGTCGAAATAATATCCCCACAAAATATTGGTTTTTGGCTATTTATTAGAATAATAAATCAAACAATAGTTCTTAATTATCTTAGAATTTTAATTTCTTAGATAATATTTTCTATTTAATTTGTTTAACAAATTGAGTTATCGTAAATAATGACATCATTATTATGTATTAGGGCCAATTAAATATTAGGGCCAACATTTAAAAAAAGTCCATGCTTAGGGGGGTCATGACCCCCATGACCCCCCCGCTGGATCCGCCCCTGCCACAGGGGTAGATTTAAATTGGTGAAAATTGTTTGTCGGCCATGAATGAACTTTTGCAAACAATTTATTTAATACAATTAACGTCTTCATTTTGTCGGAATAAATGCTATCATAATTTGTCATTTTATACAGGTATACAGTTTGCAGTTTGCCACAACTGTTCATAAATTATTATTATTGTCTTATAAAAATATAATAAGAATTGAGATAATTTATTTTATTCTGTGTGTGGAATTACAGATCTGAGTAGATGACCTGTTTTGTTAAAATACGTTTCTGCTTGTGTCGAAATAATTTGAGCAAATGCTTTCTACAATCAGTAAGAAGTTAGTAAATACAACAGAACATGTGTCAAATATTACGAAAGCTCTAATAAGTATTCATATAAACATTAGTTCATTAGATCCATATTTGAACCTGTAACCCTTTCAATACACAGCCTTCTCATTGCATCACCTTTCATAGCAGCCTAGTGTTCAACCTACAGCTAAAGTATTTCATCATTCCCTGTTGGAACAATTTAACTTCTGCCCGTCTCCCGTTCACATTCAAACAACATTTCAAATCATCTGCTCAGTGCTGAACACTTTACAAAGGCACAAAATATGAAAGGACTAAACAAAATCCAATCAGCGACACCAGGTTAATTAAAACTGTCAGTTAACGAGCACACATCGAGGTACAACAGCGCAGAGCGAGTTAGCGTTTAATTCGCACACTTTTTTTGTTTTGTTGTTTACTTACTGTGCTAACCAAACATTTTCAACGTATTAACGAGTTAACCTAATGAGAAATATTGCATATAGAAATGCTACATTGTTATTTGACATTGGTTAAACAGGAAACTATTATTTTAGATAGACAAAATTCTGCTATCACCAAGATTTATACCCAGGATTCTTTAAGTAATTGGCTATTCTAAATTTATCTTCAACTTTATTAAGTTTTCTAAATAACTCCAATAACAAGTCAAAATTCAATTACACTTAGATACTAGTAGTTTATATATCACAGGAATAAAGTTCCTCATTATTTGACGAGAGCGAAAATATAATCCTGAGGACATAGCCTGAGAGATGCAATCACTTAAGGAAAATTATGACACTTCGTTATTTAACAAAAGAAACTTGGCACTGCCAATAACCATGAATCACTTTATTTCCCTAGGAAGTACATGTCATTTTTATTTCTCTCTGTAAATAATGAAACACATTAAGTAATGATTTTGATAAGAATAAATTGAACATTATTTACCGGTTGTATATTAGTATGTTATGCATGAAGACAGGAAAACAAGCGATTATTCCCGCGTGTGAAGTTGACAAACCGAGACATAAGCGAGGGCCGAAGGCTCGAGCTGAAGTCGAAGTTTGCCAACTTCACACAAGGGATAATCGCGCCCTCCCGTGAAGCATATTATACTTTTCGTAACAAGTGCACAAAAATTACTGTCTTATCGGGACAAATGTCAAATATGGGTTGTGTAACTAGTTACCTATTATGAAACGCAGTAAACAGCTAATAATCGTAGACTCTAGGGAGAGAAACATCTCTCCAGGGAGTGAAACATGCTACCTAGGGAGAGAAACATCCTACCTAGGGAGAGAAACATAATGTTTCTTCCTAGGGGAGAAAAGCAGTGTTTCTCTATCTAAAATTAGGGAATAAGAACGTGTTTCTTGTGCATGTGTTACGAAAAAATTATTTACAACAGGAACTTAATCCCAATTACAGGACAGGATCTGGATTCATCCAGCCGGTGTGTGGTAGTTTATATATTTTTTGATTGACTAGGATTCCAACTGAGGATCTTCGGATTCGAATGCTGTAACATTATCCACTTTAATTTTCATTTCACTCCTGGTTTCTTTGAAGTATAACATCTGAAACGATTTGACATTAAACAAAATCTCTTCATCTTTGGTATTATGATATTTGTTTCAAGCAACATTATTATTTTGTTTTATAATACTGTAGATTATCAAATTATATTTCACAGATTTTCGTTTATACTGGGATGGATTCCCACAGCCGACAAACAATTTTCATGACATTAAAATTATCCTTGTCGTTCTCCCACCACAACAACTTTGGGAGCCGTGATTTGACGGCTTTTAATCGCATTTCAAGCACATAAATATATCACTTACCGCGATTTGCTATGGTAGAGAGTGACATTCTACTGCGTGTCCCATTTTACATGATCTTCTTGAATATCTCGAAATGAAAGCATTTTACCGAAAAGTATGCCGAATCATAATCGTTATGGTTTTGAGGGGGACATCGGATTTTGACAAAATGGCCTCTTTAGCCCCCCAAGGGGGGCCGGGAGGGGGGTCGACTTAAATTTTTTAAATGGGAACCCCTATTTTTTATTGCAGATTCTGAAAGAGCTTTAAAAAATATGTAAGTTTTATCCGGATACTTTTTTTTAATTTTCAACAGGTGGCGCTGTAATCGTGAAAGTATGATTTTCGTGCAAAATATTCGTGAATTAATATTGTGTCAATAACTTTATAAATAATAACATTTGGTGTTTCAATCATTACTTAAATTTCTGAAAATATCAATCCCTAACACTGGGGGGGACGAAAACAGGACATTAAATAAACTAATTATGAATGATTTGATTTTATCAAGAATTTTCATATTAAGTTTACTGATTGGTGATTAATTTAATTGTAAATTAAGTGTTTTAATAGGGTTATTTCGTGTTGGAAATTGAAAAAAAGTATCCGGATAAAACCTACATACTTTTTAACGCTCTTTCAGAATCTGCAATAAAAAATAGGGGTTCCCATTTAAAATGTTTAAGTTGACTCCCCTCCTGGTCTCCCTTGGGGGGCTAAGGGGGCCATTTTGTCAAAATCCGATGTCCCCCTCAAAACCATGACGATTATGATTCGGCATACTTTTCGGTAAAATGCTTTCATTTCGAGATATTCAATAAGATAATGTATAATGGGACACCCAGTATAGAGTAAAAGGCGTAATGATATATTTAAGGAATCAAAATTTACATTTTTCTGTCCTCAACAAATAAGAAAGAAAAAATTCACTTCACATGTTGTTAGTATCCGCTAAACAGTGCATAATGCAAACAGGTGCTCGAAGTTTCCCTCTCCTTCTCCTCTCAGTGTCCGCGCAACGACCGCGTCACACCCGCGACTTCATAAGTGGGCTCTGTTGCATTTAACATGAACCACATATGTGCTCTAGTCGAAGGAACTCTTGATCTGCAGAGTGACTCACAGCGCAGCATAAACACTAATCTTCCGCATTTCGTGTCTAAGCGTCATAAACACGAGCTTATGGCGAAATTGGTTCTGTGGTTTGAGCGCCATTTGCCAATTTAACTAACAACCTATAAAAACGAATTTATTCCACTTGGTGGCGCGGCTCTTGCTTCACCCCAATGTGAGATTCGATAAAGGGAGTTAGGGGCAAGTTTAATTGGAAACACTGAATTTAATGCTTTGTTAGGTTAATTATGATTTTAGATAATACGCCATTGCAGATATTTTGACATTTAAGTTTAATTACTCGTAGAGGTATATCGAATTGCTTTGCACTTTGACTTTCTTCAGTAAATAGAAAACAATAAAATACTTGGCGCCAAATAAATAAAACTCAGACGACATATTGATAGACCTGCGAGTATTAGTTATTTTGAGGCTATGAGGTTACGTGGACGACTCAGGAATAAATTCAACATAATCATCATCATCTGTGGCGCTACAGCCCAAATCGGGCCTGGGCCTACCGGGCACACCGAGCCGCAGTTTTTACACTGCCGTACTGCCGGTTTTCGTAGTCGAATGCTACATTATTTAAGGCGTATAAGTGACTAGCTTATAGCGCCCGAGTTCAACATAATACTAATATGAAAATTGTTTACTAATAAAATATATTTATACGAATCATTTAATCATGGGGTAGGTGGCTCAATGGTATCGAGTCGGCCTGTGAAACTTGAGAACCCTGGTTCGATCCCCACAGCCGACAAACAATTTTTACCAATTTAAATCTACCCTTGTGGCTCCCCCTCCACTAACATCTCTGAGGGCCGTGATTTGACGACTGGTAACCGCACTTCACGCGAAGAAATATATCACTTACCGAGATCTGCTTACGGCAGAGTACCACACCCAGTAATGGGTAAAAGGCGTGATGATATATTTATTTATGAACCAGATCATTTATTTATTTTATTGGGTATACTTCATAAATTACTTCAGTCATGTTGTTTAATTTATCTGAACTTATTTAAGTGCACCAAATAACAAAAGTTCGTAAATATCATGATATTTATAATAAATATCAAAATATCTGATATATAGGATATATATCAGATAAATATCACTTTTTGGATATTTATTTTTTAATTTTAGTTTTTGTACACATTTAGAAAAACTGAAAAATACGAAAAATTTTACTTTTCCGGAGGCTATATCTCAAAAACTAAACCAGATATGGAAATGCGCTCAACGGCGTTGAATTCCCCGTGCCAGAATTGACTTATAAGCAAATTTTCATACAATTTTATGCAATTTAATATTTTTAATTATTTCTTAAGGGGTACCCCTTTGGTTTTTTCAGATTTTAATTCAATTTTACCAAAAATCCTTAATCGTAGGATTATTAAAACGAAAATTTACATACATATGTATTTTGACCCACTGAATCCAGTGGTGCAATCTACAAATGCATATGACTTCTGGTTTTCGAGAAAATGTTAAAAAACCGCTTTTTGCGATTTTTTTTGGCGGAAAATTGAAAAAAAATAAAAATCGCTGAAACTATGTTTATAAGTTAACTGAAGCACGAGAAAATTAATGCAGTTGAGCGCGTTTTCATATCACATTTAGTTTTTGAGATATAGCCTCGGAAAAGTAGAAAAACTGAAAAATTCTAAAAATTTCACTTTTCCGGAGGCTATATCTCAAAAACTATTTGATATTTTTATATAATGGATATATATCATTGCAAAAATATGACGATATATATCAAAATAAATATCATGATATATATCTTCGAACCCTGGCCTAAAGTGAATCGAATTTCACTTATAAACTGCAGCATAGAGTAGCAAATAAATAATGAAATAAACCCACAAAAATACATACATACATACATAACATCACGCTATATCCCATTAAATGAGGTATCACGAACCCGTCAACATTCTCATCCTGACACACGATACTCGTTTCGACCACTTTAACACTTCCTTCATACGAACTCTTTCTTTTCTCATAACCAAAATCCATCATCACGCAACAAACATTCATCCATTCGCTCCTGTCCCATTTCATAAAACAGCAAAAATGGAGCGTACATGTTGACCACATTTTCATATTAAATTTCCTGCACGTAATACCATATTTTCATCACGTAAATTCTCAAGAACAATGAAATTTAAAACCGGTAGGCTATCATCATAATAACCATGATTAAATAATTTTAATAAAATTGTCATGTTCTCATGTAGCATCAGAAATAATGTTAAAATAATAGAGCACACGAGGTTCCCACAATAACATCTGCATGAGACCTGACTTTCTGGAGTGGCTTCTGTGTAGCGTTACTTACACAACACTCGGAACTTTTCAAATTGTCTACGAGCTACGAATTTCTCTTGATCAAGATTCGATAAAAATAAATAACATCTTTGTTGAAGTTTTTATTTCTTTTCTTTGAAAATCAGTCGAACAGAAATTTTGTTCGAAGATGCACAAAAACGAAGTGTTTGAATATTTGTTCAATTTGTTATGAAACAGACAAAAATGTAGGGTGGTCCGAAAAAATTAGATATACGAACTCAAATATGTAGGTGGGTAAAATTATATCGAGTAATTAAAAAAATGGCTTTACATCGGCCATGAAAAACAAAATAGATATAATGGGCATGTCTAACTTACCACAACCATAAAGTCAGGTTTACATTATACGACGAACTTTTATTTTTCAAATGGGAACCTAGAATTATTTTATTAAAATAAAGTCCGCCATTTTTTCTCTTTTCAACGATGTATTACTTGTCATAAATGTATATGAAAAAAATGGAGATAAATAAGATAATTGAGACATTTACAATTATTTTTATTCGAGTATTCTTGAAGGCTATCCGAAATTAAACACAATGTAACAAGGTATAAAATGAATGACAAAACATGTGAAACAAGTAAAAAATAAATATTTGCATTGTTGTCATTAATTTTACATTGTATTTAATTTCGCATAGCCACCTAGAATAATTGAATAAAAATAAATTCCGATATTTCTCAGTTACCTTATTTATCTCGAATTTTTTCATATACATTTATGACGGCTGGTAACTGCACTTCACGCGAAAAAAATATATCACTTACCGAGATCTGCTTAGGCAGAGTGCTACACCCAGTGATGGGTAAAAGGCGTGATGATATATGTATTTATTTTATTTACATTTATGACAAGTAATACATCGTTGAAAAGAGAAAAAGATGGCGGTTTTATTTTAATAAAATAATTCTAGGTTCCCATTTGAAAAATAAAAGTTGATAGTCGTATCATGTAAACCTGACTTTATAAAAAATTTCTATATGTGTCATAAAATAGTACATTTAATATACTAAAACTTCCATGTGAAGAAAATTTTTCTATTTCTTATAATAAAAAAGTTAAGGGCAAGTTCGCCTTCGCAGAATCAACCTGTATATTACCGGGCCAAGATATTTAAAAATCGCAAATCGGGTTCATTCGTTTATTATCGGACAAATTCGTAAGCTATTGTATTAAGCAGGTAAGAATATCGATTTTTATAATGAATAAAAATATCTTTACATTACCGAACAAGTTGCAGCATAATTTACCAATTAGTTTCGTTCGTTCGAGTTTAGTTAGTCTAGTGCGGGATCTTGTAGTGATAAGACGTTTTTCGGGTTTTTAAAAATAATTTAATGCGTAAATTAGCTTAAATTGTGTGTAAATGTGCGTATTAGTGCGTGAGGTGTAGAAAACGTTAATATATGAGTGGTAGTGCTGTGGAATAGACTGGATGGACCTCATGGGATTCATGGTGTAACAACATGGGAGGTGCCTGGTAGCTGATTCCTGCTCAAAGTATGCAATAATTTTATTTATATACGACTAACTAATAATATTATCATTATATATGCGTTTTTTGCTATATAATGCTATATATTAATCCCGCCGGGAATAATGAGTCGGGAATAATGGTCATTATTCCCGCTCGTGAACCAATCAAAATGCTTAAAACATGGATCATTGTTTTATTGTGCCATCGGAACAGTGTTGCCATAGCGACTCATATTTAAATTAAACATGCTCGTTGCTAAGTTCACTGTTGTTTACGAATCGGAAACAAACAAAACGAAATCATCGTTCAGAAGTTGTCAAAAACGGTCATGTAAATTGTGTTAAATTATTGTGTTTAACTGTAATTGAAAAAATGGACAGTATTACAGAAGACAGTATATCTTCTACACCACCAGAAATAACGAAAATCGCTGATGCTACTACATATGGTTTATTACCGCAAAAGCCTATAAATTTCTATGACAAAGCATACCAAAGTTTTATGGACTGGCGTATTAAAATGAAGACAAATTCGTATTCAGAAAATGTATTGTTGGCATATTTTACTGAATTAGGTGAAAAATACAAATCATCTTCATTATGGTCGTTTTACTCCATTTACTCATTTCAATTAGATGTAAATTTATTAGGTAAATAGATGTAAAATTAATAGATAATAAATAATATAAAAATTGACTAATTTTTATTAAATTAGTCGTATATGTTAGTCGTATATAAAGTATAGTATACAACTCGCTATAATGGCTATTATTACCTCGGGTGATTGCAACCCTTGCTCGCTCCGCTCGCTCGGGTTGCAAACTTCATCCTCGGGAATAAGAGAATCCATTATAGCGTCGTTGTATAATATACTATTATTAACATAGTAAAAAATAGCCATTATTATAGAGGATATTTTGAGGCAAACTACTAGCTAAATTAGTAGCAGCAAAAATGTTTTATGATAATTATCGCGACTGAAAAAATAATTAAAATTCTTAGTGGTGCTTATGTAATGGATTCTAATTAATTTTATTGAAATGAATTTATATTTAGATAACTATGAATGCGGATGAAACGAAAGTAGTGTGTCCTTGAAGAGTTGATACAAATTATAAAAATGTTTAAAACTTAATTAGTAAAATAAATGTAAGAAATCTAGGACTAAGAACTAACTATCAAAGAATTTAACCCCTAAGCCTTAATAAATGAATCAAATTAGATACGTATTTCGAGAACTAAGTCCTCATCCTCAGTAAAAAAGGGGGCAACTTAAGCGTTATGTTTATTAATTTCTTAGACACTGCCCTTTGCTTCGTTATTAGTATAAATAGGTATTCCCTTTTGGACTTATTGGTATCTATTAGGGTGTCCGTTATTTGGGCGACCTTCGACTATTCTTCGGGACCCCCCTAGATCGACAGACATTCCAAAAAAATGAGTTTCCCAAAAGGATTCAGTGTTTTTTGATGATTAACCCGTGCCACCGAGCGGTTGAAGTTTTAAGCCTACCGGAAAATAGGGGTATAGCAAAATAATTCTATTGTGTCGCCAGTTAGCGTAAAATAGACATGCGGGATATGATTTCCTATGAAATTGATGATTCTGAACACGAATCTGTTGTCAAAATGTCGAAGTCGAAGTTTTAGTAATATAAATAAATAAATAAATATATCATCACGCCTTTTACCCATCACTGGGTGTGGCACTCTGCCTAAGCAGATCTCGGTAAGTGATATATTTTTTGGCGTGAAATGCGGTTACCAGCCGTCAAATTAAGGCCTCCAAAGATATTAGTGGTGGAGGAGCCACAGGGGTAGATTTTTTAAATTGGTGAAAATTGTTTGTCGGCTGTGGGGATCGAACCAGGGTTCTCAAGACCCACAGGCCGACTCGATACCACTGAGCCACCTACCCCATAGTAATAATAATTTTATGTTTTTTTTTGGGTATTTCAAGTAAATGTTCATTTATTTGAGTCCAGTTTCAGACATTTTTAATACAATTATAAATCTGAAACTTTAGGGTTTGTCAGTGAATTAGTTAAGTTTTAAAGTTTCTAGCAAAATAATATTTCAGTTTTTGAAGTGAGAATAATTTATGAGTAATAAATCTGCATGAAATAGTTTACACAAGCGTAAATTTATTCATAGGTTTTATTAAAAACAAAATGGCTTCGTGTTATAATCCCAAGCATTTGTTCCTAAATAAAGTATATTTATTATCTCTAGAACAATATTAAAGCTTTAATTGCAGCATCTATCTTATTTTGCGCGTTCTCACCACGGTAAATATAAAGCCATTAAAATTAAACATTGCAAAAAATAAAATGGCGAGTCTTGAGGCTTATTCGCATTTATAGAGAGTATAACCCCCCGCGAGGCAAACACTACATTCATTCACCACGTGACGGTTAAATCATAATTTTATGAAAACCATCGGACAAAATGCTCTTACCCATGCAATCGAGGTTCGCAAAGTCGTTCTCCATCGGCCAATTTGTAACATTAAATACAACTGTTTATTTTACACATTGTATGATTGTTTATTGATCATAAATATTTTAAAATATGTTACGACTCGAACCAAAAAAATACTGCTTCATTAAGTTTTACCTTCTTTAATTTTTACTGACTTTTAGTGCGTAACGTGAATCGTTATATTTTATTTCTTCATTAAAAATATAATTAAATTTAAAATATTTTCTTATAGCAAATTATAATATAAAAAATCTGATGTGGATACCACATGACATCCTTGTACGCGTATTAAACTATAGATATATTTTTAATTGCACATATTTGACATTAAATCTTTTATTTTTTGTTCTAATCCATAGCAAACTTAATTTTTTTTTAAATCTAATAATATATAATATTTAAATTTAGATATCTCGTTTATGCAAAAAGCTAATTTAAAAATTCTTAATGAGCTAGACGCAGAATTTAATTCTGTAAAACTTTTATTTGCAGCATTTATTTCTAAAATTAAACTAATACCATTTTTTTCAAGGAAAACTGTTAGCAGCTTCATGTAATGTGTCACTTCCGGTTAGTTTATTCTAACCAAAATCTATTATGTTATTTCCATTGATATAGTAGTCTTATATACCAAATTTGGAAAGTTTTAAATTATATTTGAGTATTGTTTTTCATGAATATCTATTATAGGCTTCAAGTAAAGTACCACTTCCGGTAGTTGTATAATGACCAAAAAGGGAGGTGCACAACTAGATGTTATAACAGTCCTAAATATAAAGTTTCAATTTTCTACGGCTTACCGTTTTTGAGTTATGCGAGATACAAAATTAATTAAATATTTCCAGTAATTTATCAAATTTCTTCTATTAGTAAAGACATAGGCTGGTACTGCAAGCTCTGTTTTTGGCTGTTTTAAGAGCAGTGTTTTTGGGTGTTTTAGCTATCTCTAACATGTTAAAACCGTGCTCTTAGAACACCCAAAAACAGAGCTTGTGCTACCAACCATAGAGAGCAAATCTGGTTGTATCGTAGTTAACAATATCTGGTATCAATATGATTATATCTAGCTATACTCTTAAGACAATAGAGTTTCGGTTCCGTCTATTAGGATGAATAATTCGAAAATTATTGCTTCACGCTTCGTAAATAAATTTCCAATGTATTAAATCCATTGTTCCTGTCACTTGGTACTTAACACAGGTCATAAAACTCCCCTAACCGTTATCAGTTGCACATTACCACAAGTTTTTCGTTGTTGCCAACCGAAGAAAGAATAAGAAACCAGATACAAGCAGAAAGAAGTTCTGAGAAATTACGAAAGACATTGTTTTACGGTGATTGCACTTTTGCTGCAAGACTTACGTTTCCTTATTAGGAACTCGATATATTCCTTGTTCTTCGATGTTTTTCTGCACGGGAGCGGTTTCCATGGAGATACTTTGATCGCTGTGGCAATGTTGCCTTCTGTCGTTGTACAATGTTGCCAGTTAAATTAAATTTGTCTATAGATAATACAAATAATACAAGTCAATTTATACATACCTACATACATACATAACATCACGCTATATCCCATTAAATGGGATAGCACGAACCCGTCAACATTCTCATCCTGACACACAATACTCGATTCGACCACATTAACACTTCCTCCATACAAACTCTTTCTTTTCTCACAACCAAAATCCATCAACACGCAACAAACATTCATCTTCGTACATTAAATTTTTTTTTCTACTTCCGTTGGGAAATAGATGTTTTATTTCACTTATTTGAGTTAGGTAATGAACTGCATTATTTAACTAGTGAAATAATAAGGTAACATAGCAACACAAAAAAATTAAGATATCTTGGTAGACGAATTCTGATGTGTTATTCTTTTATTTTTTGAATTTATAACTGTCATTAATATGTCAAAATTTCATAATTTCAAAAACGCTCTTTCGTATTTATTAGAACGGAAATAGAAAAAATATTGTATAAAACTCGTAAGGAAATAAGGAACCTTCATTTCCTTACTAGTTTCATAAATAGCTATTGATATACGATCTCGCATTTATTTTTTTCATTACTCTGTCAGAAATTAAAGGAAGTTATACTTTTCATTCCTAGATACCATCCAGAAAATTTGTCATTTCTGGTCACTTTTTAGACCGAAAAATACGACTAAAGAAATCGGTAAAACTTTACCGATCCCTAAATTGCAAAAAAAAGATAGAAAAAACATGTTTTTCTACGATTGCTATGAAAAGTTGACAATTACGCTCACATTTGTCATCGTAAAGTTGATGTTTTCTGTGGAACAATAAAAAAATATCTTTTTTCTACGATTGCTTTGAAAAGATGACAATTACGCTCTCATTTGTCATCGTAAAGTTGACGTTTTTTGTGGAACAATCGAAAAATATCTTTTTTGCGCGTCTCCAATGGCAACGCGCGAAAAAGACGTTAAATTATTACAATAGTTACCAGGGATACAAACAAAACAGAAACTTGTCATATAGACAGTTAACAAAACGAATTTAGCTTTAGACGTATACCTACGTTTTTTAATAACTTTAAGATGCAATCGTAGAAAAAATTATGTGTGTATCACGAGCGTAAATCACTTTACGCTCTTAATACACAAATAACTATTCTATGGTGATCAGTTTATTTATTTTGTGCAAATATTTTTCATCAGTATATTAAATCTTCAAACATGTCATTGACGGTCGTAAAAAAAAATTCGTCGCTAATATAATCGAAATACAATTGTCACTGAATGGTTCGTATTTCACTATAAGCTGTAGATCTCATCAAATATAATTGGGATTAAATTCCTATGATGCCGAGTTACAAATGAAATAAAATTACTGTTAATATTAACAGACATAATACAAGATGGCGACTACCAAATACAACTTTATATTTGTTACGGTCCGTGTTCCTTGCAAAGTAATTACCGGAGAACAGTGGCAGTGGCAACAGCTTTATTGCTGTAAATTCATTGTACTCGCAACTATTTTATTGTGTGATTGTAGTTTTATAGTTAAACCGTAGAAGGAATGTACAGTTAGCAACACGCCATGAAGATAAAACAAGCCGCAATGAACTGTGGCATGAATTTTTTGAAATATTCACGTGAAAATGTCTCGGTCACGTTTACAGTGGACGTGATCACGTGGTCACGTTGGTCACGCAGCTCCGTGACGGAAATTTGAATTATTTAGTGAGATTGAAACTCCTGGCTAACTTGACTGTTTAAATTATGGAATTATACTTTAATTACACTCTGGTACATCACATTGTTTATTTTCCCGTTAAATTCAGTTACCTAGTCGAGTGATTACGGCCCCTAAAATAGTTATTTAACTATAAAAGCAAAAGTACTTCCTACTGTCCGAGGAAATGAAGTCGAGATCTCTAATATATCCAATACAGGCAGGACACTTTTTTGTATGTAAATAAATAAATAAATATATCATCACGTCTTTTCCCCATTATTGGATATGGCACTGTGCCTAACCAGATCTCGGTATGTGTTATATTTATTCACGTGAAGTACGGTTACCAGTCGTCAAATCACGGCCCCTAAAGATGTTAGTGGTGGGGTAGATTTTAAATTGGCGAAAATTGTTTGTCGGCTGTGGGGATCAAACCAGGGTTCTCAAGATCCACACCTACTCCATTTTTTGTATGATCGACGTAAATTGTACGTTTGTATGATATTTTAAAAATTATTTGATGTCGGAGGAATGTTTCATTTTTATTCACTTCCGATTCCCGGAATTAATTGCCGTTCAGTAATTTATAATTATGCCTGTCGTTCAAAAATTTATATAAAAAATATAAAGTAAACACTTGGCTATGTTTCACAAAATTCAGCCTCAAAGTCACCTTATGAGGACCAGTTCCACAGAACTTCTCATGTCATCTTACCAGTTTGTTAGAGATCTTATTCTCTGCTGGCACAGTTCTTCGTTACCAGCTTCTTCACATGAACTTTGTTCTAGGTGAAGAAGTGAGTTATACCATACTGATGAGCTCTAATAAGAGCGAAACGCGTCTATGGTTACTAACTGTGCTGGCCAGCCTCTGACGATGCCCTCATAAGGTGACTTGGAGGCTGAATTTTGTGAAACATAGCCAAGTGTTTATTTTATACTTTTTATTAAACCCTGTTTCACCAAGTGTTGGATGACAATTAATTTTGTCTTTGTTGTTATAAAAATTTATATTTTGCAATATTTAGCTATCTTTTTTTTATTCATTTGTTATTTTAACCCCAATTAGAGTAAAAAAGAACTACAGTTTAATTTAATCTGAACATATTCCTTGTATACAGGGTGAGTCTGGGAAGACGCCCCCCCCTTTAACTTTTTTATTATGAGTAATAGAAAAAAATGGTTCATATGAAAGTTTTATTATTTTAAATATACTATTTGATGGCAGATGTAGATATTTTTTATAAAGTCAGGTTTACAAGATTCTTTTTGCCCTTCTCATGATTCCAGTCGATTCACCAATTATTAGAATCATATCTATTAATTCTTCTTTCGTAAACATTTGAAAACGTTTTTTTTATTGTTTGCAAAATAAGTTAAATAAAGTAACCAGCAAATGTATACTTTTTTGACATTAATTTAACACTGTTACATTTTGTTTATTTTCACATAGCCACCTATAATATTTGTATAAAAATTATTTCTAGTATTTCTCAATTTTCTTATTTTTCTCGAATTTTTTCAGATACATTAATAAAAACTAATACACCGTTGAAAAGAGAAAAAAATGGCGGTTTTTATTTTAGTAAAATAATTATAGGTTGCTATTTAAAAAATAAAAGTTGATAGTCGTATCTTGTAAACCTGACTTTATAAAAAATATCTACATTTGCCATCAAATAGTATATTTAAAATAATAAAACTTTCATATGAACCATTTTTTTCTATTACTCATAATAAAAAAGTTAAAGGGGGGGGGGGTCTTCCCAGACTCACCCTGTATACTATATGTGTTGTAGTCCGCGAGGATTTCAACGCACGACCTCTTGTTTTTTAATTAATAAACACACGTTTTTACTTTAGTGTTATCCACTGAGCTACGGTTTCCTTTTGCTATCAAGTTAAGCTTATAAAGTTACAAATGATTTTAATTGAATTGACAGTAATTGTAATTTGAATACACCTTTATAATTAACATATTGTAAATTGTAGGCAATCTTAAGCCAGTGGAAAAAACCAAAGTAAAACTTACGTTTATTAACAAGGAAGATGAAATCTCGCTGATTGCCAACTTATAGAAAAGAAATACGGTTATGTCTGACTGGTTCAGATTCCACTATAAACTATTGTAATTGCGATGGAATTCCTGTAACAAATAAATGCAAACAAAACCGTAGAGATAAATTTCATGGTAGTACAAATCAGCTGTGGGAATAAAATAATTCAAATTCCATTGAACAACAAATAGTTTGACAAGTCACGAAATATGATTCAAATGCTAGCATAAATAATGGCAGACTTTAGTTCGTTTGAAATGTAGGTATACTATGTTCAAAGATACTCCGTTATGGCCCTCTCAGCGGGTCTATTGTTAGGGATTTAAGCTTGATTTGTAGGGGTGCAAGGACAGGTATGTATTCAGTATTTCCCAATTTAATTTTATTTTTATATATATTATAATAATGAAACAGAGAATTTTGTACAAATATTATTATTGATAATGAAGCAAAAAAAAAATGTTACATGAAAGTATCATTGTATAACAATTCGTCATTTAGTTAAATAATGCAAATAAACAATAGTGTCATACATAACAATAAATACAAAATATTACACTGCTATACATATGTAATTATTCAACAATATCATTGTCACTATCACAATCCATTTCACTATCGTCACTTGAGTCTTGAATATTTATAATAAAGTCTTTAGTAATGTTATTAATATCAATATATTGATTAGAGATTTCCGAATTTAAATATTTTGCACTTACTATATCACGAACAGTATTATACGGCACTTTCGTCATTTCTGATGTTTTTATCAGAGCCGAATTTTCACCTTCACTATTTTTTTCTTTTAAATAGTTATACACATTTGAAACTATTTCTTTCGCTTCTTGCGGCAAAAATGTCCGAATAATTTTATCACAATTTTCAACTGGTAAAACATCAGTATTGTCTTCTTCAAATGGTCGCCACATATTAAATACGTATATTGTTGACCTCAGTACGAAAGTTAGTATTACTACTGATTTTAAATTTTTGAAAACTCATTTATATACCTACTCAGTAAGTATGCCTTTGTTATCTTATTTTCCCTAATATGTAATCATACCGGTTTAATTTTGCGAATTCATTATTATTTCAAGCTAGTCACTTATACGCCTTAAATAATGTAGCATTCGACTACGAAAACCGGCAGTACGGCAGTGTAAAAACTGCGGCTCGGTGTGTCCGGTAGGCCCAGGCCCGATTTGGGCTGTAGCGCCACAGATGATGATGATGAAATCTGAAATACGTAATCCGCACAGAGATTAGAGATTTCCGAATTTAAATATTTTGCAATCCTACCCTGAGCGCCAACAGGTAGAATCTCTTACTGTGTGCGGTTCAACACAGGCTTAGTAAGTTAAAGCCATAACGGAATATCTTTGAACATACTATACACGGTACAGAATACACAATTGTTCGTCCGCTGAACCATGAAGGCTAACCACTGGACTTACCTGCCTGTCTGTCCATACATTGTGTACTGTACATACACGTACATCAACCATCAAATATTTCCATTATTCCTAGATATTTCTTTAATGTTTGTTAGATGCCGCCCAATTTACTGGTCATTGTTTCCCCTATGAAAGAAATAATTATACTCTTATTGGTCGATAAAAATAAATACTGCTAGACCGAAATATGAATTTTATGAAGTTTGGTAGAGAAAAATAGCCTTGAATTTGACTGTTTGAAATCGTGAACAGACGGTGATTATAAATGATGTTGATTTAAATCGTGATTGGGAACGAAAATAAATCATGTGGTCGAATCGAACTTGATTAGAATTTATTTTCTTTGATTGGGCTATCGTTACTTTATCTGTGTTCTTTTCTTTCCTCCTTAAATATCTGTAGTACCTTGTTACTAGAAACAGTAAATAGATGTTTCTTTATTACTATCAGATTCTAAAGTAATGATCTGGCGGGTTTACAGATAAAACATTTGAGATTAAATAAGTCAAAATTTGAACATTTATATTTTATAATCTTAAATAGTGCTCTTATATGAAATTTACCATATCTAGCATCATTCTAGTGCGAGAATTGAAAATAAAACTAAACGACATTGAATTTCTCGCGTCCGAATTAACTTATAAAATATCTGATGTGGACACCACATGACTTCCTTGTACACGTATTAAACTATAGATATTTTTTTAATTGCACATATTTGACATTAAATCTTTTATTTTTTGTTCTAATCCATAGCAAACTTAATTTTAAAAAAAATCAAAAAATATATAATATTTAAATTTAGATATCTCGTTTATGCAAAAAGCTAATTTAAAAATTCTTAATGTGCTAGACGCAGAATTTAATTCTCTAAATCTTTTATTTGCAGCATTCCTTTCTAAAATTAAAATAATACCATTTTTTTCAAGGAAAACTGTTAGCAGCTTCATGTAATGTGCCACTTCCGGTTAGTCTATTTTAACCAAAATCTATTATGTTATTTCCATTGATATAGTAGTCTTATATACCAAATTTGGAAAGTTTTAAATTATATTTGAATATAGTTTTTCATGAAAATCTATTATAGGCTTCAAGTAAAGTACCACTTCCGGTAGTTTTATAATGACCAAAAAGGGAGGTGCACAACTAGATGTTATAACAGTCCTAAATATAAAGTTTCAATTTTCTACGGTTTACCGTTTTTGAGTTATGCGAGATACGTACGTACGTACAGACGGCATGACGAAATTAGTCAAAATGGATTCAGGGAGGGCCAAAACACCTATTTCCGTTGAAATCTGAGAACCTAAAATTTTCGCGATTACAATACTTCCTTTACTTCGTACAAGGAAGTAATAATATTTTAGCAATTTATTTTTTTATGACTTCATATATCGTGTAGTCTCTTCAAAACTAAACAAGATATGAAGATGCGTACTACGGCTAGGGTTGTGCCGTGGTCAATTGACCAAAAATATTTGACGGCCAAATAATACGGTCAAATAATCTAAATGGAACCGCCACGACATCTGTTGTTCAATAGAAATAGCTACATTCTATTATTACATGAATATATAAGTGTTCTTCAATACGAGATCTAGGCGTGATTTTTGACTCCAAATTGACCTTCATTAACCATATTCATAATGTATCATCATCATCTTTTAAAATGTTAGGATTCATAATTCGTAATACACGCAATTTCCATAACATTCAGGCTATATTTTCCTTTTATTACTCTCTTGTAAGATCTAAACTTGAATATTGCTCCATTATATGGAATCCAATCTATGACAGTCACAGCAAAGTTATCGATTCAGTTCAATCTAAGTTCTTGAAGTTTATTTATTATAAAATAATCGGTACATATCCTGATCATCGTGTTTCATATGAAATATTGCTGCATATATTTAGCTTTCGTTCTCTCGCAGTCAGACGTAGCATTTCATCTGTTTTGTATCTTTATAAATTAATTAATTATTTTATAGATGATTCGAATTGCCTATATCTTTTATACTTTCTTGTTCCTGTTATTTGTACTCGAAGTCAAAATGTGTTTTACCTCCCACCTGCAAGAACAAATTTGCTTCTGCAATCTCCCATAGTTCGTATGTGTAGTTTATTTAATGGTTTGAATCTTGAGGTTGACCTCTTCTCAACTAATTACGCTTGTTTCTATAAGAATATTATAAATTATATGTCTCACAATTAATTGTACTTTTCTGTATAACTTGTATTAACTTTTATATTCGCTTCATTTTCTGTGTAACGTTACATAAGTTTTTTCAACCCTATTATTAGGTTTTACCTGTTGGGTAGTGATTTAAATAAATAAATAAATAAATAAATAAATATCTAGTTTGGTATTCTGGGTTCTGGAGAATTTGCTTACATTACTTTACAAATAAAAGTAAATACATATTATTTAATTTCATTACGTCTTTTACTTTATTTTCCCCTTTATTTTGAATTTGATGTAGTTTTGTTTATTATTTGTTGTTGGTTTTTCATTTTCAGTAATATTGGATGTAGTAAACAGTACTATATAAATAAATTACAATTTTAATTGTGATTTTTATTTAATATTTTTTGGTCAATTGACTGGTCAAATGCACAACCCTAACTACGGTATTGAATTCTCCGTGTCCAAATTAACTTGTATGCAAATTTTTAGTAAATTTGTAGCAATTTTTTTTTTAATTTCTTAAGGGGTACCCTTTGGGTTTTTTCAGTTTTAGGCCAATTTTAGACTATTTGCTCTAAAATTCTTGCACGTACGAATATTATAATTAAAATTAATATACATATGTATTTTGACCTGCTGAATGCAACAATAAAGTCACCAAGATGGTACGTGTTCTAGTTTTTGAGCTGTTGTACAAAAACTGTTTTCTGAAAAAGATTAGTGACAAATTTGAAATATAAAAATTGCTGAAATTTTGTTTATAAGTTGATTGAAGCACGGGAAATTTAATGCCGTTGAACGCATCCTCATATCTCGTTTAGTTTTTGAGATATTTATTTATTTATTTATGTTACTCTGTACAACAGGAATTTAATTCCAATTACAGTACAGGGTCCGCACTCACCGAGCCGCAATGTGGTAGTTCATATAATTTTTAGCTTGAGTGAGATTCGAACTCGGGATCTCCGGATTCGAATTCCGTATCGCTATCCACATCACCGTACTGACGGTGCAACGGAAAAGTACAATATTTACCTATATGATTTAATATAAAATAATTTTTATTATGTAAATATATCAAAATGCAATATTGTCATGAGATCTCGTACGAGATTCTTGCTTACACGTTCTGTATATCAATCTCGTCTCGATTTAGTTTAGCAGATTCTTATCCTCATTTTCAACTTACGTTCGATTTACGTTAGAATATCAACGAAAATAAATCTTGAATATTATAATAAGAAGTTCCTTAGGATATTAAAAATGTATTAGGTAAGGTCGTATATCTGTTTTCGTACGAGAAAAAGGGTGTAGAATAGAATGTTGACATAATACATGATATTTTTTAAAGCTACAATACCCAGCGAAAGAAGTTGTCAACTTGTGAGATTTTTTAAGTGGAAGAAAGAAGCAAACCCTGGTGGGTGAGGGTTATTTATTCCTCGCGACGCGTATATCGCATGCGTTACAAAAGGGGAGTTTCATTTGGCTATAATATATGAGCACATTCATTTTCTTATTTGCTCCAGAAGGCCATTCAACTTGAGGTAGAATAGGACCGCCGAAATTTATTGCATTTGATTTCCATACATGAGAAAATTAATACTTGAAATATTGATTCACTCATAAATTTATTTATTTATTTGCCAAACTGCGAAATTGGAAATTCATTAGAATTACAGTACACAGGAGCTACAGCTTATAGCGTAATCCGATTCACTTTTAGTCATTACAATTTGCAATTATAATTAATAGAATAGTATAGTACATTGTAACACAAGTGTTGAAAGAGTATCATTGGAGCGAGTGTATTACATACTATTTTTGCTACAACAATTTAGCATTTTATACTACAAAAAATTTATAAAATTGTTAGATCTATTTTCATTTTGTCTAATAATATCTAAGGATATTGCGTATTTATGACAACCGAAACCAATAATGTCAATCTGTTGATTTTTGAGTGTAAAAAATTATCACTTTCCGCACTCATTTGCTTGAGTACTTTCCGCACTGTTATAGGAAAAAAATGTTGCCATATTTCAAATTTTGTTTCACTACCCTATCAGAAAGGACATACATATATATATATATATATATATATATATATATATATATATATATATAACATCGCGCTACATCCCATTAAATGGAGTAGCACGAACCCTTGAAATATTTACAAAATATCCAGTAACAGGCTCATCAAAATATCAGTCCTCTTCCAACATTCTCATCCTGACACACGATGCTTGCTTTAACCACACTCATATAAACTCAATCATTCTTCACACTGTTTCATTACTCTTTCATTTAGACCCACTCATCTTACAACGGATCTATACAGATAAGAAAAGAAGGGAGCATCCACTACTCTTGTTTTTCAAAGTAAATTATACACAATTGCAGTTAGACACTCTGGAAGGAAGGGAATGTCGTCCTATAAGAAAGTAAAATTTTAATACTTTTCATCCTTTCTTATTTCTTTCCAAATATCTCTACAAATGTAATTTCTTGTTAATTCTTAAATATAAATAAATATATCATCACGCCTTTTACCCATTACTGGGTGTGGCACTCTGCCTAAGCAGATCTGGGTAAGTGATATTCTTGTGGTGCTATTCATTATAATTTGTATTTTAAAACGTTTCCAGTAATAGCTGTGAACGCAGTTTTAAATATGTTTTTCTACTTCCGTTAGGAAATAGACGTTTTATTTCACTTATTTGAGTTAGATAATGAACTGCATTATTTAACTAGTGAAATAATTAGGTAACATAGCAACATATATCTTGGTAGACGAATTCTGATGTGTTATTCTTTTATTTCTTGAATTTATAACTGTCATTAATATGTCAAAATTTCATAATTTCAAAAACGCTCTTTCGTATTTAGTAGAACGGAAGTAGAAAAAATATTGTATGAAACTAGTAAGGAAATAGGTTATTACCTTACTTATGTGTTTACATAACTCGGCTACGCCTCGTTCTGCAAATTTCACATGCGTAAGGTAATAACCTTCATTTCCTTACTAGTTTCAAAAATATCTATTATATTTTTGATCGTAAATTGAAGTCGGCGAAGTTTAAACCCGGAAACTTTCGCTCAAGAAGCAACTACTCTATCACATAGCTGTAACTGTCCATAAACCAGGGTTCGAAGATATATATCGATCGATATATATCATGATATTTATTTTGATATATATCGTCATATTTTTGCAATGATATATATCCATTATATAAAAATATCAAATAGTTTTTGTGATATAGCCTCCGGAGAAGTGAAATTTTTTGTATTTTTCAGTTTTTCTACTTTTCCGAGGCTATATCTCGAAAACTAAATGTGATATGAAAACGCGGTCAACGGCATTAATTTTCTCGTGCTTCAGTTAACTTATAAACATAGTTTCAGCGATTTTTATTTTTTTTCAATTTTCCGCCAAAAAAATCGCAAAAAGCGGTTTTTTAACATTTTCTCGAAAACCAGAAGTCATATGCATTTGAAGATTGCACCACTGGATTCAGTGGGTCAAAATACATATGTATGTAAATTTTCGTTTTAATAATCCTACGATTAAGGATTTTTGGGAAAATTGAATTAAAATCTGAAAAAACCAAAGGGGTACCCCTTAGGAAATAATTAAAAATATTAAATTGCTTAAAATTGTATGAAAATTTGCTTATAAGTCAATTCGGACGCGGGGAATTCAACGCCGTTGAGCGCATTTCCATATCTTGTTTAGTTTTTGAGATATAGCCTCCGGAAAAGTGAAATTTGTCGAATTTTTCAGTTTTTCTACTTTTACGAGGCTATATCTCGAAAACTAAATGTGATATGAAAACGCGGTCAACGACATTAATTTTCTCGTGCTTCAGTTAACTTATAAACATAGTTTCAGCGATTTTTAGTTTTTTTCAATTTTCCGTCAAAAAAATCGCAAAAAGCGTTTTTTTAACATTTTCTCGAAAACCAGAAGTCATATGCATTTGAAGATTGCACCACTGGATTCAGTGGGTCAAAATACATATGAATGTAAATTTTCGTTTTAATAATCCTACGATTAAGGATTTTTGGGAAAATTGAATTAAAATCTGAAAAAACCAAAGGGGTACCCCTTAGGAAATAATTAAAAATATTAAATTGCATAAAATTGTATGAATATTTGCTTACAAGTCAATTCGGACACGGGGAATTCAACGCCGTTAAGCGCATTTCCATATCTTGTTTAGTTTTTGAGATATAGCCTCCGGAAAAGTGAAATTTTTCGAATTTTTCAGTTTTTCTAAATGTGTACAAAAACTAAAATTAAAAAATAAATACCCAAAAAGTGATATTTATCTGATATATATCCTATATATCAGATATTTTGATATTTATTATAAATATCATGATATTTACGAACCTTGCTATAAACATTACAAAGAATGAAGGATTTCAACCCGATATCTGATAGCAGAAAACTATTGTCTTCAATCTCATTGTTGTCCCAAAATAATGCTTTCTTTGTAATGTATGAATAGAAAGTTTGAAAGGCAAATTATCTTCTCTTCGTATCTCTTCATTTAAGTTGAGCATATTTATTCATATTATTTAAGGAATAATGTATACTTACAAGAATATAAATAACAGAGTGTAACCGTAAAATATGAAGTTAATATATGAGCATGTATCATGTTTTACCTTTTACGTGCAACAAATTTTGGTTATTTGTTGGCGTGACATTCTTACACACATGATCCTGGCGTGTATATTATAATAACCGACCTGCGCGCACGAAACTCTGTTAAAATATTCCTTCTTATCCGGTTACAAATCTCTGTTGTTTATTTAATGTTGTTCACAAATGTACGCGAATTCATAATTAATTTGTTATCATGAGTTTTTATCATTTTGGCGAATACTTTTACACTGCTACTGCTAGTAGACAAAATAACATGGGAAATAAGTTTCGTCTACGAAATACATTCGGCAGTACGGTGGTATGGATAGGGTAGGGTGAAAACATTCCTTTTCTCATTAGATTTATCAAGAATCAGGTTTCGTCCAACATTCTCCATACTCGATTCAATCACATTCACGTTCCTTCATACAAACTCATGTATTCCTCACACGCGGAATCTTCATTACACAACAAGCTATAAATCACATCTATCCATTTGTTCCTATACACCTGTTTCATTAACTTACGTTCACAATTTCTTTTATTTAATTTTAAAAATAAATAAATAAATATATCATCACGCCTTTTACCCATTACTGGATGTGGCACTCTTTCTAAGCAGATCTCGGTAAGTGATATATTTTGTCGTGTGAAGGTGGTTACCAGCAGTCAAATCACGGTCCCAAAAGATATTAGTGGAGGGGGAGCCACAGGGGTAGATTTAAATTGGTGAAAATTGTTTGTCGGCTGTAGGGATCGAACCAGGGTTCTTAAGATCCACAGGCCGACTCGATACCACTGAGCCACCTACCCCATTTGTATAATTTATAATTTGTAAATTATATAGGGTGTTTCACAACTTAGAGCAAAAAATTAAAGGGTATATTCTGTACGACGTGCTGATCATGAAAAAAAAGATTTTTTTTTTAAATTCGAAAAATTAAGGGTTGTTAACCTAATACATTTTTTGTAGTACTGCACTGGATTCGCTTTCCTATTAAACACAAACAATGAAGTAGGTATCAACTACGAAAGGATAATTACACAATTCAATTATTATCTGTTATTTATAATAGAATTTTATTTAATTAATAACTTTAACATAATCATCCACCCAGTGGCAGTGGCAACGAAAAATTTTGGACTGGGAAACATGGAAAATAGTTTTGCGATTTAAAAAAAAATTCTTTTTGTTTCATGATCAGCACGTCGTACAGAATATACCCTTTAATTTTTGCTCTAAGTTGTGAAACATCCTGTATAAACGAAATTATGAATGTGGATGAAGCGAAAATAGTATACTAGGATGAATTTAATGAATAAATGTTGAAATAGTTCATGCAACCCCATTTGATAGGAAATTGTGTAATATTATGTATGCATGTATGTAGGTAAACAAAATGTTATTATTATTATTAGAATCTGTTTCATGGCAGATCAAGCGGTTATTAATTTATTTATTTTAATATCGAATTACCGGAAGCAAAGTAAATGTATTACAGTTATTTATAACCTACACATTATTCGCGTATGTTAATTATGTTAAATACTGTTTATTCGCACTACCATAAAAACTATCTGTAACATAATTCAATGAAGCATGCATAATAAGTACGGTTGAGAAATAAATGATCAATTTACAATACATCTTTTCAAAGTCAATGACATATTTATATAAATAGATATTTATGTCAGAAACAAAAACCACATGAAACAAATGAATGGCATCTGCGTGACGTGTGCAGCACGAGACAAGCGCGAAGCAACGAATGACAGATGACAGCTGCAAGATAGTTTTTACTTTTTACATATCAAGGGTTCTGTGACTAAGAGGGATTCCCCCGTAAAAAAAAACCACGACGAGAGAGCATTAAGACAAGTACACATTCACATGCACTCGGCGTGATCTAAATATAAAAATACTAGGTCTGTTATTTATGTTTGAAGCGGTAAGTGAAGAGGTAATCAACTCATTCACTTTAAACAGAAAATATGTACGAAATGCACTCTTCATTTTCATGCAAATGAAGATATACTGAGAACATTAAAACCACTGTATTATTTACAGTTTCATAAACACTCGTAAACACAAACCTTGTTCATATTTCAAGAGTTTTATTTTAAAATGTAAATGCTTTCACGAAATTTTTACCAACTAGTTCTGTTGAGATGGTTCATACTACTCCATTCGATGGAATATACCATCGGCAAATTTTCCAAAAAAATCTGATGTGGACACCACATGACTTCCTTGTACGCGTATTAAACTATAGATACTAAAAATATAGATATTTTTTTAATTCCACATATTTGACATTAAATCTTTTATTCTTTTATTTTTTGTTCTAATCCATAGCAAACTTAATTAAAAAAAATATATATATATATAATATTTCAATTTAGATATTTCGCTTATGCAAAAGACTAATTTAAAAATTCTTAATGTGCTAGACGCAGAATTTAATTCTCTAAACCTTTTAATTTTTTGAAGGAAAACTGTTAGCAGCTTCATGTAATGTGTCACTTCCGGTTAGTCTATTTTAACCAATATCTATTATGTTGTTTCCATTGATATAGTAGCCTTATATACCAAATTTGGAAAGTTTTATATTATATTTGAATATAGGTTTTCATGAAAATCTATTATAGACTTCCAGTAAAGTACCACTTCCGTAAGTTATATAATGACCAAAAAAGGAGGTGCACAACTAGATGTTATAACAGTCCTAAATAGAAAATTTAAATTTTCTACGGCTTACCGTTTTTGAGTTATGCGAGATACTACGTACGTACGTACAGACGGCACGACGAAATTAGTCAAAATGGATTCAGGGATGGCCAAAATGCGTATTTCCACTGAAATCTGAGAACCGAAAATTTTCGCGATTACAATATTTCCTTTACTTTGTACAAGGAAGTAAACAGGTATATATTATTTGATGTACTGATTACAACTCAATTTTTTTCTTCTGTGACCTATCAGTCCAGTAACACAAAAAAACATTGCCTTCAAATAATTTCGATATTTAGCACTTCATTATTTCTAATTATTCTGTAAGAAGAAATAGATAAATCATTTGAAACAGATGTCCATACATGAAAAACAACGTCCTAGCGATAAAGCAGTATCTGTCATTCAAATACGACAATTTAAAATGTAATATTGCCGAGGTATATAATGACGCGTAATGTCATACACTTGATATAAATCTGACACTTAAAGTCGACAAATGAAGAGTAAATGACGTAAAGAACAGGAGACCAGTGGACCACACAAGGGCAGGAAACACACTAACTCACTGAATCAAATCTCCATTAGTGTTGCGGTACCCGAGATCAAATGTGGTTCATTGTTAAATAGGAATCATGTAATTGGACAGAGTTTACGAGTACACTGAGTTACGGATAGAATAAAAAGAGTTACTTCCTTTCCCTGATAAACGTCATTACAGGAACATATAATGCCAGTCATTTTACTACGATAAAAATTAATATTATTCATCACACGATCAAATCTCACTGACTTCTACTATGTTTACAAAAATACGACTGCATCTGTTAGCTGCAGGTTTCCAGTTCATGATGGACGGAGACCGCATTTTAATAGTAAAACATGGCAAAATATTCAAGGTGCCCCATAAAAATTGTGTCATAGGAAATGAATGTTTACAAAATTCAATTCTACTTATATATAATCTAGATATTACATTTTACTATGAAAACAGGTTTATTTTGGATTTCAGTCAATATTATTTTTTTATTTAGTCAACGTTTCGGCCGACTCTACAGCCTTCTTCAGGACTCTATTAAAATACAATATATTAACAATAATAAACAATAATTACAAAATATAAAATATTTACAAATAAAATTAGGTAAATAATAATATTTGTTGAAAAATATAATGATAGAATGTATAGTAAACAAGATATGGAAATGCGCTCAACGGCGTTGAATTCCCCGTGTCCGAATTGACTTATAAGCAAATTTTCATACAATTTTATGCAATTTAATATTTTTAATTATTTCCTAAGGGGTACCCCTTTGGTTTTTTCAGATTTTAATTCAATTTTACCAAAAATCCTTAATCGTAGGATTATTAAAACGAAAATTTACATACATATGTATTTTGACCCACTGAATCCAGTGGTGCAATCTTCAAATGCATATGACTTCTGGTTTTCGAGAAAATGTTAAAAAACCGCTTTTTGCGATTTTTTTGGCGGAAAATAGAAAAAAAAATAAAAATCGCTGAAACTATGTTTATAAGTTAACTGAAGCACGAGAAAATTAATGCCGTTGACCGCGTTTTCATATCTCATTTAGTTTTTGAAATATAGCCTCGGAAAAGTAGAAAAACTGATAAATTCGAAAAATTTCACTTTTCCGGAGGTTATATCTCAAAAACTAAACAAGATATGGAAATGCGCTCAACGGCGTTGAATTCCCCGTGTCCGAATTGACTTATAAGCAAATTTTCATACAATTTTATGCAATTTAATATTTTTAATTATTTCCTAAGGGGTACCCCTTTGGTTTTTTCAGATTTTAATTCAATTTTCCCAAAAATCCTTAATCGTAGGATTATTAAAACGAAAATTTACATACATATGTATTTTGACCCACTGAATCCAGTGGTGCAATCTTCAAATGCATATGACTTCTGGTTTTCGAGAAAATGTTAAAAAACCGCTTTTTGCGATTTTTTTGGCGGAAAATAGAAAAAAAAATAAAAATCGCTGAAACTATGTTTATAAGTTAACTGAAGCACGAGAAAATTAATGCCGTTGACCGCGTTTTCATATCTCATTTAGTTTTTGAAATATAGCCTCGGAAAAGTAGAAAAACTGATAAATTCGAAAAATTTCACTTTTCCGGAGGTTATATCTCAAAAACTAAACAAGATATGGAAATGCGCTCAACGGCGTTGAATTCCCCGTGTCCGAATTGACTTATAAGCAAATTTTCATACAATTTTATGCAATTTAATATTTTTAATTATTTCCTAAGGGGTACCCCTTTGGTTTTTTCAGATTTTAATTCAATTTTCCCAAAAATCCTTAATCGTAGGATTATTAAAACGAAAATTTACATACATATGTATTTTGACCCACTGAATCCAGTGGTGCAATCTTCAAATGCATATGACTTCTGGTTTTCGAGAAAATGTTAAAAAACCGCTTTTTGCGATTTTTTTGGCGGAAAATAGAAAAAAAAATAAAAATCGCTGAAACTATGTTTATAAGTTAACTGAAGCACGAGAAAATTAATGCCGTTGACCGCGTTTTCATATCTCATTTAGTTTTTGAAATATAGCCTCGGAAAAGTAGAAAAACTGATAAATTCGAAAAATTTCACTTTTCCGGAGGTTATATCTCAAAAACTAAACAAGATATGGAAATGCGCTCAACGGCGTTGAATTCCCCGTGTCCGAATTGACTTATAAGCAAATTTTCATACAATTTTATGCAATTTAATATTTTTAATTATTTCCTAAGGGGTACCCCTTTGGTTTTTTCAGATTTTAATTCAATTTTCCCAAAAATCCTTAATCGTAGGATTATTAAAACGAAAATTTACATACATATGTATTTTGACCCACTGAATCCAGTGGTGCAATCTTCAAATGCATATGACTTCTGGTTTTCGAGAAAATGTTAAAAAACCGCTTTTTGCGATTTTTTTGGCGGAAAATAGAAAAAAAAATAAAAATCGCTGAAACTATGTTTATAAGTTAACTGAAGCACGAGAAAATTAATGCCGTTGACCGCGTTTTCATATCTCATTTAGTTTTTGAAATATAGCCTCGGAAAAGTAGAAAAACTGATAAATTCGAAAAATTTCACTTTTCCGGAGGTTATATCTCAAAAACTAAACAAGATATGGAAATGCGCTCAACGGCGTTGAATTCCCCGTGTCCGAATTGACTTATAAGCAAATTTTCATACAATTTTATGCAATTTAATATTTTTAATTATTTCCTAAGGGGTACCCCTTTGGTTTTTTCAGATTTTAATTCAATTTTACCAAAAATCCTTAATCGTAGGATTATTAAAACGAAAATTTACATACATATGTATTTTGACCCACTGAATCCAGTGGTGCAATCTTCAAATGCATATGACTTCTGGTTTTCGAGAAAATGTTAAAAAACCGCTTTTAGCGATTTTTTTGGCGGAAAATTGAAAAAAAATAAAAATCGCTGAAACTATGTTTATAAGTTAACTGAAGCACGAGAAAATTAATGCCGTTGACCGCGTTTTCATATCACATTTAGTTTTCGAGATATAGCCTCGGAAAAGTAGAAAACCTGAAAAATTTGTAAAACTTCACTTCTCCGGAGGCTATATCTCAAAAACTATTTGATATTTTTATATAATGGATATATATCATTGCAAAAATATGACGATATATATCAAAATAAATATCATGATATATATCGATCGATATATATCTTCGAACCCTGCATTTTAGTAATAAATATCATATTGCAATATATCAATTGCGCAAATACTGTAATTTGGAATAAATTACTGTTGTGAAAGTTGAATTCTTTTAGTTCCAAAAATTATCGGTTGTACAATAAGTGCGGACAGTTCAAAAAACAATGCCATTTGTAATTCATTTTATAAATGGTGCTGCGCTGCATGGCATTGTTCTCTCAGATTTATTTGTACAGAAATAGTAATATTTTAAAGTATTTTTAACGGATAAAGTGCTGCAGCGCATTCCATAAAATGTATTCGTTTTATTTCTAAGATTACATGTCCACGCAGTTTTATTAGTTTTATTTTTATCATATCTCATTGCATATTATTCACAACTGCTTTTGACATATTTATATCTCTTAATGAGGAATAATAACTTGATTCATATTTATCTATTAATTAAAATATGCATCTTTGACAAATTGAAAAATTATTTTTAATGATAAACAATTTAATCACTTAATAGTTATTTACGTTATAAGTCGGGTAAATATTTTTTTTCTGAAATCGTCAAGAAAATACCTTCTTTCCTGACGCATTTTAGTATGGAAAGTAAGTGTTTACGAAAACATTTGCAAAACAGTCAGATAAAGTACTTTCTTGACTAGTCAGGAAAGTACTTTACCTGACTCAAGTAATTAACTAAATAACTAAAAAATTTAATAAAATTTTTATTTATTTTTATCAATAACGTTAATAGTAAATATACAATTGCTTAAGTTACTAAAATTTATGCATGACACTGGCGAATTTCAAGCTAAATTATTTGTTGCAATCGATAAATTACTTGGAGATTCAGTGAATAAAATAAGCAAGTAGCACATTTTCTGACAAATTATTTACTTTATTTTGCTTTTTCCAATCCATGAAAATTTCATACTCTTTATCATATCGGTCTTTGAACTTGCTCGGTAATAAATTTTCAACAGCCGCAGTTGCTTGATTTAAGATTTCAGGAGGAGTACTTGAAAATACCGCCTCATACTCATTTTCAACTATATTTTCCAACATTATAAAGAAATCTTCTCTGTCAACAATATTACTTTTGACACAAATATGTTCAATAGATTTTTCACATAAGACGTTATTTTCAACAACTTTTGTTATCACCTTGGATATGTAGTTTGCTGCCAATATGATTCTTACCAAAAAATTAAACATTTTGAAATATTTATTATTAATTATATTGATAAAATATAAATAAGAACGATTTCAGAAAAAATAGTATATATAATACGTCACGAAAGTGTTTTACTTGACTCAGCGAATTAAAATACTCTGCCTGACGGCCTCGTACTTCAAACAACCGCTTCGTCAAGTAAAGCATCACTTTCTTGACTAATTATGTAATATACTATTTACGGTACGAGTAAGATGTTTCTGTACGACGCAACTTAGGACCCAAGTTGGGAATTTCAAAACGAGTATTCTAAAAAGTTATTAACAGACAAACAACGTACATTTTATTTTCATATCCCAACTTTGAAAGTGACATCCTAAAATAATTATAATTCAATGTGAAAAACTGTTTGTTACCTAGCAACTTAACAATACCGTAATATTTATTTTTCTAGAATGAAATTACTACTGTAAACATGAAAATACAATACAGTATAAAATAAACACTGCTAATAGTAAGTAGCAAATAAATAAATGTCGGATATATCATTATTATTTGAATACACACAGCATTCTAGTTAGTTTCTCTTCCCTATCTTTGTAATTATTTATGAGCAATGATCCACGAGGAATGAATGTAAGCACTAGCAAGCAGGAAAGAGGAAATCTCTGTGTGTGCTAAGCTGTAAGTGTGTTTATTTTTAGTAACAGGGTGTGCTTTTTACAGCCTAGCAGCAATAGATTACAGATAACAAACAGACAGTGAATTTAAACGCACAAGGAACATTTTACCGTCGCAGGTTCTCCGGGGTTGCAAGTGGATCTGTTGCTGTTTGTTTTAAAAATAAACTTAACATTTCTGAAAGAATGAAATTCGTATTTGTTATTGTACGAATATTTCCACCCAGCATTACTATTAACTTTATGTTTAAACTGCCGTCTTCTCTAATGAGATCTGTAAATGTAGAACTATCAATTATTATATATTTACAAGTATTTAGCAACTTACCTGGTAGTACGGTAGTGTGATCAACGTTACGACATTTGAATATATTCAGTTCGAACTCCACTCAAGCAACAAGCGTGTTGAGTGTATTTGGGATTAAGTTCTTATTGTACAGAGAAACATATATAAATGTTAGTAACTTCACTGAATAGATTTTTATTTGTTATTCTGCACAACACGCATTTAATCTTATATACAGTACCTTATAAATAAATATATCATCACGCCTTTTACCCATTACTGGGTGTGGCACTCTGCCTAAGCAGATCTCTGTAAGTGATATATTTTTTCGCGTGAAGTGCGGTTACCAGCCGTCAAATCACGGTCCTCAAAGATGTTAGTGGAGGGAGAGCCACAGGGGTAGATTTAAATTGGTGAAAATTATTTGTCGGCTGTGGGGATCGTACCAGGGTTCTCAAGATCCACAGGACGACTCGATACCACTGAGCCACCTACCCCATATAGTATCTAATGGCTATGGCACACTGGTCGATGAGCGTCGATGACCATCGATGAACTCCTCGATGAAACAACAGAACGCACTCTTCTTTCACGGTTTTCTGTTTCATCGATGACAAATACAATAAATTTCTCTGTGACAAAAAAAAAGTTATGTTGGTAATAATATCAATAAAATGTTCCTATATCGTGTGTTTTCAAATTGATATTTCCCTAGTTTATTGACGTTTGGAGGTTATTTTGAAATGGAAACCCACGCTAACGTGAAATGAGACACAAAAGATACGAGTGAAATGAGATACGTTCGTTTCATCGATGAGCTCATCGATGGAAATAGAGGAGCCTCTAATTTTCGTCGATGACGGGTGCGTTCTGATGTTTCATCGAGGAGTTCATTGATGGTCATCGACGCTCATCGACCAGTGTGCCATAGGCATTATAATGGAATCTAAATTAGACTTAGACAAGATCGTATCTTTTCCGAATTCAAATCTCGCCCCAGTTAAATGTATATGAACTAGTAAACTGCGGATCGGTGAATCCGAATTGTATATTGTAGTTGGGATGCAGTTCTCTCGAACGTTAAAAGATCTGAAAATATAAATGCTCCAAAATTTATTTTATTCTGTTATACAGTTTGGTTACCTATTACTATTAATAAGATTTAAATAACTTCACTTAATATCTTCTTTTGGTGTTTCCCGAAGATTTTTTTTTTTGATTAAATATTTTATTTACAACTGGCCTTATTCAGGCCAACCAGCAAATTTAATATATTGTTGTATGTCATCGATATATACATACATAACATCACGCTATATCCCATTAAATGGGGTAGCACGAACCCGTCAACATTCTCATCCTGACACACGATACTCGTTTCGACCACATTAACACTTCCTCCATACGAACTCTTTCTTTTCTCGCAACCAAAATCCACCAACAAACATTCATCCATTCGCTCCTGTACACTGCGCTTGTTTCTGAAGATGGTCTCCACACAATTGCAGGTAAACACTCGAAACATCTAACCAATGAATCTAAAATCAAGAATCATACGCTTGTCTTCATTCATCATATTTATCCCGCAATTAATTTTCTCCAAACATTCCTATCCTGACACACCACTTTTGCTTCAACCACATTCATAATTCATGCTTGAGTTGAAAACCAGTGGTATTTTCTATTTATTAATTTACATGGTTTAGTACATATGATATTTTATATATTATATAAATATATGGGGTAGGTGGCTCAGTGGTATCGAGTCGGCCTGTGGATCTTGAGAACCCTGGTTCGATCCTCACAGCCGACAAACAATTTTCACCAATTTAAAAAATCTACCCCTGTGGCTCCTTCTCCACTAACATCTTTGGGGCCGTGATTTGACTGCTGGTAACCACACTTCACGCGAAGAAATATATCACTTACCGAGATCTGTTTCGGCAAAGTGCCACACCCAATAATGGATAAAAGGCGTGATGATATATTTATTTTATTTATTTATATAAATTTGAGATCCAGCGGTTTTGTTCTATTCAGACCTCTGATATCTTTTTCGTTGTTTAGTCGGTTGATGACGAATTCGTTCGGATTGCTGTTTTTATTTGTTCGTGAATGTATTTAATGTTTAGGTCCTTGTGTAGCTTAAGATTTTATTTTGGGTTGTTTATATTTACTTTTTCCGGGAGATATCGCAATGTTCTTGAATATCCCATACCTGGTACAGTTTCTGACTAAACATACAAGTGCGTATAAAATAAATCGATTTTCCTAATAGCCAAAACCACTTTTTGTGGTTATAAAACTGGACTGAAATTGCCGGGTCATGTTTTTCCACCAGGTGGTTCTCCCCCACCGCTAGGGGGAAAGAACGCAGTAATCTTGTTTACTTCTTAGAGCGATAATGCGTGGCGCTTTTGTGGCGAGTAACCTGCTCGGTAAACTTCCTTTACCGGATGGTGGCACGTGGAAAAAAGGACTTTTAAATTCTTGGTAAGTCATCGCTCTGCACATTTTATTATCGCAACTGGTTTGAGAATTATTGTTAGTAGTTATTATAATTCCTTCTGGATATAAGCGACATGTAAATATATTATTGATTCTTAATCTTTAGTATGATTTATAAATGGTTAGTATTTCAATGCTAGCAGCGATTAATCGCCTATAAAACTTTGTATAGTGATATTCAATAAGAATGTTTGATGTAGGTAGGGTATTGTGATTGCCAATGAATTATGCTATAATAATCGTTAAATCTATAAAGGCAAATATCAAATTGGATATTTTTTAAAAGTCGATAATATTAAAAATACTTCATCGCATTTCATTTTCTATTTAATTTGTTATTAACATTCATAGATTCATGTTCCCTCTGTAAATAAGAAAATCATACATTTATGTTTAGACTTGAGTCTAGACACATTAATGAACCTATAAAAAATTTATTACCAAATGTACCTTCTAGCTATTCTTATGAAAGTGGAACGTGGAACAATGTGCAAGTAATAGTAGTTTATATATCAAGGAGCTAAAGTTCATCGAGAACGAATATTGAATCCTGAGGGTATAGCCCAAAGGATGCAATCGCTTGAAGCAAATAACGACTCTTTACTTACGTTTTATATACGATATTTTATATACAAACGAAAAATTCGTTAAATCAATTTATTGCTCTAGGAAGTTCTTGTCTTTTTATTTCCTTCGGTAAATAATGAAGCACATTAAGTAATGATTTTGATCAAAAACTAGTTTAAAACTAAGATTATTACAATGACAGATGCATGAAGCTAATTTCATCCCTTACTTAATATCTCAAGCCGGTACTAAAAAGTTCGAAGCCACAGTTTGTCAACATGTAATTAAGATGTTATTAAGCGTCATGGACACCAGTACATTAAATAACATTTTGATAAGGGAAGTAGGAAACGTATTTTATGTAACAATTAAAAAAACGAGTATGCAATAGTAGCTATTTATGAAACTAGTAAGGAAATGAAGGTTATTACTTTACGCATGTGAAATTTGCAGAACGAGACGTAGCCTAGTTATGTAAACACATAAGTAAGGTAATAACCTATTTTCTTACCAGTTTCATACAATATTTTTTTCTACTTTCGTTCTAATAAATACGAAAGAGCGTTTGTGAAATTATGAAATTTTGACATATTAATGACAGTTATAAATTCAAAAAATAAAATAATAACACATCAGAATTCGTCTACCAAGATATCTGTAGCTATGTTACCTCATTATTTCACTAGTTAAATAAAACAGTTCATTACCTAACTCAAATAAGTGAAATAAAACGTCTATTTCCTAACGGAAGTAAAAAAATATTAATTCATCTTTTACCTTTACCTTCTCATTAATTACCAGCTGTGAAGGTTTTATTTGTCGTGAACAGTTCACTAATCTTAGAGTTTAATGCGAACTACAAATATATCTCATCAAATGGGGTAGCACATATCCTTAGAACATTCACCGAATATCATCCTGAAATTAATCAACCTTACATAAACATTAATAATTCACGCGAGGAAATATATCACTTACCGAGATCTGCTTCGGCAGAGTGCTGCACGTAGTAATGGGTAAAAGGCGCGATGATATATTTATTTATTTATATATAACCTCTCTTTATCTTTCTTTTACTTAACAAACCTCCAATCACTTCCATATTCTTAGGTCTTCCGCAAAGTTTTTATCCCTCAATTTCATCAATTTACATTTGTTTGACCAAATCTTGATTTATTTGTTACTCTGTACAACAGGAATTTAATTCCAATTACAGTATAGGATACTTATAACTTATAGTGTAATGCAGAAATCAGCTAGGCTTCACTACGGTTTTATCCACTGGATCTGTCAGAATATTTCGAATATACTGCATTTGGTTCTTATGTAGTACTCAGGAAGTAATGTTTGCATAAGTATACATTTATGTCAGTATGACTACTACTCGTGTATAAAAAGGAAATATCCTAATATGTCTAAACGATTAACGAACTCGTTCTATAAATCCAATCATTTTTCAGCAGCTCTCCACAGAATCAGATAGAACCTCAGTTAGAATTCTCGCAGCCATCAGAGCATTAACACGGCCACTCAGACTGTCTTGGTGACACCCACACGGTCACGAGAGTGAGATACTGGCTCAGAGTCAGCGGTCGAGGACACAGCCCGCTCGAGAGCTATGTCCAGCGAGGTCGCGCAACCTAGTTCAAGGTCTTGGAGTATTTTTAAAGTATGCAGTGGGCAGTATATTAGAAAGCTACGAAGGAAGGAATTAATGTGTACTGGAGGGTTATTCAACATCTGGTTATTGATATTTAGTTATGTATGACACATCTGCATTTGCAGATCTTTATCACGAAATGATGCTCTCTATTATTGGTAAATTATTTATAAAGATAAATCAAATCTTAATCTTTTATTTTGTTTAATAAGTAAAAAATTTAAATAAATATACCAACACGCACACCTTATAGCAGTGGTTTCCAAATTGTGGGGCGCGCCCACTTAGGGGGGCGCGAGATTGTATCGAGGGGGGCGCGCTATATAAAAATATAATTGAGGCTTATGAACACATTCTCCATTCACATCATAGCACACACGTGTTTCTAACTCGAACTCGCAGTAAAGTATCCCTAGTTTAACAAACCAAGCCTTAGAAATTTTATTATCTTTCGTAACATCTTATTTGTGTAAAACAGTCTTTTCCGCTGAAGCTGTTTTAAAGACACCAAAATGGCGATATCTTCAATGTCTCCCCGGTTCGAGAAACTGAAAAATAAGCGCCCATTCAGCACACTCTAAAATTATGATTAAATATGCCTAATTTAAATTAAATATTATTTCCAATCTTATTACAATTTTATGTTTATAAATGTTATTACATTATTTTGTTCTATTATTATGCTGTAATATGTAATATGGGGTAGGTGGCTCAGTGGTATCGAGTCGGCCTGTGGATCTTGAGAACCCTGGTTCGATCCCCACAGCTGACAAACAATTTTCACCAATTTAAAAAATCTACCCCTGTGGCTCCTCCTCCACTAATATTTTTGTAGGCCGTGATTTGACGGCTCGTAACCGCACTTCACGCGATAAAATATATCACTTACCAAGATCTGCTTAGGCAGAGTGCCACACCCAGTGATGGGTAAAAGGCGTGATGATATATTTATTTTTACTTCCTTGTACGAAGTAAAGGAAGTATTGTAATCGCGAAAATTTTCGGTTCTCAGATTTCAACGGAAATAGGTGTTTTGGCCCTCCCTGAATCCATTTTGACTAATTTCGTCATGCCGTCTGTACGTACGTATGTACGTACGTACGTACGTACGTATCTCGCATAACTCAAAAACAGTGAACCGTAGAAAATTGAAACTTTATATTTAGGACTGTTATAACATCTAGTTGTGCACCTCCCTTTTTGGTAATTATACAACTACCGGAAGTGGTACTTTACTTGAAGCCTATAATAGATTTTCATGAAAAACTATATTCAAATATAATTTAAAACTTTCCAAATTTGGTATATAAGACTACTATATCAATGGAAATAACATAATAGATTTTGATTAAAATAGACTAATCGGAAGTGACACATTACATGAAGCTGCAAACAGTTTTCCTTGAAAAAAATGGTATTATTTTAATTTTAGAAATGAATGCTGCAAATAAAAGTTTTAGAGAATTAAATTCTGCGTCTAGCAAATTAAGAATTTTTAAATTAGCTTTTTGCATAAACGAGATATCTAAATTTAAATATTATATATTTTTTGATTTTTTTGTAAATTAAGTTTGCTATGGATTAGAACAAAAAATAAAAGATTTAATGTCAAATATGTGTAATTAAAAAAATATCTATAGTTTCATACGTGTACAAGGAAGTCATGTGGTGTCCACATCAGATATTTTATTTATAATAAACATAATTTTAGACTAAGAAAAAGATTTGTTATAAGAAATATCTTATATAATAACAATATTTGTTTATAGTACTTATTTTTTTGTATTTTATAAAATAAATTATTTACGATTTTTAAGTTAGGCTGTTATAAAAAATGAGGGGGCGCGACAATTATTTACGGCAAAAAAGGGGCGCTGAGAGAAAAAATTTGGAAACCACTGCCTTATAGGATGTGGCATTTTGCCATAGTAGTTTGTGCTCGAAGCGTGTGAAGTGCAGTTACCAGCCGTCAAATCACGGCTTCCAAAGGTATTAGTGGAAGGGGAATCATTTTCTTGTTTGGTTGTCGAGTACTTTTGAAATCTACAGACTAAATCAAAACTTAAGATTAAAGAAATAACAATGGATGCTGACTTGAGATGAGAGGAATAACCCTGGCCTGGAACCTCTTCTTATAGCAAACATTTCAAGTTTTATACAACGGCCACTTAATTTTAATACAATGATGTGTAGATCACGACCTGCACATAACATTGAAGTTTGTGTAATTTGTTTTTTGTGAACGTTGATTTTTTATCGTGATACAATATACAATAGTCATTCATAAATAAATATATAATTATGTTTTCACAATGTCAAATGTAAATACGAGTACTAGTCTCGCCTGTCACGCTACCAAATGTAACTAATTTGTGAACAAATAAATGCCACTAGCTATTTTCAAACTTCATTTATCATATTTCAAGAGTCTAATGAATTTAGCTTGTTTTTTTTTTACGTTTATTTATCATAAAAAATGCATTTATTATACATGCTTGAATTCAGAATGTCATGTTGAACCTACATTTTGAAATATACAGGGTGTTTCACAACTTAGAGCAAAAAAATTAAAGGGTATATTCTGTACGACATGCTGATCATGAAACAAAAAGAATGTTTTTTAAATTGCAAAACTATTTTCCATGTTTCTCAGTCCAAAATTTTTCGTTGCCACTGCCACTGGATGGATGATTATGTTAAAGTTATTAATTAAATAAAATTCTATTATAAATAACTGCTAATAATTGAATTGTGTAATTATTCTTTCGTAGTTGATACCTACTTCATTGTTTGTGTTTAATAGGAAAGCAGTACTACAAAAATGTTTTAGGTTAACAACCCTTAATTGTTCGAATTAAAAAAAAAATTGTTTCATGATCAGCACGTTGTACAGAATTATACCCTTTAATTTTTTTCTCTAAGTTGTGAAACACCCTGTATACAGAATGGTTAATTTTAAATAAAAAAAGTTAGTTACACCGGAATTAGAATATTTTTACTTGTCATGTAATTTATCGCGCTTTTTGATATAATTTCTAAATCTGTAATATGAATTGTAATACTTTAAATTATTTCGTGCCGAGCTTGTTTTTCTGGGAGACGCAGTATATTAAAAAATAATAATCGGTAAAGCAACAGATACGTTGAAGTATGAAATAAAGAAGAATGTTGTTAGAAGAGTGGGCATGAATCAGTTGAGATGGTTTGTGCATTTGTAGAATGTATGTCAAATGAAAGATTGATGAAACAGGTGTATGTTGACGGTGAAAGATTGCATGGATAATCTAGGTATAAACGAATGAAATAGTACGTAAGCGAGGGCCGATGGCTCGAGCTGAAGTCGATGTTTGCCAACTTCACACAAGGGATAATCGCGCCCTCCCGTGAAGCATATTATACTTTTCGTAACAAGTGCACAAAAATTACCGTCTTCTCGGGACAAATGTCAAATATGGGTTGCGTAACTAGTTACCTAGGAAACGCCGCAAACAGCTAATAATCGTAGTTTCTAGGGAGAGAAACATCCTACCTTGGGAGAGAAGCATAATGTTTCTCTTCCTAGGGGAGAAAAGCAGTGTTTCTCTCTCTAAAATTAGGGAATAAGACCGTATTTCTTGTGCACGTGTTTCGAAAATTATTATAGATTTGTTGCGTGAATCCAAATAGAAGAAATAAACTAGCTTGCAAGAAAGTTGATGAAACGAAAGTGGTGTATCAGAATTGAAATGTTTAATTACTATAAGATGAATCTAAGAATAAATGTTTCAAAGGTTCATGCTACCCCATTTCTTGGGCCATTGTTTGATATTATCTAGACTAGTCTGTACAACAGGAACTTAATCCCAATTACAGTACACGGTCCAGATTCACCAAGCCGCAGTGTGGTAGTTCATATACTTTTAGCTTGAGTTGGATTTTATTTTGGAACCTTCATATTTAAATGCCGTATATAAGTGAAAAAGACGTATTTGATACAAAAATATGACAGTAAATAACTACATACGAATACATCTTGAAATTAATTTAAGTTTGTAATCAATAATGAATGTATATATCTTCAATCTTTGAAGTTTATAGATACTCTTCCACTATATACAAGATGTGCGTTGAATTTGCGTAGGTCGTATAATGCGTCAGCTTTTCAAAGTTTTATTACATTCCACTAAGATACGCTCCATATATATGTAACCATTTTAATTAACATGTTTTCTGGAATGTACCTTTCAATATGTCTTGTTGTGTAATAACTTTCATACCATCAAGATTTTGATCAGTTATTCGAATGTTTTTCTGTGAATTTTTCCCTGGTAAAATCATTCATGGATTCATTGAATCAGACATAACACCTGAACACCAAACCCAAACCACTTGAAGCGTAAACAACCATACGAGACTTCATTCTCTTGAATGAGAAATACGTTCACGGATAAAGCAATTCGCGCAATTTTCCATGCGAATGACGCCTACAGTCACAGCCGAACTGGTGCGTTCCACCGAGTTTTGTAACAGTTTGGCCCACGTGAAATGAGTTCACACTTCTGATGACTACATACGGTGAAGGCCTTCTTATTTCGACCATTCTCATCACAGACACTGCTTTTAGTACGTTGACTCTTAACTAGACGAGTTTGAGTTATCGCTACGGTGTCTGTTTCACCAGCAAAAATTAAGAAAATTATATAGAAATCCTGAATAGGATCCAGGGACGGATTGCCCATCTTCTAAATATAAAAAAACATTTGTATTTGCTCCTATTATATTCCTGCTTTAAATAATTTTTACAATCATATTAAATCGACTTTGGAATCACATTAAATCACATTAAATCATTTTTTCACCTCAAAAATTTCCTCTAAGAACGCCAACACTTTTTAAATCATAAAGTTTCAATATCTAAACGGTTCTTCGATAGAATACAAAAATTATGGAATTAGAAGTTGATTTTCTAAGTGCAAATGTCGGTAGTCACATACTTGACTAGGTCTTAAATAGAATACCTCTCCCATCTACGGGTCGAAATAATATCCCCACAAAATATTGGTTTTTGGCTATTTATTAGAATAATAAATCAAATAATAATTCTTAATTGTCTTAGAATTTTAAGTTCTTAGATAATATTTTCTATTTAATTTGTTTAACAAATTGAGTTATCGTAAATAATGACATCATTATTATGTATTAGGGCCAACATTAAAAAAAAGTCCATGCTTAGGGGGGGGGGGGGGCAGGATCCCTAGATGACGACTAGTATTTTTTTTTATATGGATATACAGGGTGTTTCAGGACTAGTGTAACAAACTTTAACAGCTTATTCCTGAGGTAATTTTGAGCCAAAAATGTTATATGAACATAGGTCCTATTCCTTCTAGTTACCAAAATACAAGAGGTTGAAGTTCTATAAATAACACGAAATTTTCAAATTTTTGTAATCAAGATACTTTCGGAAAACAATAGTTTTATTGAAAAGTCATACCTTATTTGTCTTAATTAATTTTATTTATTAATATTAATATGCATACGAGTTCAAGGCGCTCATATTGAACACTTGCTGTAATTTTTAAAAAAATTGTTATTTTATTTCATATTGTGTTAACCTATTCCATGTTTGGTTATGTTGTTCTGTGTCTATTTAATTGTGCCGTTTTATGTTTTGTTCTCTAAATCGTATTCGTTAATATTAATAAATAAAATTAATTAAGACAAATAAGATATGACTTTTCAATAAAACTCTTTTTTTCCGAAAGTATCTTGATTAAAAAATTTGAAAATTTCGTGTTATTTATAGAACTTCAACCTCTTGTATTTTGGTAACTAGAAGGAATAGGACCTATGTTCATATGACATTTTTGGCTCAAAATGACCTCAGGAATAAGCTGTTAAAGTTTGTTACACTAGTCCTGAAACACCCTGTATGTACCTATGTATGTCATTCACTCAATATTTTATGTCTCTATTTTTTTAATCGATTTGAATCAGTTTTTTTGTGCATATCAAGTTTTCAATTTCTTTTAAATAATGCCAAGTTTAGGCGAAAAAAAAATTCGTGGGATATAGCGTGATATTATATATGTATGTACTCGTATGTACCAAGCTAGAAAAGTTTGAATCTAATGAGTAAATGTTTAGTGAATATTTGTAGGATTCGTACTAATGAGTGGTGATTACAAATGGATGGAATGAGAATATGCGAAATATGTGTCTCCGTTACATCAGCGGGTATCCTTCCGCCTGTTCCGTACGGGATACCATCCACATCACCATCCAAACGGCTGTGCAACACCGAACGTCTATTGTTCGCAGCCGGCTACGCATCGTGATTTTGACAGCTTGAATAATTAATTCATTTGTTTGTGGATTTGTGCTCGAATAATGAAAAACATGGAATCCGGGATATCTATAACGGAAACCGTAAAAAATTGATTCTGTTTGGTTTCGGAAGCGAATTACTGAATTAGACACTTTGGTATGTTTGATTAATGAATGGTAAATTTTAATTTGTGGCCCGGGACGCTACTTATCACTGCAAGGTTGAGAGGAATTCGTGAAATGTCTTTGACGATAGATACTTGGACTAAGACATATTTTGATACTAAATTTAAAGATACCTAGGCACAGACTTTTTACATCCTTGTCAAAAACTAATGTTTTCATCTCTACAAACAAATCTGATGTGGACACCACATGACTTCCTTGTACGCGTATTAAACTATAGATATTTTTTTAATTCCACATATTTGACATTAAATCTTTTATTTTTTGTTCTAATTCATAGCAAACTTAATTTGATTTAAAAATCAAAAAATATATAATATTTAAATTTAGATATCTCGTTTATGCAAAAAGCTAATTTAAAAATTCTTAATGTGCTAGACGCAGAATTTAATTCTCTAAAACTTTTATTTGCAGCATTTATTTCTAAAATTAAAATAATACCATTTCTTTTAAGGAAAACTGTTAGCAGCTTCATGAAATGTGTCACTTCCAGTTAGTGTATTTTAACTAAAATCTATTATGTTATTTCCATTGATATAGTAGTCTTATATACCAAATTTGGAAAGTTTTAAATTATATTTGAATATAGTTTTTCATGAAAATCTATTATAGGCTTCAAGTAAAGTACCACTTCCGGTAGTTGTATAATGACCAAAAAGGGAGGTGCACAACTAGATGTTATAACAGTCCTTAATATAAAGTTTCAATTTTCTACGGCTTACCGTTTTTGAGTTATGCGAGATACATACGTACGTACAGACGGCACGACGAAATTAGTCAAAATGGATTCAGGAAGGGCCAAAATACATATTTCCGTTGAAATCTGAGAACCGATAATTTTCGCGATTACAATACTTCCTTTACTTCGTACAAGGAAGTAAAAAGCAACAAGAAAGCCATATCTCCATAGCAACTGAAAAACAAAGGTCTGATGTTATATTGGCGACATCAATCAAGAGAGTAATATAGTATGTTATGCATCAAGGGAGGGAAACAAGCGATTATTCCCGCGTGTGAAGTTGGCAAACCGAGACATAAGCGAGGGCCGAAGGCTCGAGCCGAAGTCGAGGTTTGTCAACTTCACACAAGGGATAATCGCGCCCTCCCGTGAAGCATATTATACTTTTCGTAACAAGTGCACAAAAATTACTGTCTTATCGGGACAAATGTCAAATATGGGTTGCGTAACTAGTTACCTAGGAAACGCCGCAAACAGCTAATAATCATTGTCTTTAGGGAGAGAAACATCCTACCTAGGGAGAAAAGCAGTGTTTCTCTCTCTAAAATTAGGGAATAAGAACGTGTTTCTTGTGCATGTGTTACGAAATATTTCTAATTTACTTCTGGAAATTTGAGAACCCAGGTTCGATTCTCACAGCCAACAATTTTCACCACATTAAAATTACTAGTGTGTCTCCGCCTTCACAAATATCTTTGCACTGCACTTCACGCACCTAAATATATCACCTATCGAAATCTGTTACGACATAGTGCCACATCCAGTAATTGGTAAAAGGCATGATAATATATTTATTCTTATTTAATTGGATAGTAAAAAATATATCTTTTAAAGAAAGTGTAAATCTTCCCTCAGATACTTTATATCCTGGCGTTCAGCTAAGGAAATTTAACGTCACCAACTATTCTTAATATCATTATTCATTACACCTTTTTATTCAATCTAAGCATAAAAACATCTGCATTAGCAGTACGGCATTATTTTGAAAGAAGAAAACATATGAACAGTTGTTTCGAAATTCCACCATTCTTATTTGTAACTGCTTCTAATACATTTAGACAAATTAGTGGGCTAGGCCGGTAGGCTTCGCTTTTCCAAATATAGTATAACCTCATTTCAGGTCACGTTCTAAAAAAACAATTTAGTTTCGAACGTTTGTTCGAAATACAATCAGGACTAGCGATAGCAGTCACGCAAGCATCACTGTCAAACTACTTTAATAATACACGTCACACTGCAAGTAACTATTTATACACATTTGCCCCAAAAATAATCATCATCAGTCAATCACATAACTTGTATTCATCAGTTCACTCGTTCAAAACTGACTTCAACTTACATCTGGCAGTACGGTGGTGTAGATAACGATATTGAATTCGAATCCGGAGATCCCGTGTTTGAATCGCACTCAAGCTAAAAATTATATAAACTACCACACTGCGGCTCGGTGAGTGTGAACCCTGTACTGTAATTGGGATTAAGTTCCTGTTGTACAGCGAAACATAAAACATAATAGTTATTTATGGTACAAGTGTGTTATATTACAAATAAGTCACGCGAGAAAAATATTAGTCCACGAGGCCGTTAGGCCGAGGGGAATCATTTTCTGAAGTGGCATACGAAATTTTATCCAACTACAATTAAGACATTAAAATATAAAGTTTGACACAATTGTCTACATTTCAAATAATATTCTAGTTAGCCATACTTTCTTGTTTTGTTGTCTAGGTTACTCAAATTTTTAAAATAAACAAAGTTGAAAAAAAGAGATAATCATTAAGGAAGCGGAAGAAGCGGTTGTTGATATTTTACCAAAAAAGTCTAGAAGTTCCTATGAAAAAGAATTACATATGTTTGAAGACTGGATGACAACTAGAAACGTCAAAGGTATGAATGAAAGTGTTTTTCATAGGAAGTTGTAGACTTTTTTGGTAAAATATCAACAACCGCTTTTTCCGCTTCCTTAATGATTATTTCGGGATTATTTCACTTATGTCAATTATACTGACAAATTTTACATAGTTTCATAAACAATTACAGTAACAAATGCCTTGCCAACGGGAGTTTGTCGCGCGGTAAATGCCCTAGACCATTTGTCACCGACAAATCGCCGTTGCCTAGGAGACACAAACACCACATTTTCAAAATAAACAATCAGTTTTCTAAAATGTCAGAAGTGAATCGTTTTGGAGATGCGTGTTTGGCGGCAATTTGTACCGAAATAGAAAATAAGAAATCAGAAAATACAAAAAAGTGTCAAGGTAGTATCTGGAGAATATTTACCTAATTAAAATAATCACATTTAAAATAAATTTTTAATTTAATACAAAAATATAGAGATATCATTCGAGAAATATTCTTCACAAATACCACTCGCGACTCTTATTTTATCAGTAAACTTTTCTTTCAAACATTGTTTACCTTTAAGCAACATCCTTCGAGTCATCTGCTCAGAATAAATCCCTCGAACTACGCTCTCGTGATTTATTCGAACAGATGACTCTCACGATGTTGCTAGGTAAACAATGTTTTCAAGAAAAGTTTAGTGATAAAACTTGAGTCCCTTGTGATATTATATACGAATAAAATTCTCGTCTTCCATTTCGAATACTACAGCTGCAACCTTTTTTCAACTTTGTTATATTTAAACTCAACAGTGAGTTACAAGTCATAATTTATGCGTGACTTATGACTTATAACCAGGATTCGAAGATATATATCGATCGATATATATCATGATATTTATTTTGATATATATCGTCATATTTTTGCAATGATATATATCCATTATATAAAAATATCAAATAGTTTTTGAGATATAGCCTCCGGAGAAGTGAAATTTTTCGAATTTTTCAGTTTTTCTACTTTTCCGAGGCTATATCTCAAAAACTAAATGTGATATGAAAACGCGCTCAGCGGCATTAATTTTCTCGTGCTTCAGTTAACTAATAAACATAGTTTCAGCGATTTTTATTTTTTTTCAATTTTCCGCCAAAAAATCGCAAAAAGCGGTTTTTTAACATTTTCTCGAAAACCAGAAGTCATATGCATTTGAAGATTGCACCACTGGATTCAGTGGGTCAAAATACATATGTATGTAAATTTTCGTTTTAATAATCCTACGATTAAGGATTTTTGGTAAAATGGAATTAAAATCTGAAAAAACCAAAGGGGTACCCCTTAGGAAATAATTAAAAATATTAAATTGCATAAAATTGTATGAAAATTTGCTTATAAGTCAATTCTGGCACGGGGAATTCAACGCCGTTGAGCGCATTTCCATATCTTGTTTAGTTTTTGAGATATAGCCTCCGGAAAAGTGAAATTTTTCGAATTTTTCAGTTTTTCTAAATGTGTACAAAAACTAAAATTAAAAAATAAATATCCAAAAAGTGATATTTATCTGATATATATCCTATATATCAGATATTTTGATATTTATTATAAATATCATGATATTTACGAACCCTGCTTATAACTCACGTGTGTCTTATAAGCCACTTTACTAATCTAAAATGACAACAATAATGACTTTATAAGTAGTAGGTGTTGGATAAATAAATAAATTATATGTGAATGATTTGGATTCCACTATAAGCTACTGTAATTATTAAGATTGTCCAATTTTGCAGAGCAGAAAATAATTTTATTTTTGTTGTCATAGTTCTATGAGTATTCACTAAGCATGACAATTCTTATAGCTAAATTAATAGTGTTTTTTTGATGAAGGATAATTTGTTTTGCATGACTTCATCTTGAGTTAAATGAATCCTCTTCTTTTCCCAGTAGGAGGCTCGGTACTTGTGAAGCAAGATCACTGGTGTAATTACAATTAAAAGGATGATATTTCGTTGATGACAACCAGTCCGTCCAGCAAGTTGCAAAACACGTGCGGTTATTAAGTTGATTGTTGCACGTAAGAAACTTAATGGTGGTATTTACATAAAATGAGTCTGCAACATCAGATTGCTATTAATATTGGTTTGTAGAAACGGAGAGGTGAGAAGGGTGATGACGTTTCGACTATTCGCATTTCAACCAGTAATTTGTTACAATTTAATATACAGGGTGTTTCAGGACTAGTGTAACAAACTTTAACAGCTTATTCCTGAGGTCATTTTGAGCCAAAAATGTCATATGAACATAGGTCCTATTCCTTCTAGTTGAAGTTCTATAAATAACACGACATTTTCAAACTTTTGTAATCAAGATACTTTCGGAAAACAAGAATTTTATTGAAAAGTCATACCTTATTTATCTTAATTAATTTTATTTATTAATATTAACATGCATACAAGTTAAATGCGCTCATTTTGAACACATGCTGTAATTTTTTAAAAATTTGTTATCTTATTTCATATTGTGTTAACCTATTTCATGTTTGGTTATGTTGTTCTGTGTCTATTTAATTGTGTCATTTTATGTTTTGTTCTCTAAATCGTATTCGTTAATATTAATAAATAAAATTAATGAAGACAAATAGGGTATGACTTTTCAATAAAACTCTTGTTTTCCGAAAGTATCTTAATTACAAAAATTTGAAAATTTCGTGTTATATATACAACTTCAACCTCTTGTATTTTGGTAACTAGAAGGAATAGGACCTATGTTCATATAACATTTTTGGTTCAAAATGACCTCAGGAATAAGCTGTTAAAGTTTGTTACACTAGTTCTGAAACACCCTGTATATATAAAGCAATCGTGGTATCGAGTCGGCCTGTGGAACTTGAGATCTCCACAGCCGACAAACAATTTTCACCAATTTAAATCTACCCCTGTGGCTCCCCACTCGTACTAATATTTTTGGGAGCAGTGATTTGACGGCTGGTAACCGCACTTCACGCGATAAAATATAGCAATTACCGAGAACTGCTTAGGCAGAGTGCCACACTCAGTAATGGGTAAAAGGCGTGATGATATATTTATTTATTTATTTATTTATTTAAATCTACCTCTGTGACTTCCCTTTCACTAATATCTTGGGGGCCGTGATTTGACGCCTGGTAACCGCACTTCACGCGATAAAATATATCACTTACCGAGAACTGCTTAGGCAGAGTACCACACCCAGTAATGGGTAAAAGGCGTGATGATATATTTATTTATTTATTTATTTATTTAAATCTACCCCTGTGCCTTCCCCTTCACTAATATCTTTGGAGGCCGTGATTTGACAGCTGGTAACCGCACTTCACGCAAAGAAATATATCACTTACCGAGAACTGCTTAGGCAGAGTGCCACACTCAGTAATGGGTAAAAGGCGTGATGATATATTTATTTATTTTATTTATTTTTTAATTTTGTCTTTGTTGTTTTTTTATTATTATTTCCCGTAGCATTTACAACACCGCAAAAGTCGTCTTTTCAAAGTAAATGTAAAGCCAAAGAAAATATATTTAAACCTAGTCAACCTGATGAGTATTTAGTGTCCGAATTGAGCATGGTCAAATTGAGAATAAGATTGATATCAGAGCGTAAATGTAGCATTATTATCCTGGCCACGTGAGCTGGTAATGGGCGATACAGGGTCAGGTTTCCCGATTAGATTTGCAATGGCACTGCAATTCAAGACACTTGAACACTTGACTCGTTCACTCAACACTCACAAGTTCTTTTGAAGTCGCGGCGCTTACTTCCTGCCTCTGCCCCACCCTCGTTTAAATGTAATTACGTTAGTAATTATACCTGAAGAGTGGAGTGACTCGAGAGATGACAATAATAATTAAATGGAAGCGGTTTCAACTTTACAAATAAAATCACCTTTATTAGTACAAAAAGTTTCAAGATATTCTGGATGTTAAAGTAGTGCTTCAGTTATTCAATATTTATTTATTTATTTATGTTACGCTGTACAACAGGAACTTAATCCCAATTACAGTACAGGGTCCGGATTCACCGAGCCGCAGTGTAGTACTTTATATAATTTTTAGCTTGAGTGAGATTCGAACTCGAAATATCCGGATTCAAATTCCATATCGCTATCCACACCACCGTACAGACGGACACGCCTTCAAGTGCGGTTACTAGTCGTCAAATCACGAACCCAAAAATGTTGATGTGAGGGATATACAACCGGCTCTACATCAGATAGAGAAGTACACAAGTCCGAATTTAATTTGAGGATAACAGGAATATATACGAATTGAAATTCAAGGGCCTTGGCTGAAAGAAAATTTGTTGCTAATCGCTAAATTGCGATGTCGAATGACGCCAGGGCGTCGTTCGAAATTGTTACTTAGAACATCGCGTTCCGCGATTACTACCTATCTATTGTAATTATTTAATTTTCGCGTGGTGACTAGAACTGAAATAATAGTATGTTATGCATCAAGGGAGGGAAACAAGCGATTATTCCCTCGTGTGAAGTTTGCCAAGTTCAAACAAGGGATAATCGCGCCCTCCCGTGAAGCATATTATACTTTTCGTAACAAGTGCACAAAAATTACTGTCTTATCGGGACAAATGTCAAATATGGGTTGCGTAACTAGTTACCTAGGAAACGCCGCAAACAGCTAATAATCGTAGTCTCTAGGGAGAGAAACATCGCTCTACGGAGAGAAACATGCTACGTAAGGAAAGAAACATCCTACCTTGGGTTGTTTCTCTCCTTAGGGGGAAAAGCAGTGTTTCTCTCTCTAAAATTAGGGAATAAGAACGTGTTCCTTGTGCATGTGTTACGAAAATATTATTTTATCAATCAAACTTACTACTATATATTTGAAAAATATTATCTGTAATTTTAAAAATTGATTATTTCTCTAATCATTGTTGTAAATAAATGAAACAAACTTTAAAACATTGTTTATACATTTATATACGTGCCTCATCTGCAATTGCAGATCTTTAGACGGTTATAAGTCGTCAAATTAGTCATGTTTAATGCAAATTATTACTTAATATTTGTTTTAATTTACTGTGCACAATTTTTTAATTTCCTTATTCTAAAGTGAACGTATCGCCATTAAATTAAGTTCTTGTTATGCAAAGTAACAAATAGACAACAAGTTTTCAATTAACCACATTAAAATTACCCCTGTGGCTCCTCTCCGCTAACATCTTTAACGATTGAAAACCGCACTTCACGCGCATAAATATATCACTTACCAAGTTCTGCTATAGCAGAATGCCACACCCAGTAAAGGATAAAAGGCGTGATGATATGTTTATTTACTAGTAAGCATACTAATGAAACCAATTTAAAATAATCCGACTTAAAAATTCCAAAACACCTGTGCATTCAGCTCTGTGAATTTGTAACTTGTAACAGAAGCTGCAGTTGTTGCTAATATGGCTTCTACCTACGCAAACGACTCTTCAAGCACGAATTAAAATTAAAAAACAAACTTTACTACTAATCCTGCTCGTGTAATTAAAAATTAAATACTGTTATTTCCTTGTGTGTGACTTGGAGAGTCACAAGCAGTATTCTGACTCGTCATAATCTATGATTACTGGACTGTTCAGTGAAGTTGACTGCCCGGAATATTTTGTATTTTTTTCAACATTTCCATGTTAATAATGTGTAATTGTATTACATGTAACAAAGACATAATGGTATGCAGATTTGAAACGTAAATTGGTATCGATTTTAATTAGAAAATTTTATTGAAATGGTAATTGCGATTGTATCATATTTTCATTTGTCGGGAAATAATTATCACAAAATATTACGTTAGGTTCTCAGCTACCTAATTATTAATTAGAATCAATTATAATTATTAATCGGTGTTGTAAAAACATAAAGGTATATATTAATTACAAGGGAAAACGAAATTCGCAAAAATAATTGTACATTACAGCAAACAATTTTCGTGCCATTGGACTTATAAGTTACGGTAATGAACAATAATATTAATGGGGTAGGTAGCTCAGTGGTACCGACTTGGCTTGTGGGTTTTAGAACTCGGGTTCATTTCCCACAGCAGACAAACAATTTTCACAACATTAAAATTACCCCTATGGCTTCCCCTAATATCTTTGAAGGCCATAATTCGACTTCACACGCATAAATATGTCATTTACCGAGATCTGCTAAGGTGTGATGATAGATTTATTTTAGTAAGGAATAAAACTTAATTTCAATATTGAATGTTTACTTATTTTTCTTCTTTTTGCGCTGTAATCAATAATTTTGAAACACGCTGTATTGACATTTATTCCATTCTTCTCAATCCCACACTTATCAACTATTTGATGATACTAGCGGTTATTCTTTTCCGTATGAAAGTTAATTGAATTTTTCATTGTCTTTGATTACTTAAAACTCACACTGTACATAGATGTAAGCAGCATTAAAACATAAAAGATATTATAAATAAGCGACTGTGAGCTAGGAATGGATTCCAGTCAAAATTATACGTGTACTCCAACACGGTAACTGCAATAGTGTAAAGGAACAAAGACACTTTACGCTCGTGATACACACATATTTTTTTCTACGATTGCATCTTAAAATTATTAAAAAAACATGTAGCTACTGAAAATAAATTCGTTCTGTCAACTGTCAATATGACAAGTTTCTGGTTTGTTTGTATCCCTGGTAACTATTGAAATAAGCGTGCATTTAATATCTTTTTCGCGCGTTGCCATTGCAGACGTGCAAAAAAGATATTTTTCGATTGTTCCACAGAAAACGTCAACTTTACGATGACAAATGAGAGCGTAATTGTCAACTTTTCATAGCAATCGTAGAAAAAATATTTATTTTATGTCCTACAGACGAGCAAGTATAATTTTGACTGGATTCCTGCTTATTTATATTTCCATTAAAACATAAAGTTTGAAATGCAACTCTGTAAGTACCTATTTGTTCCAGTTTCGTTTCTATATTCGCTCACTTTGTTCTTTAGTAAAGCAATAAAGCCCGTAAAGTGCAATCGCGCAGTTCACCGAGGTTAATGATACTAATTAAACCAATTATAATTGACATAGTACTTCCTGTATTCTATGCGTACTCCTGGAGATGAATCATAACAGATGCCTACCTAATCTAGCAGACACTGTTCAAAAACCTTGTATTATTAATTAAGATTGTAGAAGACGCTGACTCACTGCATTTGAATTTCATTTATTATTTCTTCGTTTCATTTTCTTCTGTTTCGCGGGAATTGTATTTCGCTTTCCGTGGACTATTATTCATAACTCCAATTTAAATCTAACAATCGAATTTCCATTTATTTATAATGGAAATCTTCTTTATGAAATATGCTTTCATTTATCAAACGGTCGAAATGTTTTATCAGAAGATTGGATCTGTTTGTAAATAAATACATGAAGAATGTTCGTATGTATATGCTGGAAAAATTTGCATCATTCAAAAGATCATTGCCCTTTCTCCATATATAGGTAATCAGTTTTATCAATATCTTTGTTTACATTTCAATTCAACTCACTACGAATATAAATAAATAAATACTTCATCACGACATTTACCCATTACTGGGTGTGGCACTTTACCGAAGTAGTCCGGATCCTATATTGCAACTGGGATTAAATTCCTTTTGTACAGTGTAGTTAGTACGGTGGTGTGGATAGCGATACGGAATTCGAATCCGGAGATCCCGAGTTCGAATCTCACTCAAGCTAAAAATTATATAAACTACTACACTGCGGTTCGGTGAGTGCGGACCCTGTACTGTAATTGGGATTAAGTTCCTGTTGTACAGCGTAACATAAATAAATAAATAATAGTAGTTTATGTAACAAGTACATAATTTAGGTCTTTATTGGACGAGCCGAATTTGATGGCAGAGCGAGCGCAGCGAGCGAGGCTAATAAATAAGGCGAGTCTATAAAGTCTGATTATGTACGAGTTGCATACAACGTTTTATGTTCGACTGCATGGAGAATATTTTCTCTTAAAATATGATTATGTCAGTACCTATATTTAAAACATTTAATTGCATCTCAAAGTGTGCTTCGTTGTTATGCATTTGTTGCTTTATTTATCAAATTGTCAAAGTGAAAAAAGTGTTAAAATGGATGAAGACATTGAAGACGTTCCAAAAGAAATAAAATGCAAGAGAATATCTAACAATTGTATGAGACACATATAATACATACAGACAATGGTGTTTAAATATTTCTTTTGAATTTTGTTTTAATGTGACATTGACAGCAGTCCAATTTTGCATTTTTATCGTACTAGTCCAATAAAGTACCCGATTATGGACAGTAAACAGTGTCATAAAACAAGGTAATATGATGCAGTCAAACATAAATAAATAAATAAATATATAAATAAATAAATAAATGGTTTAATTGAAGTCTTCATCTTCCCAAAAAAGATTCTGCAATTGAGAATGATTTCCTATTGTGCAGAACAGCAAATAATTAGGTGAATATCTACAGGAAAATGTTGAGGAATTGTGCAAGCAAAGCAAGCTGAGGTGAGAGTGAAAGAAGAAACAGTGTAAGATTTTAGTTCTTCTTCAGTATCCGTATTGCTTAACGTCTCTGAGCATATATTACTGTCACGTGTAAAGTGTTTTAACGAGTATGTATCATTAGTACTTTGACATCTGTGCGTCCTACGTAAAGCGTAGGTAATTTCCATCTCTAGCTGTACGCGCGGTCGTAGACCTCGACTGAAGAATGGCCACGAGGAAAAATCAGATAATAAATTTCCTTGCATTATTTACACTCAAATCACTGATACCAGAATGGAATTCTAAACCGGAATCAGGTTTAATCACAAACCATTTGATTTTTGTAGATTTGTTCTGCACTATAAATACACTCAATACTAATATCGAATTCTTTCTTTCGTTTGTTATAATAATAACCTATAAATCTTATTTGTTCCTGACGTTTACGATTCGTTCCAACGAATCGTTATATTTATATTTTTTAAATTGATTCTTTTGTACACTCTATACGTCATCTTAAATGGTATGACAATTGCGTCATTTCGTTTTTGTTACTTATATACAGGGTGTTTCACAACTTAGAGCAAAAAATTAAAGGGTATATTCTGTACGACGTGCCATGAAACAAAAAGAATTTTTTTTTATATCGCAAAACTATTTTCCATGTTTCCCAGTCCAAAATTTTTCGTTGCCACTGCCACTGGGTGGATAATTATGTTAAAGTTATTAATTAAATAAAATTCTATTATAAATAACTGCTAATAATTGAATTGTGTAATTATTCTTTCGTAGTTGATACCTACTTCATTGTTTGTGTTTAATAGGAAAGCGAATCCAGTGTAGTACTACAAAAAATGTTTTAGGTTAACAACCCTTAATTTTTCAAATTTAAAAAAAAATCTTTTTGTTTCATGATCAGCACGTCGTACAGAATATACCCTTTAATTTTTTGTTCTAAGTTGTGAAACACCCTGTATATTTAAGATGTAGGAAATTGTTGAGAAAGTTCAAGTTTTGAAAGAAAATCTTATGTAAATTGATCCAGGACAAGAATGAAATTTTATGTGAAAACAAATTGAGCATGATTTAAAATGATTACTCTAGGCTATTCAATATCTAATAAGATTACATAACAATCTCGTGTCCCCCTTGGCTGATCGTCTTTGCTTGGAGATCCTCCGCGCTCTGAGAACGGATTTCTCCAAGATCGATGGACCGATGGTACATTTCACCATTCAGCAGCGTTAACTTGGCGGCATACAACGCTTACCGCTTGAATGAATGTTTTGTTTACTTGCTAGTGCTTAAAAGGATTCGCACGTTACACACATGGTATCTTTGCAAAATTTAACGAAAATCCTAGATAAACAATCCGCAAAGTCAAGTGCATTTACTCGTTTAGATATTTCACAGATGAAATGAAAATAAATAGAAATCCCAAAGAGAACACGATCAGGTTGTAGTTATCCTCGTTTTTTTTAATCTTTTCCACTGAAGTGTTAATTAAATTATAGTATATTGTAATACTAGTGAGGAAAGGATTTAACTGCAAAACTTATATTATTGGAACAGGAGCGACAGCACCCTTTCTCATAAGTATCACATACTATTTTTTTTACATTAAACGTGAAATTTACATTTTTCTACGATTGCTATGAAAAGTTTACAATTACGCTGTCATTTGTCATCGTAAAGTTGACGTTTTCTGTGGAACAATCGAAAAATATCTTTTTTGCGCGTCTCCAATGGCAACGCGCGAAAAAGATGTTAATTGCGCGCTTATTTCAATAGTTACCAGGGATACAAACAAAACAGAAACTTGTCATATTGACAGTTAACAGAACGAATTTATTTTCAGTACGCATACGTTTTTTAATAATTTTAAGATGCAATCGTAGAAAAAATGATGTATGTATCACGAGCGTAAAGTGTTTTTGTTCCTCTTACACTATTACCGTGTTCGAGTAACAAAGAATCACTTTACGCTCTTAATACACAAATAACTATTTTATGTTTGCGATACAAGAAATTTAATAATCATTGTATTGTAATTTAGTTGTGATAGTAACCGTTTTCCTCACTAGTGAGGAAAGTTATTTACTTTCATCACTAGTGAATAAAAAGGTTACTATCAATTAAATTGAGTGAGGGAAATGTCATTTTCATAAAAAATGTTGAAAAAAAAATATTTATGTATTTATTTTTGCAAGTCTGTCCAATAGGAACTTAATAACAGTCTAGGGTTCGGACTCACTTAGCTTAAGTAATTTGAGCTCGGGATATTTTAATTCGAATACATAATAATCATCATTTTCTAACAAAGTGTTTGTCTTGTTCCAGCCGAGGGCGACATCAGCACGTTCGCGTTGCTGCGCACCCACTACACACGCCCTCAGGCTCTGACGACGAGCTTATTCGCAGCGGAGTCTCGTCCAGAGGCTCTCAAAGCTCTATATGCAGCAGCAGCACGCACTCCGGTGCCCGCCATGCGCCAGATGGACCGCTGGCGTCGCGATGGACATCGCTCCTCCAGGTTCTTCCTCTGCACGCCGGTGCTTGGCGCCAAGAGGAGGAAGATTCGCAGCAGAGTGGACATTGACATTGAGACGAGAATGGTAAGTGACAGATTTAAATATTACCGACAATTTTATCCATTTGTATCCAAAAAAATATTCGAGTGTAAGCTAACATACAGCGTGTTTCAGGACTAGTGTAACAAACTTTAACAGCTTATTCCTGAGGTTATTTTGAGCAAAAAATGTCATATGAACATAGGGCCTATTCCTTCTAGTTACCAAAATTACAAGAGGTTGAAGTTATATAAATAACACGACATTTTCAAATTTTTGTAATCAAGATACTTTCGGAAAACAAGAATTTTATTGAAAAGTCATACCTTATTTGTCTTAATTAAAAATTGTTGTACTTTTGATTGTATTATTGTTTCATAATGGATGGTTATAGTACTGCTGAATATGCAGATATGATTTTTATTTATGGATTATGTAATGGTAATGCCCGTTATGCGTCCAGAGAATTCCAAGACAGATATCCAAATAGAAGCCAACTTTCCCATCCCCTATTTGCGCGCATTTTTGTTTTCCAAAAGTATCTTGATTACAAAAATTTGAAAATTTCGTGTTATTTATAGAACTTCAACCTCTTGTATTTTGGTAACTAGAAGGAATAGGACCTATGTTCATATGACATTTTTGGCTCAAAATGACCTCAGGAATAAACTGTTAAAGTTTGTTACACTAGTCCTGAAACACCCTGTATAGAATAACTACACTCTAATTGGAATAAAGTTCCTGTTGTGCATACATACATACATACATAACATCACGCTATATCCCATTAAATGGGGTAGCACGAACCCGTCAACATTCTCATCCTGACACACGATACTCGTTAATACTTCCTCCATACGAACTCTTTCTTTTCTCACAACCAAAATCCATCAACACGCAACAAACATTCATCCATTCGCTCCTGTACACCTGTTTCGTAATTCTTCACTTACGCCCACTTCTCTAACAACGAATCTATAAGAAATGAAGGCAGCATCTCCTGCGCTTGTTTAAAAATACATTTAACACAATTGCAGTTATACACTGTATAGTAAAAACTGAAAATGAAGTAAAAAAAGATGAGGAAGGAAGGCAGTGTTTTTGAAACTGAATTCCACACAATTGCAGCTGAACACTCTATAGTAAAAACAGAAAATGAATCAAATTGATAAGAAAGGAAGGGAGCATCTTTCTGCGCTTGTTTTTGAAGGTGAACTCCACACAATTGCGATAAATCTAACCAATGAATCTAAAATCAAGAACCATACGCTTGTCTTTATTCATCATATTTATCCCGCGTAATAACAAATAAATAAATTAGAAGTTATATTATGCACGTATACATCATTAGGTTTTTTTTAAACATTTATAGATGATAGTTAAGATATGATTCAGCATTGAGCTAACTCAATCCCACATTCTTCATGTATCAGTTGACTGCAAATATCCGTCGCCGTCGCCGTCGCCATCTCCGAAGTCACTGCACGTCGATAAGATCTCGAGTACTTGCGTAGTCTCCGTAAAAATCCCATTCTGCTGCAGCAGACTTGAAAAATCTGACTGTACGGCAGTCAAACAACATTGCGTGCTTTCTTTTAGATGGAAGATTTACTGCCGTATGTCAAAGTAATTAATCTGTTTCAGTTTTCTTGAAAGAACTGATCCCTAATCGGAACTTTTTGCTCAGATTTTTTTTATACCAAGCAAAAAATTCTTATCTGATATATTAATTTCTTCCTGTTGTTCATTCACTCAGGAATTTTACTTCTTTATGGATTTTATTCATTAAAAATTTCTAAGATGGCACTAAAAAAATTCTGATATTTTCATTAATAATATAATGTCCGTCAGTACGGTGGTGGATAGCAATACGGAATTTGAATCTGGAGATCCCGAGTTCGAAACTCACTCAAGCTAAAAATTATATAAACTACTACATTGCGGCTCGGTGAGTGCGGACCTTGTACAAACAAATAAATAAATAAATAAATAACTGTTAAACTGTACTAAAATAATGTATTGAATGTTGTTCTTTTGTAGTAAATAAATAAATATATCATCACGTCTTTTACCCATTACTGGGTGTAGCAATCTACCGTAGCAGTGATATATTTATACGCGTTAAGTGCTGTTACCATCTGTCAAATTACAGCCTCCAAAGATGTTAGTGGAGGACTAGCCACCGGAGTAATTTTAATGTTTATGGGCTATAGGAATCAAAACCTTGTTCATACTCCTACATTATAACTGATGTAAGAAACTGCAAAATCAAAGTTGTATTGTTGTTTGTCAAGAGTTCAAAGCTTGCCGAGGCATTCCTAACAAAAATCCGAAACTATTTCAGGGATAAGGCCACTCTAGACAAGGAAAAAAGGGTCATTTTCAAGATTTTTTTAACGAAATCTAAACGTGCTGCTTAAGAACTGTTTTTGGATCTCTATTTAGTGCTCTTTAAACTTTATTTAAAAATTTTTTTTAAAGAAAATATTTAAAATTGTCGTCAGAAATTTAAAAAAATGGCGACTCCTCTAGGCGCGTAGGGCAAATCAGCCGAAAACATTCCGGGAACATCAATAGACCTGGATCAAAAAGGGATATGTTTTCTTAATCTCTGTTGTATACCCTAAAAAACTACGGGCTGGATTTTGAAAATTTTGATTTTTAACAAAATGGCGCACATTTGAAAAAAATGTTCATTATTCGGGACTAAATTTCTGTATAAAAACGACCATAAAAACGAATGAAGCACTTTAAAAAAAAGCCCCCGTAGTTTTTGAGTATTTTATATCTAGAATAAGAAATAAAAAGATTCAGCACGATCCATCAATTAGTATTTCAGATTTCTTTTCGCCCGTTTTTGAAAATATGATTTCGAGAAAAACGCGTTTAAAGTTTCGAGTCATATATATATAAATACTAGTACTAATAGATATATGCTTTTTTTCCTCTGAAATACTTCCGCGCGGCATTTAAATTAATTATCCCTTATTCCTAAGGGTTTAAACTATAATTTAAGCAAATAAAAAAAATATGCATTTCTAGAGTGGCCTTACCTTTTAATACATTCCTCTTCTAAATAATTTATGAATTTACAAAGACAAATTTAAAATCATTTCTCCTAAAATAATTTAAGAAACTCATTTTCTCAATGAGAATTACTTAAAGTTTGTAGACAGTCATTTAGCTTAAATAAAAAATCCTGCGTTTCGATACAAATTATAGATCCCTTTTACTGCAATTATAATTAATTTTCTTTTGTACAAAGTAGCAAAATAAATAAACTTGAAAATCCAAAGAACCTTCTACTCATAGACCAATTTGCCTTGCTACTTGACGTGCTCCCTCTGCACTGCCCCCCTCGCAGATCACCATCTTCGATACGGCACAATTGCCGCAATGCTTCACTTATTTACAGTGGTGCTTATCGCTGCTGGCTTTACACAGCACCGCCGCGCAGTGCTTCACTTTGTTTATTCAGCAAGCTGCGAACGTGCAGCCGAGGCGGAATTCCTCTCTAATCGCTCCCTCTGTCGGTTAACGTTTCAAGGTCGTGGCGTGGTTGTGCTGATGTAGATGGTGTGGAACCGCTGGATGTTGCGGCCTCCACGCCCAGAACATGTTGTTGTTGATGGTGGTTGGGAAACATGAGCGGAGACAAGAGAGCAATACGGAGAGGTTGTAGTTGACATGCTCAATATTATCATATGATGGCCTTTTTCATGTTTGGAACGTTGTCAGTTGTGTAATCTTTTTTCAACTTCCTTTGAAATTTGAAATAGTATATTACATAATAAGTCAGGAAAGTGATGCTTTACTTGACGAAGCGGTTGTTTGAAGTACGAGGCCGTTAGGCCGAGTATTTTAATTCGCTGAGTCAAGTAAAACACTTTCGTGACGTATTATGTATACTATTTTTTCTGAAATCTTTCATATTTATATTTTATCAATATAATTAATAATAAATATTTCAAAATGTTTAATTTTTTGGTAAGAATCATATTGGCAGCAAACTACATATCCAAGGTGATAACAAAAGTTGTTGAAAACAATATCTTATGTGAAAAATCTATTGAACATATTTGTGTCAAAAGTAATATTGTTGACAGAGAAGATTTCTTTATAATGTTGACAAATATAGATGAAAATCAGTATGAGGCGGTATTTTCAAGTACTCCTCCTGAAATCTTAAATCAAGCAACTGCGGCTGTTGAAAATTTATTACCGAGCAAGTCCAAAGACCGATATGATACAGAGTATGAAATTTTCATGGATTGGAAAAAGCAAAATAAAGTAAATAATTTGTCAGAAAATGTGCTACTTGCTTATTTTATTCACTGAATCTATAAGTAATTTATCGATGGCAACAAATAATTTAGCCTCAAATTCGCCAGTGTCATACATAAATTTTAGTAATTTAAGCAATTGTATATTTAGTATTAACATTATTGATAAAAATAAATAAAAAACTTATTAAATTTTTTAAATAACAACAAAGACAAAATTAATTGTCATCCAACACTTGGTGAAACTAGGTTTAATAAAAAGTATAAAGTAAACACTTGGTTATGTTTCACAAAATTCAGCCTCCAAGTCACCTTATGAGGGCATCGTCAGAGGCTGGCCAGCACAGTTCAGTTAGTAACCATAGACGCGTTTCGCTCTTATTAGAGCTCATCAGTATGGTATAACTCACTTCTTCACCTAGAACAAAGTTCACGTGAAGAAGCTGGTGACGAAGAACTGTGCCAGCAGAGAATAAGATCTCTAACAAACTAGTAAGATGGCATTGTGAAACATAGCCAAGTGTTTACTTTATATTTTTATAAAAATTAATAGCTCCAGTATTGCATACAGTTACAAAGATAATTAATTTCACGGTTTTGTTCATCGAACATCTTAAAATAAATCAATGAATATGATTGCAACGAAAGACACTTAGAAAGTAAAGTTCTTGTTTGTGCAAAAAATGAACTGAATGACAAGTAAAACAATTTAGTTTTTACGATCTTGTAGGTGTTTACAATCGCGCAACAATGGCGAATGACTCGCGAGGATCGAATGAAAGAAGTGTTTGCGGAAACCATGGTAACATCGTCGTGTGGTCCATTGTATAACGAACGTGGTGTGTGGTGAGATTTCATGGACGGCTAGATCGACTTCCTACAATAAAACCAGCGCACCTCTTCTGTCTTCGGCCCACAACCGCCCACAGAAGAATTTCTTTTTATTTTTTACTAACTGTTCTTCACTATACTATTATGCATTAGCCATGAACTTTTAATCAACACCTTACTATACTTTTAACTCCACACACTAACAGGTGCTTCGAAAGTAAATAAACGTTAAACTTACTTTCAATGTGACCATTTTTTAAATTCTATATCAAAAAAAAATCTGATGTGGACACCACATGACTTCCTTGTACGCGTATTAAACTATAGATATTTTTTTAATTCCACATATTTGACATTAAATCTTTTATTTTTTGTTCTGATACATAGCAAACTTAATTTTTTTTTAAATCTAAAAATATATAATATTTAAATTTAGATATCTCGTTTATGCAAAAAGCTAATTTAAAAATTTTTAATGTGCTAGACGCAGAATTTAATTCTCTAAAACTTTTATTTGAAGCATTTATTTTTAAAATTAAAATAATACCATTTTTTTCAAGGAAAACTGTTAGCAGCTTCATGTAATGTGCCACTTCCGTTTAGTCTATTTTAACCAAAATCTATTATGTTATTTCCATTAATGTAGTAGTCTTATATACCAAATTTGGAAAGTTTTAAATTATATTTGAATATACTTTTTCATGAAAATCTATTATAGGCTTCAAGTAAAGTACCACTTCCGGTAGTTGTATAATGACCAAAAAGGGAGGTGCACAACTAGATGTTATAACAGTCCTAAATACCAAATTTTAACTTTCTATGGCTTACCGTTTTTGAGTTATGCGAGATACGTACGTACGTACAGACGGCACGACGAAATTAGTCAAAATGGATTCAGGGAGGGCCAAAATACCTATTTCCGTTGAAATCTGAGAACCGAAAATTTTCGCGATTACAATACTTCCTTTACTTCGTACAAGGAAGTAAAAAATAGTACAATAAATTTACGCATAGATTAAAATAAAATATCTGATGTGGACACCACATGACTTCCTTGTACATGTATATTTTTTTAATTACACATATTTGACATTAAATCTTTTATTTTTTGTTCTAATCCATAGCAAACTTAATTTACAAAAAAATCAAAAAATATATAATATTTAAATTTAGATATCTCGTTTATGCAAAAAGCTAATTTAAAAATTCTTAATGTGCTAGACGCAGAATTTAATTCTCTAAAACTTTTATTTGCAGCATTCATTTCTAAAATTAAAATAATACCATTTTTTTCAAGGAAAACTGTTAGCAGCTTCATGTAATGTGCCACTTCCGGTTAGTCTATTTTAACCAAAATCTATTATGTTATTTCCATTGATATAGTAGTCTTATATACCAAATTTGGAAAGTTTTAAATTATATTTGAATATAGTTTTTCATGAAAATCTATTATAGGCTTCAAGTAAAGTACCACTTCCGGTAGTTGTATAATGACCAAAAAGGGAGGTGCACAACTAGATGTTATAACAGTCCTAAATATAAAGTTTCAATTTTCTACGGTTTACCGTTTTTGAGTTATGCGAGATACGTACGTACAGACGGCATGACGAAATTAGTCAAAATGGATTCAGGGAGGGCCAAAACACCTATTTCCGTTGAAATCTGAGAACCGAAAATTTTCGCGATTACAATACTTCCTTTACTTCGTACAAGGAAGTAAAAATATGTATGTGAGAAACTCCAAATGTTTCGTAAATTGAAGAAGATATTTCACCTAATTTGTATTCACTTCCTAACGGACGAAATAATTGCAAACTGATGTAACAGTTTCAATATGCAATTTCACCGATTTCACAGATCAAACTAATTGTGCTTTACGCACATTACACGTATATTTCTCCAGCAGATCGGCTAATAATTAAACTGTTAACATTAACAAGACAATAAGTAACAACGCATCATAATGAAATTATAATTTCCAGCCCTAGATACTAACGACGTGTGTGGCGCGGCGATCGAACTCCGTGCACTCCAAGTTCTATAACGATTTCTTCATTAATCAAAAATAAATTACATCTCTCTTCGATTACGTCTGATGATACTAACAACACAGGCAATTAGGTCTCATACCGGCCCTGGATGCTGCTTAGTGCTTTCAATTCGCATGGTCTTTGATACAAGATAGAATTACTGAGAATTTATATAAAAAACAACAAGGACAAAATTAATTGTCTTTAAATGCTCACTTGGTGAAACTAGGTTCAATAATCTTATTCTCTGCTGGCACAGTCCTTCGTCACGTGAACTTTGTTCTAGGTGAAGAAGTAGGTTATACCATACTGATGAGCTCTAATAAGAGCGAAACGCGTCTATGGTTACCAACTGTGCTGGCCAGCCTCTGACGATGCCCTCAGAAGGTGACTTGGAGGCTGAATTTTGTGAGACTTAAACAAGTGTTTAGTTTGATATTTTATTATTAAACCTAGTTTCACCAAGTGAGCATTTAAAGACAATTAATTTTGTCTTTGTTGTTTTTTATTTAAATTGCTATTTCGTAGCTTTTGCTTTTTTCGGTAGATGGCATTACTGGTTCGATAGAACTTCTCATGTCATCTTACCGTTCTTTAGAGATCTTATTCTCTGCTGGCACAGTCCTTCGTCACCAGCTTCTTCACGTTAACTTTGTTCTAGGTGAAGAAGTAGGTTATACCATACTGATGAGCTCTAATAAGAGCGAAACGCGTCTATGGTTACCAACTGTGCTGGCCAGCCTCTGACGATGCCCTCATAAGGTGACTTGGAGGCTGAATTTTGTGAGACTTAGACAAGTGTTTATTTTGATATTTTATTACTGAGAATTTATCAGAAATTAAATGCGATGATTGAATTAATTTTCTCTTGGCCTTCACTATTATTTCATTGTATCAAGAAGCAAGAATTCTAGCATTTATACCTCGCTGACTTCAACATACAAAAACACACAAATGTATTTAAGTGATTCGGATTCTTATAAGCTGTAGGCCTTTTTTTAGTAGCACCACTAAATTTAACAAATATCGCGCATTTCTGTGTTTTGTGGAATTGCTATAGGGCATATGTATGCAATTAAACGTAGTTATAGTTCTGTTTAAAACACATTTTACTTTACCTATTTCATATAGCAGGCAATTGTGACTCAATGGATAAAATTTGTGTCTCAAGCAAAAAGTCGCGAGTTGTAATACTATTGACTTGAGCTTGTAATCAAAATGAAATTGTGTCTGAGTGGTTTGGATTCCACTGTAAGCTGTAGACCGTCTGGGATTAAGTTCCTGTTGTAACATATAAAATAAACATTAGTTAACAACAAAGACAACATTAATTTTCTTTAAATGCTCACTTGGTGAAACAAGGTTTAATAAAAATGTAAAGTAAACACTTGGCTATGTTTCACAAAATTCAGCCTCCAAGTCACCTTATGAGGGCATCGTCAGAGGCCGGCCAGCACAGTTCAGTTAGTAACCATAGACGCGTTTCGCTCTTATTAGAGCTCATCAGTATGGTATAACTCACTTCTTCACCTAGAACAAAGTTCATGTGAAGAAGCTAGTGACGAAGAACTGTGCCAGCAGAGAATAAGATCTCTAACAAAGTAGTAAGATGACATGAGAAGTTTTGTGGAACTGGTCATGCCATCTACCTTTTTTATAAACATTAGTGACTATTTTGCAATTGGAATCTAACTCTGTGCTGAGATAGTCAAGCTTCACATTAAAGTTCTCATTGTACAATATTTTCGTTTGATGCTCTCGACCTGCGGGGAATCGTAAGCAACCGCCGCCACTGTTAGAAACAATGAAATAAAACATCATTCTGAATCACCGCTGTAATCAGATTTCTACCTTCTACCTTGCGTTGCCTTGACGTGGCTGCGGGATGCAAAACATTCAAACCAATCCATTCGAGACGTATCGAATATAACATATAAACCTATACCTGCATCTTGCCGTAGTTCATGACAACTGGAAGCACTGTTGGACTACTGTACACTCCCACAAAAAAACTCATTTACAATGCAGGATTTCTATATTTCAAACATAAATTCAATTAGAATAAATTATTTTATCCAACACCCACTACTTATAAAGTCATTATTGTTGTCATTTTAGATTAGTAAAGTGGCTTATAAGACACACGTGAGTTATAAGTCATAAGTCACGCATAAATTATGACTTGTAACTCACTGTTGAGTTTAAATATAACAAAGTTGAAAAAAGGTTGCAGCTGTAGTATTTGAAATGGAAGGCGAGAATTTTATTCCCGAAATAATCATTTAAGAAGCGGAAAAGCGGTTGTTGATATTTTACCAAAAAAGTCTACAACTTCCTATGAAAAACACTTTTATTCATACCTTTGACTTTTTTTGTAAAATATCAACAACCCCTTTTTCCGCTTCCTTAATGATTATTTCGGGAATAAAATTCTCGTCTTCCATTTCAAATACTACAGCTGCAACCTTTTTTCAACTTTGTTTATTTAAAAAATTTTAAGCAATCTAGACAACAAAACAAGAAAGTATGGCTAACTAGAATATTATTTGAAATGTAGACAATTGTGTCAAAATTTATATTTTAATGTCTTAATTGTAGTATGCCACTCGTGTGTTATTACAAATAAGTCACTTCAGAAAATTATTCCCCTCGGCCTAAAGGCCTCGTGGACTAATATTATTTGTAATATAACACACTTGTACCATAAATAACTAATTAGCTGACCTAATTACATTATTTTAATATAATATTATTATAAAATTACATAATATCACGCTGTATTCCATCATCAAATAATCAGTCTTCCTCAAACACACTCGATACAAACTCGTTTATTCCTCACGCTCAGGAATCTTTCATCATGTTACACCTTCAATAACATCCATCCATTCGCTCGTATACACCTGTTTGATTCATCTTTTATTCAACATATGTTACATATCGTCAAATCATCAAACTTACTCTGGTTCACCCAACAAATATAAAAAGATCAGAAAATATTATTTTACATTTTAATGTGTCAGTTGTAGTTCGGGAATGAAATCTAGCAAATTTTGATTACAATTTCCACTTTGGTAATGCTCACAAATAAGAGTAAAAGCATAATAAATAATGAATAAATGTTGTTTGTAGCCGGCCGCAGTGGGCGAACTCCGACGCTGGACATCATCAGAAGCAATCGGCGACATCACCGTAGCCACAGATTGCGTGAACCGTATCACCTCCAATACCACCGTGGAAGAAGCTGACGCTACCGACGCTGGCGCCATGTCCGGCGATGACGAGGGCATCGACCACAAGCTTCCCTCACCTGAAGAGCAGCTCCAAGTACTCGCTCTCAAGTACGTTGTCACTTATAGTATTTTTAGAGCAGTATAAATCAACACTTGTGCCTGATTCAGGTTCCCAGCTGAGATCGTCCCCGTAGATGTGTCCGGAAGACGTTTCGATCGCATGTCTGTTCAAAGACGGTCGTTGTTACATGCGGATACCGTCTGTGAAGAAGATGCAAGTGGAACGGTGCGAAGAAGAACGAGAACGAGAAAACCACGTGGAAAAAGAAGAAATACTCTTGCTGGAACTGACCAGAAAGAAATACGTGATGCACTAACTGCTGGGTATGAAATTTTAAATGTTAGATAGTTAATCGCGAAGATAAATTGTATGCATGTGTCCCATGCTTGATATTTTAACAACACAATTTGGCCTTATTTGCACAGTGTTTAAAATTAGGCATGATTTGAAAATTCCGTGAAAATTGTACAAATTACGATGTCTACTACACGCTTTGATTTAATTTTGTACATACTAATACTAACTCATTAACAGGGACGACGAACCGACTTCAACAATTCTGCTCGATGAGCCAGAATCGCCCGAGAGCCCAGTGATTAGAAGCCGCAGTACTGATATCTTACGTTCAAAGAAAGTCTCTCCGCCCGACGGTAAAAAGTCACACTTTAACACGCTGAAACAGTGGGGTAAGAGCCGATTAAAACTTATCAACCGATCCTCAGACTCAAAAGCTGAAACCAGCAAAACTGACGACATTGACGATGTAAATATTTACGAAACAATCACCATGCGCAGGAGGAGAAATATTGATAAAGACACAAAATCAAGTCATGAACGAAAAACATCGTATAGTTCATCAGAAAAGTCGAGCAGTATTAGTCTACCGATCTCAACGCCTCTTTCAGCAGCAATGAACATTGCGGTGAAGCTCCGTGAAAGCTCCGCAGTGCGACGCCAAAGGCGAAATAAAGACGAACAACATTCTTCAAGTGGAAATTGGAGCGCGAGTTCTGAAAGTGGCCGAGCTAGCATAGGCTCTGAAATCACAAATACCACACACCCAAAATCTACAACTTCCACAGCTACTTCGAATAATTCATTAGGGGGTCCACCGAGTTCTGTTCACAGTCGTCGCCGTTTCCCGCCATCAGCGTCTAGCAGCGTCACCAGTGAAGGAACTCTCACTCCAGATATTATCCATGATATCCAGGATGATGGTGAAACTAGTTCTGTATACTCCTGTGACACTGAAGGTTATTATACGTCATTCCACATGGATAGCGGGCTGAAAACCCTCAAAGAAGAAGAACTCGGCCTACCGATCACACCACTACACATCACCAGTGCGTTCTCAAACTCCAGTGGTAACTGTACTGTTCTAACTGCGGAGAATGAATACGAATTGTTTGGTAAAGGCTCAACTTCAACTACTACAAGTTCAGCTGGAACTGTTTGCACAACTTTACGAGCAGCAGAAAGTCACAGATCTTTAATAGTTGGTCCCGCTGTCCCTGAGAGAAAGAGTTCTTTAAATAATTCATCAACAAACAATTCTCTAGAACGAGAATTCAGTTCGGATAAGACAGGAACTGTGAAACGAAGTCCAAGTAGCAACAAAGCCACGGTTGTTGCAGTGGTTCATAAACAATCCAATGGGGATGTTTCACCAGATAGCGGACACAATACTTCAAGTTCCCCGATAGAGTCAGTGAGTAGTCCCAACGGCGCACCCAGCAGCTCTGAGTTTGAATTCTCCGAGTCTTCGGACCTCGAGGGTGTCGAGAGAATTGAACGAATTCGAATCAAAACGACAATAAACTCAAGTCGCATTCCGTCCATGTGCGTCATCACTCCACCCCACAGCGACGACGAGAGTGAAGAAACATGTAAAGAGGAGAAAAAATATGTTAAAAATAATTTAAACATTCCAGATCTAGGCTCGAAAAATGCTAGCAGACCTAAATTAAATTTACCCCTGCAGCCAACTGAAACAGACCTTGATACATTAACTTACGCTGATTCCGTAACTAAAGACTGTAACCAACCTCGCCTAATTCTTACTCCGATTAATGGCTCAAATAAAATGCAATTAATCAATGTAAATCCGACTTCTGGTTACGCTACTGTAGAGACCATTGAAGCTGATGTGAATAGCAAAATATGTAAAAGTGTTCGTGCGCCATCTCCAAGCGGTGGCAGCGTCATAGTTCAAGAAACTAAATCACCGCCTAGTCAGCCCATCATCAAAGCCACGCTCATGCCTCTCAATAATATGTTCGGAAAACTCAAGTCCAACCTTTCAAATCTAACATCGAAGAAAGAAAAATCTACAGCAAATAAACCGGTTTCAAATACTGACAAGTTATTCGATTCCGGTGATTACGTTACAATTGCAGATGTACGTAACAACAATGAAAAAACTCCTATATACAACAATGAAGTATTGTACGCCAACGATGTTGTGAAGAAACGTGAAACTGAATACGTGTCGCTGAATGAACTGGACAATAACTCAAATTCGACAGGTTCAGCAACAAATTCTTTAGAGAGAAACCGACGTCACGGCGCTCGAGTCACGCTGGATGCAGAAGGAAAAGTGGTGTACAGCTCCGATAGCCTGAAACGACGCAAGGGAGCGCACACGACGTTCGAACCCGGACCGTTCGTTAAAGACATGACGACTCCGACCGCTAGTCCGCTTCCAGTGCATCGTACCCCGCGGACGATACGGCCTGTGAATAGCAATCAGGACAAAAATCGTCCGCTTTCGCCGCAACTAAACAAAGTCGTAATCCGAGCGAATTCCGGCGTCGCGACGCCGACAGCAGATTGCGTGCGCATGCCCCCCGCCAATATAGTGACTCCCTCCACGCGAGCATCACGCGGGGGTGGTGGCGCGTACGTGCACATGCAAGAAGACCGGGGGAGATCGCTCTCGCCTGCTCACGAAGAAGGTAAGACACAGCATCCTTTCCATACACCCCCATCTTACAAAATCATAAACACACACTCTGAATCACTATTTCCCTGCGATGAAAATAAAGGCATCGAGCCTCGGAAAATTAAACGTAGTGATAGCTACCGACTCGCGAATTCTCCTCTCGTGCTTGTCAAAAAATCGTTAAACGTTCTCGACAAACCAAAAGTTGATTTAGAGGATCTGATTGAGAAAGAGATCGCGGCGGAGTTATGGCGCGAGCGGATCAATTATCCGCCGAGCGTGTCGCCGAAGATGTGCGAACGCCAATGTCACGTGTACAGTCAAGCGCTCGCGCGGGAAGTTGTTTTGAATTCGCCGAATCGTGTCACACTGCCCGCAGATAGTTGCGAGCATCGCGCAAGAATTCTTTCTATTTCTGCGGCTGACACTGAAATTTGGTAATTTACATTTCATCAAGATTATTTCATTTCATTTCATTTCTGTATGATTATTTTCATTCCTGATTCCATGTGTCCATGTGTCCTTCTGCTTGGTGATTGGCCATATTCATAAACACACATCTAACCAGGACGGCTTGGTGGCAGAAGCGTTAACACTATGAATATGGCTGATTGATTGATGACAACACAGCATTGTACAGAACCATTGTTGTCCACCCCACTCTCACATTTGCACAAATCAGTGTTTTATGTTGTGTTGTGCATGTTATTCATGTCTTAATTCTTTTTTGTGTTCTTTTATCTGTGTCTTCCATTTTATTTTATAGTTTAGGAATAGTATTTATGACTGTATTAATATTGTGATATTTGCCTTTTTATATTTTTTAGGAATTGTAAATATTTAGAGAATTTATTGTGTAAAAATTAGATGTGTTTTACAATATTTTTCCAATTTATATTGCACCTGTTGTACCTTAGCTGTATTAAATAGATAAATTAGTTCAGTATTTCAGTTCAGTGTTCCTATAGGAATAATTTTATTATGAAAACAGTGTACTATGTACATAACATATTGCACAATAATAATTCAAGTTTAATAATCTTACATTCAATTTTTCCAAGTAATACAGTTGAATTCTGTAATTTCTTACTCAATTTATCAAAAGGAAAACATTTACTAAATGAGTCACTAAATACCTAGCCGTCGACACAATTCTATTATGTACATGATATTTTGTGAATAATTTTCATCTAGAATAGAACTAGTGTCTGATTTAGTTGTGTGATTGTTAGCACCCAGTCACCCACTGTTGTTGGTTGCACCCGGCATGTTGTGTTCTGTGCTTTTAGCTTGTGCGTTGGTCCTGACCATTACCAAGGTGAGACATGAGATTTTGTCTGCTTTTTATAATTGATATCATGCATGCATAATGTCATTAATTTGTACTACATATTTATGTTAAATATTCAACAGAAAACTTACATTAAAATATTAATAAATTAAACAACATTAATCAAATGGTTTAACACTCTTTTACTAATGTGAAATATGTGTATTTGTAAATTTGCAGAACGAGCACTTTCTCCATCTAGAAATCAATCAACGATGCATCCGCAAACAGCAGATCGATATTATTATCGAGAATCACCGGTCGAATATCAACAACATTTGCATACAAACGATGGTTTCTTGATGCAGCGCAACTCTCCCCTTTACCGCACGCTGCCATCGCGCGTCCAGCAAAGCTACGCGACAGAAGAGCGATCCAAAACGCCTGATATCACCCGAGGACTGACTTCGCAACATCAATTTACTAAACACCATTTCCAAAGAAGTGATATTTATGATAGAGAGAATTATAAATTTAGTAGTCTTCCAAGAAGACAGTATATACCACAGTATAGTGCCAGTATTGATCAACCACCAGTTTCCCATTTTCAGCAACAAAATACTGTTATTTATAACTCACAAATTCCAAGTTATGGTAAACAGAACCAAGTGCCTTCTCATGTAGAGGAAAATGTACAAAAATATCATAGTTCTACTCCGAACAAAATGGAGTCTAATTCTTCCAAAGTCCCGATGGGTTTAGGTAACTTTTTCTCGCCTATATCCAAAAATAAAGAACAACAAACAATCCACAATGAATCCTTAAGAATTTCACCCATTGATCCCCGCAATACTGGCGGTTTCCAGTCTTCCACACCATCCAAACAGAAAGAAATCACTTCTGCAGTTAATTTAAGCAATAAAATGTTGTCACCGAAAAAGTCTACTATGAGTAATGAAGAACTATACGCTATGATACACAAGAGCAAGAAAAAATTAAATATTAAAACAGAAGACATTGATGGAGGTTCTCCAGTTTCATCTGTGTCTAATTTATCGTTATCTGGAAGAAGCACTCCAGTGAAGCAACCGGAGACTGGATACATTGGCGAAGCACGAAACCGGAACAGCTGGTCTCCAAATAATGATAACAATGCGCTCAGCGAGCCAGGCTCACGTCAAAGTTGGGCTTGTAGCGATAGAATAGGTCTGAAACAAACTTCTAGATTAGATTTCAAAAAATTATTACTTCAGCACGGTTCTAAATCTAATGTCGTCGCAACTACAAGCAATAAACTCTCTGCTGTTGAGCAGCTGAAACTGAGTAAAAGCCAAGCTGCAGTTGTCAAGCAACCACCTGCGATGAACATCCTCGACTTGAGCTCCTCACCAAGAAGTTTAATAAACAGAAAACTGGCTAATGCTTCTCCAGGTTCACCGGAGAAACAGCGGCCACCATCAAAGCTACTTTCCCCTAAATCAAATTGGAGATTTGCAAATCCGAGATCAGATGTTCTCTCTTCGACAATACTGGAAGATTGTCGTGAAGACGAGAGCTCTCACAGTTCTCTAGAAAAGTCCAACTCGTTAAAAAAGTCACCTGGAGCTCAGAACAGTATTGCGAGAAGTAATACGAATTTTGTTGCTGACAACAGATATGCCCAAGCAGACAGACCTCCTGTAAGCAGAACTCAGTTACTGCAAGCTCAACGAGCAGAGTTCTTTAAGAATTCCTCGAACCGGAGTCCTACAAAAGCATCCACTTCGTTTTTTGATAGAGACGGAGCTCGGAAAAGTCCTTCTCCGCCTACGCTTGAGACTGCTTTATGATTTCATCAGTAAGTTTTCAAAACGTTTTATACATATTTACGCTGACGTAGCATTTTGTATATAAATTCATTTTTCACGAATTTTCAATTATCCAGTGATTAATTAGTTCTTTAAGTCTAGTCTGAATGAAATGCCATTTATATCTATATAATTGGCTTCTTATTTATGAAAATATTATTTATTTGGGAAATGTTTGTATATTTTTTACAATAAACATTATGAAAGAGTATTCTTACGTTAATTAGGATAATGTTTAATTTATGTGCACATTTCCTTTTTGCACACAATATTAAAATAATGGTTTAGAAATGAAAGGACCAATAAGGTTCAAACTATAGTTTAAAAGTTTTCTTAAATGGTTTAGAAAATTTATTAAGTATGTACATTTTTCAAAATCATTACATTATTACATTCCATTCATATTCTCCTATATAAAATTAAAGATACAGTCATAGTAAAAATTATTAATTCTTCATGGGAGGTGCATTCATCATTGGTGGCCGAATAGGTCCCATGGGGCCCATAGGACCCATAGGCATCATAGGTCCCATCATTGGAGGACGCATTCCCATCATAGGTGGCATTGGTCCATGCGGTCCCATCATCATCGGCGGCATAGGACCACCAGGTCCCATTCCTGGCGGTGGAATCATGCCTGGTGGGCCCTGTGCACCAGGAGGACGCTGACCCATCTGTAGCTGAGCTGGCGGTGGTATTGCTACGCCCTTTGCAGCTTGTGCAAACGGGTTATTGGCTATTTTACCCGCTTTGAATGCTGCAGTTGTGGCGTCTATCAAATGTTGTGCTTGTTCTGCCATCCACTTTTCATAGTAAAATTTAACATTGTCTTTATGTTTACGTCCAGTACAATGTGTTTTACGCACACTTGGTGAATCATGCGTAAGATATGTGTCACAATAGTCACAGTAGTATTTTGGCATTTTGCTATAACTTTAAATAAATATCAGAGTTGTATTAACACTATATTATTTATAATAATATATACTCGAAAGTTTTCGTTTCAATTTTAGGTTATCTGAAAATCACAAACAACTAACCAGTACAGTATTTATCTATGTGAAACCAGCAATACCCTAACCTATCTCAACTATAGTCCTACCGTTCAAATGTAGCGCGTGACAGTTCCGTAGTAATACATTAGCCAGTAATAGTTTCATTATTGCCATAACTATTAAACTTCATCATTTAAAATTTAGTAAAATGTTTACTACAATTAACTGAAAATTGATACATTGTTCCATATAGCAATATGATACATTTATACCCAGCAATAGTATATAAAAAAATAAAATAAAATAAATGTTAGTTATTTGTTTAATAGAATTAGTTTATCTTTCAAGATATTACTGTTACGTTCTTGCAAATATCAATGTCTTTAGAGTCATAGCTAATCTAATTATTCCATTAATGAATAAATAAAAATAACTACATCATCACGCATTATATTTATTACTGTGAATTATATATTTATACACGTGTCGTACATATCGTTGTTGACTGTGGGAATCAAACCCGTGTTCTCAGTACCAATGAATCACCGACATTATTAATTAATTACAACATTTATTCGATCCTCGCTGACTTGAATTTATAAGCAAAAATACGATTGTATCTGACTGGTTCGAATTCCACTTGAAACTATTGAAATTGGAATGAAGTTCCTGTAGCAAATAAATAACCATATTCATACTGTGTTCTTTGATTTCTTGCAGTTTACGCAACTTGGCTGAATTCGGCATTCAGTCCCGGGAGTCGAGCGCACTGTTTGACTCCATGCTATTCCATCGCTTCATCACACAGTTCAGGAAAAAAGATAAGTGATACTATCATTTATTTATATATTTTAATTAGTCTTATATCGTATATAATAATGAGAAAACAAATTATGAATAATTTGTTTAAAATTGGTTTACACATACTTTACTTACATCTGTGTCTTACGCTTTTGCGCCTTTTAGTTTACTTATCTTAAACTGGCCTGATAAAATAATCTCTTATGTGATAAATATTTGTTTAACGTTTTAAAGGTAAATGCTAAATTATAGAAACGTCATTATTTAAAAAGCACGAGCTCATTCACTTGCCAAACAAACGTCGACGAATAAAGATTCATTTAAATTTGTGAATTTCTGCCTTGTTAAAAGGCCTTCCTAACTATAGACCGATAAATAATAATTGTTGTGCATAAAATACACTCGAAAACATTTTGACGTGCACTGGTTTGCTCTTTGTAATCACGTGGTGCGCATGCACTGCCTGCCACTAGTTTAAATGTAACGGTAGTGGCAGCTAGATTTGCTGACAGATAATTAGTGTTGTTGAGTAAAAATATCAATAAATATAAATAAAACCTAGTGTCTTCCGTAAGTATAAACTTTAATCGGGCGATTTTGATAGAAATTCCACGTGGACATATAGTTTTTGATTCTTAAAAATGTATGAATAATGTGTTACATGAATGGCTTGTTACATGAATGGCTTGTTACCGAACACAGAAATATTACATTTAACAATGAAATTTGAGATAAATGACTTTAGCATCATATTTGAACGTTTTAAAAAATAATATTCTTTCAAATCACTATAATATTTGTGCATATCTTTAGATTTTAACAGTAATAGTATTTCTATTTCGAAATACGTGATCTATATTATTATTTACGTACATAAATAATATTTTTTATACATGAAAATGTGTAAAAGTATTATTTTTTAATGTATTTTGTTCATTTTGTATCGATTTTTAAAAGAATTTAGTTTGTTCAAACGATAAATTTGCCGAAGTGAACGTGTCCGTTACATAAGTGTGGTCAGTATGACGCTGGGTATCGTTGAGTAATAATGGGTAAAAAATTCATTTGATTCATATTCTAACATTTTCGATAGATATTTGATTTTAAATGTAGTGTAAAAATGTACTTTGTAATATATCATAATAATTCATTTTATTAGTTGGTTTTACTAATTGTTAATTATTATTCAAAACAATATTCTAATCATTTCGAGTATTTTTCTCAATTTTTAAATTTCAACAATTAATAATTTAATTCAAATATTGTTCATATTACTTATTATCATTTACATTATATAAATTTTGTTTTCTATGCATTTAAATTTGGTACAAGTTAATTAAACAAGTCTGTGCATACCAAGTCCACCTACTCTCAACAAGCAAAGCCATTTATTCGAGTTTTCAGCGTTTACCAATACAGTCTTAATAATTTGTACTCATAATTCAGCCATTTTGTAGTCAGTGACCAAGTTAAAATTCAGTGCGTGGTTTAAATCTCGAGTGAAAAAGTTTTCGTGTGTAGTGTTGTGCCAAGAGGAGGTTCCGGGGTTGCAGTTGGCAGTCGCTGAGACCATGCTAAAGCCTTCTAAATGGTAGGTTCATTTTTTAAACCATTTTAAAACTATTCTGTTGATTGTTTTCTCTATTATCATTATTCTCGTTTATTTTTATGTGTACTAATATATTTTTTCAATTGTTGCAGGTTCCGGAGAACTTACAGGAGGCAAGGTGAGTAACAATATACATGTGCTTTCTTGTCTATCTCTTTTGCAGTAGTACTGTAGGAGTAATTATATTTTTTAAATTAATGTTATTAAATATATGTCATTTTCAATAAAATATAATTTTTATACATAAAATACACTCCAAGACATTTTGATGTGCACTTGTTTGCTCGGAAGGTCGCTGGCGCTGCGTCGACTTCACAGTTCATAACTTGCAAGCGTGGTAGCTAGATGTGCTGCTAGAAAATTAGTGATTTTAAGTAAAAATATCAATAAATATTAATAAAATATAGTGCCTTTCGTAAGTATAGATGTTATTCTGACGATTTTGATACAAATTTCACCTGGAAATATAGTTTTTGATAATTAAAAATGTATCAACATTTTATTACATAAATTGCTTTGTACGTAACACATATATAGGATGCGATAACATAGGAATATTACATTTCAACAATTAAATTTGATATAAACGGCTTTAACAGCATATTTGAACATGATTTTTAATAAATTTTCTTTAAAATCGCAATAATATTTTTGCATATCTTTAGATTTTAACAGTTATAAATAGTGTTTTTATTTCGAAAAGCGTGATATATATTATTTATTATTATTTACATACATAAATATTACTTTTTATACATGAAAATGTGTAAAAGTACTGTATTTGAAAGTATTTTCTTTATTTTATATAAATTTATAAAAGTATTTGATTTGTTCAAACGATAAATTTACCGAAGTGAACCTGTTTATTCCATAAATTTAATCTTGTATGACGCTGTGTTGTTGAATGTTGCTGGATAAATAATTGTACGTTATAACAAAATACTGGTAAATAGTTAACGAGAACATTATTCTAATATTTTCGATAGATATTTGTACTTAAAAATCGTGTAAAATGTACTTTGTAATACATAACAGCTACAAGTGTTACGACATCTTAATAATGTATTTAACTAGTTGGTTTTGCCAATTGTTATTATTATTTCAAAACAATATTCTATTCATTTTGAGTATCTTTCTCAATTTTCATTTATAAAAATTTAATTCAAATATTGTTAATGGCTAAATACGTGTTCATGTTATTTATTATCATTTGCTTTCTATATATTTAAATTGAGAAAAGTATTGATTTGATGGCAGCTGAAACAATAATTAAAACAAGTCTGTGCGTATTCAAGTTCACCTGCACTCAACAAGCAGCGTTTACAAATACAGTCTTAATAATATTTACTCAATTCAGCCATTTTGTAGTTGGTGATGGCATTCGAAAGCCTTCTAAATGGTAGGTTCTTTTTTTAAAGCATTTTAGAGCTATTCTATTAATTGTTTTCTCTGTTATCATTATTAACTTTAATAAATGTTATGAAGTGTGTTACTAATATATTGTTTTTATGTTTATAGGGACATCACGGGACCTGCAAGCATCCTCAGCGTGTATCTACACCCCGGAGGCATCAGCAAAGACGAGTTTGAATATTAAATCTGCTGCTCTCAACATTAGTAATGTAAGAACATTGTTATTTTTTAATTATTTGTTTAATATTTATTTGAGAATTTGTGAAATAAATTCATATTCAGTTTAAAATAATAATGATGAATAGTAACTAGATATTTGTTAATGATAACGCTAGTAAATTGTTAGCTAGTGTCAGTTATTATGAAGGGTAATTAACTATATTTTTAATTGTTAAACCTTCCGGAATTATTTTGGTCAAAAATATTTCAAGTTAAAGTTGGATATAAATAAATGTTCTGTCGTAAAATAATGAAAATGAATCTCCCTGAATAGACTAGCGGTCATTGTATTGAATTGAGTGCTGGTGAATGAGGGGAATGAGGGGGAGGCACCTAGGAGGAAGGAAGCCCTGTTTATTATCGATTAGCTAAACAAAAGTTAGCGGTAATTAGCAATTACAATTAATAGTAAGTGTTTATTGTTTGTTCCAGGCGTAATCGGAGAGAAATGCGAGCACTGGATACTCATCCACAACGACATGAAACCCTCCGTGGAGAGAAGAGATTGGAACCTGCAGAACCGGAGTCGAGCTGGTGTTGACTCAGACAGCAAACACCGTGGTGATGGTGTCGACGACGATCGCTCTTCAGAAACCTACTCTTCATGTCGGCAGCAAGAAAAGAGAATGGAATCAGACGGAAATGTTCTGGCATTGGTGAGAAACTTATTTATAAATCAAATCACGCCTTTACCCATTACTGGGACATTATTCACGTATAAACGTTTCACGTTTTAAATTTGTTTACTTTTATAAAAAATATATAACAATAATAATTTATAAGAATGAATGAAAAACTTAAAATGAGAAATATTTAATTTGAAATGTAGACATGTTGTGTAAGTTTCAATGTATTGAGTTGTGTCATCAATTAATTAGTCGGGCGAGTCATCATGCAACGAGCTCGAGCTCCGCACTTGCAAACAAAACGTTGAGCAGAGCTGGTCGCTTGAAAATAATCACGTGCTAGTGCGAGTGGCTGTGATTTCACCCAATAATGGGTAAAAGGTGTGGTGATTTAGTTATACATTCAATTAATTAATTAATTACAACATCCTAACACAAGAGACTTGATATGTTTGACACCTGCTCTGTGTTCATTCAGGTGACTTTGGACAGCTGCAAGAAGTCGACGGAGAATCTGGAGCACCAGGAAGCCGAGCTGGAGGAGATGATGGCCCCGGGGACGTGTCCGGACGCTTCACTTCCAGTACTTTTGCAGGTGAGTGTATCTTTTAAAATTTAAATTGGCTGTAAATATGTCGGCTGTAACTTTTAAACTAGTCCAGATAATTGAAATTGGTTTTAAATTTTGAATTCTCCATCTTTTCAACGATATTTAATCATATTTTTATTATGAAAATGAATCTGATGAATGGATTGGTTTCAATATAAACCTACGTTCCGCGTACTTCTGTGAAAAATCCATTTAATTGAGCCCTTGGCCTAAATAATTTAGTTGAACGATTAAATATTCTTCTAGAAGTATTTTGATTTGGTAAATTACGTAAAACATTAATTGTCTCGTGCTTCAATTAACTTGTAAACATATTTTCAGTCATTAACCAAACACTTATATATTTGTTAATTAAATAACTAATATGATGGATTGTAATTGCCCAAAATCTGCAATTGCAGATTAGACATGTGCATACTGAACCCCCTTTAGAGTTTGTTTCATTCATGAACTTGGAATAGTTCTAATTCTTTACAAAATCTCATGAATTTTATATGAAAAAGTTTTCAATTCGCTGCTAAAATCCACGTTTAATTAAATTAATTGAAGCACAAAACTATTTTATTTAAATTATTTTACGTTTAAATTATATAAATATTTGTTTTAAAATAAGTTTAAATAGTTTTTCAATCAATTATTTTGAAGGCGGGTAAAAAAATCCGTGAGACTAGTTTGGGGGCAAAGACATTAAAATATTAGTTTTCGGGGTTAAATGCTGTTTATAATAAAAAAATATGTTATGAACGTTAATAATAATTACTTATAAATAATATAGAGTAGTTTTTATTGATTTGAAATCAAATTATTTTTATAATATAAACACCCAATAATTTGGATGCATACTGCGCCACTGATACAGTTCAACGTTTTATGAATAGGTGGCAGTAGTCTGTTAGTTGTCAGAAACTGATATTTGACAAGTAAACTACGTTTGTGAAATGATGTGATTTTAAACTAAAATATTGTTAATTAGCAACAAAATGTAGTAGAATAAGTAAGTTTGAATTTAAATTAATTTCTAATGCGCCAATGTCGTTTTTAGGTATGTATTTCATGCACAAACCATAGACAGATGTCAGAGAATGAAAACAACATTTGTCGACTTTAAAACCAATTATTATGAAAGACAATGTTTACAATCACCACAAATCAACGACAAAACCAACTTGTGGACCTGGTGCACCAGGTTGTAGATGCACAGTGAAACCGCCAAACAGGTGAGATGATTTTTTATTTATATTTTTGAGGCTATATTTTTTGTTTCTTTGTACTTTTAAAATATCTCGATTAGTACAAGACTTACGCGCTGCTAAATAAATTAAATTATTTTTTAATTAAATTACTTTTTAAACAATGAGTGTATCTTTTAAATGACTAAATGTGGGTTTCCTTTTACTATTTCTAGTACACTCACTCTCAAAAATTATGATGATTATGAAACTTGAAATAAACATGATGAAGGGTGCTCTGCTATGTTACTAATACATTGTTTTTATGTTTATAGGGACATCATCAAGATGTTGAAGCAGCTGGCGTGATTGGAGCTGCCGCCATCCAGAGCTTGGAGCAGCTGGAGCTGGTGTCACCGTGGACATTATCATCAATGTAAGTACATTGTTATTTTTTTAATTATTTGGGTAAAAACAATAATAATAATGATTGTGAATGATTAGTAACTGACAATCTACTAAATATTAATTAATGATAACGGTAGTACATTATTAGCTAGTCAAGGGTGATTAATTATAAAGCTTGTCCCAGAAAACAATGTCGCCTATAATTTTAAACTAAAAACCATATAATTAAATGAATTTTTTAAAAACTATTGAAGACTTTATTGATCAACAACTAAATAGTACATAATAGCATATATTTACATTTTAATTATGATTCATCCAAACGTTGTGCAATTTTCTTTTCAGCCCTTTCATTAAAATTTGTACAGCATAATCAGATATCATTTTTGTAATTTGTTTCCACTTATATTTAAAATTATCGACAGAATTGGTTTGTTTCTTATATTTTAATAACTTCTGCTTCATATGGGCCCAATATTTTTTGATTGGGCGCAATTCAGGACAATTTGTAGGATTTTCAGATTTATGTACAAATTCTATATGTGGGGTTGCTTTTATACCAATCAATGACATGTTGCCAAATCTGGCCAAAATAGTATTGGTATGTTATGAAGCCTTATAAAGGGCAATAATCATCTTTCAAGACACTCGCTTAAATATCTTTCGCCGTTGATTGTCGATGTCGAAAAGTAAGGCATACTGCGTTTGCCACAGGAACAAATGGCCTGCCATACGAGCATCTTTTTTGAGAATTTTTCTATTTTAATTACCTTCAATTAGCTACTAACAGATTTTCTGAACTTTCCAGAATAATAATAACAGGGTTCGAAGATATATATCGATCGATATATATCATGATATTTATTTTGATATATATCGTCATATTTTTGCAATGATATATATCCATTAAATAAAAATATCAAATAGTTTTTGAGATATAGCCTCCGGAGAAGTGAAATTTTTCGAATTTTTCAGTTTTTCTACTTTTCCGAGGCTATATCTCGAAAACTAAATGTGATATGAAAACGCGCTCAACGGCATTAATTTTCTCGTGTTTCAGTTAACTTATAAACATAGTTTCAGCGATTTTTATTTTTTTTTTTCAATTTTCCGCCAAAAAAATCGCAAAAGGCGGTTTTTTAACATTTTCTCGAAAACCAGAAGTCATATGCATTTGAAGATTGCACCACTGGATTCAGTGGGTCAAAATACATATGTATGTAAATTTTCGTTTTAATAATCCTACGATTAAGGATTTTTGGGAAAATTGAATTAAAATCTGAAAAAACCAAAGGGGTACCCCTTAGGAAATAATTAAAAATATTAAATTGCATAAAATTGTATGAAAATTTGCTTATAAGTCAATTCGGACACGGGGAATTCAACGCCGTTGAGCGCATTTCCATATCTTGTTTAGTTTTTGAGATATAGCCTCCGGAGAAGTGAAATTTTTCGAATTTTTCAGTTTTTCTAAATGTGTACAAAAACTAAAATTAAAAAATAAATATCCAAAAAGTGATATTTATCTGATATATATCCTATATATCAGATATTTTGATATTTATTATAAATATCATGATATTTACGAACCCTGCTTTAAAGTAAAGTTTTCTTGATCTTCATTTTGTGTTAGTTTCTTGCTTAGTATTCCTGTTAGGTACTTTTGTTTTTTGTTTTAAATACTTTATAGAATTCTTTAGCTTAATTTTCTGGACTGTTGATTGAGTAGTTTCAAATTTCTTAACCAAATCTCTCACAGAAAGATTTTTATTTTCACACAAAGCCTTTAAGACATTTTCTCAATATTTTAATCTACAAATCCAGGTTTGCATCCACTTCCACATTATTTTGTGTATCACCCGTTTCATTATATCTTCTTAACAACCTTTGAACAGTCCTTGTTGTAGATTTTAACTCGAAAGCTACTTTTCTTGTGGATATATGCCTATTTTGAACACATTTGTACAAAATATTTTCGCGCAATTGTTTGTGTTTCAATGGCATCTTTGTATAATAAATTGTATGAAAGTTGTCAACTAATTGTTTTTGTATAATGCATAGCCAAATAATAAAAACGCATCACATAAAATTTTATATATCTATAAAAGCAGTAAACGAAAAGGCCTAAACCTAAGCGACATTTTTTTCTGGAGCAAGCTTTATTTTACTTTTACAATAATTTTTCTCCTAAAATAATTGATGTCCGGTTCAAAGCAGAAAATTAAAATTAATCTCGTTTAATAATTTGATTTTACTAGCGGTGACTTTTACCCAATATTTAAAATATATGAGTTTTAAAAATGTTGTTTACAACATTTAACTTTGAAGAGGTTTGAAAATGTGGACTGTCTATAGTTTTGTTTGTAAATCTGGCGAATTTTATTAATTTTCTGAGAGAAAATATGAACGACAGTTTTTCCGTAACTTTAGATCAACATGTTTTAAAAATGGCTGTAATTTAGTAACCAGTCAACCGGGTTTCAACATTCAATTCCTCATCTATTGACCATAGTTTCATCCCTTAATATCAACCCTCCAGAAAATAATTAATTTTAAAATAAACGTTATTGAAGCGAGGATGGTGTGTCGGGTTGAGAATGTTCTGTGAATGTCTCAGTGGACAATTATTCACAATTGGTTTGAACATATAATTTTATTTTGATAATTTACTATTCTTTAATATTAAAAATTACTTTTAAAGATTGTTTAGTATTTTTAATGATAGATACTCATATTAAATTGAGTTTTGCAGTTTACGTAAATTATCTGAATGCGGCATTCAGTCCCAGGAGTCGAGCGCCATGCCCACGCTGTCCACCGGGTGCTTCAACACACTTCAGGAATAAAAGATAAGTACAAATTTATATTTTAATTAGTCTAAAAAATGAGAAAAGAAATTATTAATAATTGATTTAGAATTTTATTGAGACACAGCCTTGACATACATCTGCTGTCTTTTAATTTAATTTATTGTTTGATGTGAGAAATATTTGTTTAAAGTATTTTAAAAGTAAATTGCTAAATTCTAGAATCGTTATTATTTTACTTTTGTTTATACTAAATAATAATATATTAATAATATTAATAATTTCTAATAATAATAACAGTAAACTGAGTAATATTGTATTTGAAGTGTATGTTAGATGTGTATATGTTGTGCATGTTTCAAATTCACTTTAATTTTAAGTAGGTCGCTGCGAGTCTGCAACAAGAAGTTCACTTGCCAAACAAACGTCGTCGTCGTGTAATTTAACTTTTGTCTGCCTTATTTAAAGGCCTTCATAACTTCATAACCGATATCGTATCGTGGGCTTGATTTATAGTTATACTATAAGATCAACTTCCCGAGTCGATATCGTGTTTGTTTTTATTGTTTACTCACTACGTACATTTTAATTTAGTTAGTTAGTTGCTGCCTTAATAGGAGGCCATCCTAACTGTGTGTAGTTCTTTTCGTGGGGTTGATTTATTACTATAAATCAATTTTACGAATTGAAATTGTGTAGATCGATATCTATCGTGGGTTTGATTTGAAATCAACCTCACGAGTCGATATCGTGTATTTTGTATTATCCACCAAAAAACGCAGGTCCCACGTGGGGCCCCAACATACATCCCATCACCAGGAGGCAAGTTTGAAGCGTTTCGTGATCCGGGTTGGGGCGAGTCCCTCGCGAGCGTACTGCTGAGTGTAGCTAGAAGGTGTAAGCCGATGCCTTGGGTGGTCGAGTTATCGAATCACAGGAACCATATTGTCCAATGAGTCATTGGGAGATCTAGACATAATTCGACTGTTCGAGCACTGCGAAATCTTCCCAGCAGTCGGGTAGGTTGGTAGGCGGTGAACCGAGAGGTCGTGGGCACGGAATATGCTCAACGTTTTTGCTAACTTGACAAGCATGCTTCGGTTGCTTTGTCGTAGATTCGTAGGTAGTCGTTGGCAAACACTTAGGTAAGATAGGGTAGGTAGGGAGAAAAAGATGGCACCTTTACTGAAGACTACGTAAAATGTGAGTCTCTTTCAGGTTCTTCCTAACACTTGACCGATATCTTATCGTGGATATGATTTATAGTTATACTATAAGATCATATTCACGAGTCAATATCGTGTTTTTATCTCTACGTACATTTAAATTTAGTTAGTTTAGTTTCTGCCTTGTTAGAAGGCCTTCCTAACAACTGTGTAGTTCTTTTCGTGGGGTTGATTTATTACTATAAATCAATTTTACGAATCGAAATTGGTTAGAACAATATCTATCGTGGGGTTGATTTATTTCCATAAATCAATTTTACGAATTGATATTGTGATATCTATCGTGGGTTTGATGTGTAATCAACCTCACGAGTCGATATCGGATGTTTTGTATTGTCCACCACAAAACGCTGGCCCTCCGTGGGGCCCCATTATAGCGTTTCACGGTTGCTTTGTTGTAGATTCGTAGCTAGTCTTTGACAAAAACTTAGGTAAGATAGGGTAGGTAGGGAGAAGAAGGACACCATCATTGAAAACTTACTGTTTTTCAAGGAGTATTTGTACTTGTTTTTAATAATATTTTGTTGGTAGGTGCGGTGGTGAATGAGGAAAACCAACGTTTCCTGTTGGCGATTACATCAAAATGCTGGGAAGATTCATCAGCAGCAGAATCAACAGCTTCTCCTCAAACACATCCGAAGATGTCTGCAAAGTCAACGCAGAATGTCGTCAAGACCGCTGCCTCCAACATCAATATAAGATAATTACTAGTTTTAAGTGGGTTGTATTTAATCGAGCACCAAAATATCAGCTCTAAATAATTCATATTCGATATCCAAAATACTAGACTTTACTAATCTGTTTATCAATTTAAATATCAAATATTTATATTTGCTATTTGCCATATTAGCATTTAATTTTCCATGAAGCTTATTTGCTATTATATTTAAAGATCAGTTAGTATTTTTTATGCCTAATTATTATTTTTAGTATTCATTTAATTATTTTAGACTATCAAAATATAATTTAACTAGGGTTAAAAATATATATTTTTGGTGTTTAATAAATATATTTCTGGCAAGAGCAACACAGCTCTTATTGATTATTTAAGATACAATGATTTCGGTGCTCATTTAAATTATTCTTTTTTTAAATTATTTGGGTAAAAGTCTGTTAAAAACAGTAATAAATATGTTGTTTTAAATTAATATAAAATAGCGCAATTGTGTACAAGGGAGAATGTGAGTGAAAATGGACAGAGAGTGATTGATTTTAATCTGTGTGATGAATGATTGATGCGCGGTTTTTCAATTCATTCTGACATTTAGATGACGTAATTATTTGTCACAATTTTGTTGAGCGACTTGGTCGTGTTAGAAGACCTAAAATAATTAGAACTATAGTAAAACCGTCAGAAAGGTATCATTAGAAATATATTACAATATACACTTTACTATTTACTATTTCATATACAATTTAATTCTTTTTTTATTGAGTTAATTTGTAATTTTACGTATTCCTCCTTTTTGCCAATTTGCACCAATTTTTAATTGTCTGCCCCCAACATTTTTCTCTTTTTAAAATTATTTAAACTTGTGCTAGAATTTTAATGAACACGTACCTGACATAGAACTTAAATTTAATCTTGTACATTATTAATATTTTATCTTTGGACTAGAGAACTTTTAAAATTTTGGCCCTACAGTATTAAATGAGGCAGAAATTTCCTCCCAACACTTTTCTTCTTCTTAACACAATACTTTATCAGTTTTTTTTTCATTCTATACATGTTTTTAACTCTCACTAAATCTATTAATAATTCAACTTCATTGGTGGAAAAATTTGCAGCTCTTTTAATATTTTCCATCATGTGTATATAAATATATTTCTTATTTTGCCTCTGACAGAATATAAACTGAATTTTCGGTAAACAAGGCAATGATTATAATTTTCTCAGAATCCCAAATTACACAAAACCATAAAATTATGTTTACATTCAGTTTAGGTTCAGCTGAACTAGATTAATTTGACAAGTTATAAACAAAAAAATGTTGAGGCTCAAGTTCAAGGTTCAACTGAAAAACCGAGCATGAGAAGTTGATTTGATGGTGTCGCGTATACGTCTGGATAAAAGTTGGTGAATGAGGGTGTATAATGAGGATGTTCGAGATATGTCTGTTGAGTAAATAAGTGAATGAATGAATGATGAATTATATTGTGGAATGAATCAGATGAGAATGATGTTGCGTGTAAAGAATGGCAAGGCTCCCGGCTTGAATGAGATGTTGATGTATGGAGGTGAGAGGTTATTTGACTCCTGGTGATTGGAAATGCGCGCACGCAGTTAGAGTGTTTGAAGGTAGCGAGGCTGCGGTAGTGTCTGCGTTACCTGGTGCGGATGATGTTGTTGTAAATGATTTCAATAAATGAAGCAGAAAACGATTTAAATAATGTTAATTAATGATAATGTGTTAGTAGAATTAGTATTTAGTTTTATAAATTTGGCAATAACATTTATTGGTAGATATGGTTTACAAAACAAATTTACAAACACTTATATATTGTACAAATACAAACACATTGTTAATAGAGAGAGGGACTGTTTAGGGAATGTCCTTTAATGACAAGGGCTATGAACATCTAAATATTCATTCATTAGTTTCTGGTCGGCCCTAACGGCTTTCTTAATTTTAAAAGCTTCAAGGAAAGTGAATCGATATCCTTTCCTTTTATATGTAGAACTGACAAATTACATATAGAACTGTTATGATAAAAATCTATCAAGTGTTTAGCTAGATTAGACTGGGGACTTTTGGTCATATAATTATAACAATACTCTTTAAATCTAGTCTGGAAACTTTGTCCTGTTTGCTCTATATAAACAAATTCACAATCTTTACATTTAATTTGATAAAGGGTCTTTATTCATTAGTTTATTATTATTAGTATATAATGTCAAATTTCCTCCAATTCTTGGCCATACTACGATTCATGTCATTAACATAATTTATTTTTTATAAATTGATTTAAATCTAGTTTCAAAGTGTACAGGATAAAATTAATTTCTTGTAATTGATCTAATTTTCTTATTTATTAGCTTCACAGTGATTTCTTCACTGTAACCATTGTTTGCTGCAATATTTAAAATGATTTTAATTCAGATAAATTATAAAACGTTGCTAGTTTTATATTACATGGGTGATACAAATTAGTGGGTTTCCTGTAAATACTAAAATTAAATTTATTGTTAATGTGTTGGATAGTAATGGCCAAGATATTTATGCTTTTATTAACTTTCACTTCAGTGGTGAATTATGTATTTTAATCAAATGAATTAAGGACATTTAGTTGTTGTTGCTCCTGGTGTAAAGGGATTAAAACATCGTCGATATATCTATACCAAAAATGTAAATATTTTCGGAGGTATTTTTTGGAATTGAGGCATATATATTCTCTAAATTGTTGATGAATATTTCAGATAATAAAGACCCACATTTTGTTAATTATAAATGTCACCAAAGAGCAAAAATAATTTGTTTGTAGACAAACTTCCAGCAAGTTTAAAGTTACATGGTTAACTTCAAGCTGTTTTTAATGAAAATTGGAATGGAAGTAAATTCCCAAAACCTCCCTCTCTCTATTAACAGAGTTAGTTTGTATTTGAACTACATATAAGTGTTTGCAAAACCATTTCTAAATTCATGAAACAAAATGCCAAGTGTTTGTATTTATTAATTTTAAATCACGTTTCGCCGAATGCAAACAGCTTCATTAATTGAAATGATGAATGTGTTAGTGTTTGAGAAGAGCGATTGCAATGTTTCGGTGATGGATGATGTGAGATTGGAGATGAAATTAATGTGTTTGTATATTAGGGTAGTATGTTCTCGAGGTATGGACGTATTAATTCAGAATACATTGGTGTATGTTGTATGATGACTCTGAGATTGACATGAATGTTGTTGAAAGAGTGAGTATAAGTCAGATGAGATAGTTTAGGAATGTGGAACGTGTGTGGAATGGAAGATATGAATGAACTTTTATGAATGTATATGTATGTATTTATGTATGAAGAGTTGATGCTAGATTGAGCATGTGGTTGAAGCAAGGATGACTGAATGTTTCTGGGGTTCGTGTTACCCCATTTAATAAGATATTATCTTTACAACATATGTATTATTTGTTTAAACTATATAATAATGAATGATTCACTTTAAAATTATAATGATGAATCGTTCTCATCTGTAACACAATACTTTGCTAGCTGACAATTTATTATACATACATATATATTTTTTATTGTAACATTAGCAGATTGTCAGCTACTGAAACATTGTGATACAGTGACAGTTAGTATAAAAAACAACCAAATTACGGATGATTAACTAGATTTTTCATTGTTAAACATTCCGGCATTATTTTATACAAATATATTTGAAGTAAATGATTGATATAAATAAATTTGAATCAGTTTTATTTTAAATATTATTCTCTAAACAACTTATGACCGATTTAAATAAAGTTAATCAAATCATCCTCCATCGATTATTTATACTAACAGTCAACATATTTTGTAAATAAAGATAATGAAATACTTTTACCCAAAATAATTGTATCAAAGTATTAATTCTAAAAGTTTCCATTATAATAATTAAATTGATTTCTTTTTAAAAATTGGGAAAACTGACAGAATTGATATTTACTAATGATAATAACAAATATGTTTTAAGTAGATAGTTGACAATAACTTTGTTTAACACATATTTATTCTTGAAGAATAAGAAATAGATACATATTGTAATAAGTTATACATACATCTTATTACAATATTCTTTATTCTTAAAAAATAAATTTGTGTTGAAGAGATTTATTGTGAATTATTTAATTTAAAATATAGTTTTTATTGTTTAAGATAAATAAGTAAATAATATTATTGTAATTTAATATGTAAAAATAATAACAAATATGTTTTAAATAGATAGTTTACAATAACTTTGTTTAACACATATTTATTGTTTAAGAATAAGAAATAGGGTACCCATTGTAATAAGTTAACATATTGCAATAAGATGTATGTTTTCTTATTACAATATTCCTTATTCTTAAAGAATAAATGTGTGTTGAAGAGATTTATTGTGAATTATTTAATTTAAAATATAGTTTTTATTGTTTAAGTTAATAAAATTGTTGTAATTCAGTATGTAAAAATAAATATGTTTTAAATAGATAGCTTAGAATAACTCTGTTTAAAACATATCTATTCTTTAAGAATAAGAAATATTGTAATAAGAAAACATACATCTTATTGGAATACGTCTTATACTTCAAGAATAAATATATTTTAAAGAGACTTATTCTAAATGAATTTATTTAAAAAATAGTTTGTATTATAAATAAAATGTACTTGTAGTTAATAATTCTAAAATAAAATGTTAGTAACACTTGTATACAACTTTGAAATAATAATAAATGTTTATTTATACATACCTTGTTTTTTTTTTTTTTTTTATTTTTAGGACTGGTGCTGCCATCTGTTGGCAATTCAATTGAATTTGAAATTCATTTCAGGGTTTCTAACTAGCTAAAATTAATTTACAATAAAACAATTTTGTTTCTTTCTTATAAACTAGCTAAAATTAATTTACAATAAAACAATTTTGTTTCTTTCTTATAAACTAGCTAAAATTAATTTACAATAAAACAATTTTGTTTCTTTCTTATAAACTAGCTAAAATTAATTTACAATAAAACAATTTTGTTTCTTTCTTATAAACTAGCTAAAATTAATTTACAATAAAACAATTTTGTTTCTTTCTTATAAACTAGCTAAAATTAATTTACAATAAAACAATTTTGTTTCTTTCTTATAAACTAGCTAAAATTA